>VDFB02000015.1:31032351-31265579 GCA_007258455.2 Sequoia sempervirens
GAGGGAGATTGAGAGAGTCAGAGAGAGAGAGGGAGAGAGGGAGAGAGGGAAAGAGTGGGAGAGAGAGAGAGGGAAAGAGGGAGAGAGTGGGAGAGAGAGGGAGAGAGAGGGAGATTGAGAGAGTGGGAGAGAGGGAGGGAGTGGGAGTAAGAGGGAGGGAGAGGGTTGGAGAGAGTGGGAGAGAGTCGAAGAGTGTGGGAGAGGGTGGGAGAGAGTTAGAGTGAGTGGGAGAGTGGGAGAGAGGGTGGGGGAGAGTGGGAGAGAGGGTGAGAGAGAGTGGTAGATTGGGAGACGGTGGGAGACGGTCGGAGAGTGTGGGAGAGTGTGGGAGAGAGTTGGAGAGATGCAAGAGAGGTGGAAGAGGGGTGAGTGAGACAGGCAGACTAAGTGGGAGACTGGGTAGGAGGCTGGAGAGGGTGGGGAGGGCTGAGAGAGCAGGGAGAGAGGGAGAGGAGAGAGGGTGGGAGATGGTGGGAGAGAGTGGAGGAGAGAGAGGGGAGAGAGATTTAGAGAGCCAGGAAGAGGGTGGGAGAGTTGGAGAGAGTGGGAGAATTGAGAGTGCAAGTGTGGAGATAGGGTGGAGAGGGTGGAGAGGGCAAGGGTTGGAGGAGGCAGGGAGAGGGAGAGAGGGTGTGAGAGGTGAGAGAGCGGGAGAGGGAGAGAGTCGGCGACATGGGAGAGGGTGGAGAGGAGAGAGATGGGTTCAGGTCTTTCCTCACTCACCTCACTCTCCCTTATCTCTCCCCTTACCCTTAACTCCTCTCTCCTCTATCTCTCTCACACTCCCTCCCTCTCTCTCTCAACCCTCTCCCTCCTACCCCCTCTCCCTCTCTTAGGTCTCTCTCTCTCTCAGTCACTCCCTCTTTCTCTCTCCCCTCTACCCTTAATCGTAAACCTTAAACTCTTAACCCTTAAACCCTAAACCTTTAAATCCTCTACCCTCTATCATTGGCCCTTCCCCCCTCTATCTCTCTCCCACTCCCTTCCTCTCTCTCTTTCTCAAGTCTCTCCCTCTCTCAGGTAACTCTCTCTCTCACTCACTCCCTCTATCTCTCTCCCCTCTACCCTTAACCCTCTAGCCTATAAATCTACCCTATACATCTTTAAAAAACCAACTTTCTTATAACGTGAGCGTGTTATGAATAAGTAGAGACATGGCCGTTTTAGCGAGAAATAACACGCTCGCGTTATAACGCGAGCGCATTTTGTCTTGCACTAAAAACGGTAAAAAAACACAATATACCTGTGATGTCGGCCACATTCTGCATATTCTCCTAGTTCTGCGCATGCTTCGACAAAAAAGCAATGCAACATCCTTATTTTTATGATCTTGAAAAATCTCAATTCTGATTTGAACCCATTATAAAGAGCGTGTGAAGCTTTGCGAGGGAATCTCAAGTTACTCATTTGAAGTTAACCTATGATGTAGACATTATAAGAAAATCTCTAATGTATGAGTGACATTGTAAAATATTTGTGAGAACAGAGTACCTAAGGCATTTTAATGAGATTTGTACTTGTAATGACATTTATTGAAATATTGAAATTTGGTGCAGGGGCACCAAGTTTATTGAACAAATTTGGTTCATGGAATTATTTTAAGTTAGTAAATTGTGTTTTGAGTAAATTGTCAATTGAATAAGGTCATATTACATGGTCAATTGATTTATAATGTAATAATTCATGTTAGTTACAAGCTCAATAGTTAGGCATGATTGGAAATATGTAGAATCATTTGTAAAGGCTAGATTTAAAGCCTCTTAAAGGCTCAGACACAATGTAATTTTCATGCAGGAGCACCTAGTCTCCTAGTTGCAAAATTTCACTTTTTGAAGGTTGATAGGTGGTCAATAGATTAGATTAAGGTATTTTGTGTTTATTTATGCTAAATAAGGTCAATCAAGACCATTTAAGGCGTATTAGGGTGAGTTTTTGAGTCTCGGTGGTCAAATGTGCAAAAAAATGCATTCTTGCTACAAAAATGTCAATATTTGAATTTGTAGCCTTTTGAAGGCAAACCTTTGAATTTGGTTGTAAATGTGCAAGAATGAGATCTAAGAGTTTGATAAACCATTTAGAGAGCTTGGTTTTCATGGAGTTCCTTTCAAATCCTCTGCTTTTATTGTTCCTATGGTAAATTGTTTGATAGAGTTGGTTGAATTACCTTTCTTAGTAATCACTATTAGTTCAAGATTGAGATTGTTAACCTTGAGAGAGTATGACTTGGGAAAAAGGCATTTTATATGGCTATTATTTTTAAAGACTTCAAGTGAGATGTACTCCACATGATGCCATTCCTCAATCTTCACTTGATGGCATGAAGGAATGGTTGAACTCCATGGATATAAAGTATTACGAAAGCAGAATGAACTTGAACTGGTGGCCAATTTATTGAAGATGGTGGTTGGGAATTTTTGAATATGGAAGCTAGTGATTCTGATTCTGATAATTCAGAAGAGTCAAAACAAGGATATATGATTTCCCTCTAATGTAGAAGAGGAATCAAAATCAGATTTCATGTAGCCACCATCAAGAGTGTTACAAGCCAACAAGATGGAGGGAATTCTTATATAAGGATATTTTTCAATGTTGCAAGTACCGGCTTTAATACCAACTACAATGGCAACATTGAAATTCCCTAGTAGTATTTATGTTGAGGAAATTTCCTTTAGATGCAAGGATTCAAAGCACATCAACCATGTGGTACAAATGATTAAATCCCAGAGGCGATCTATAGCAATGAAAGAGTCTGAAAAGGCAGAGAGAGCTACACTAGTGACTCAGGAGAAACTTCAGTTTTCAAAAACAAAGTCAATTAAGTTGGAAGACATGTGGATCGGGCCAGCATTTGGTGGAAGAGGAAGAAATATGATTGGAACTCTGGAGGCCCAACATACTATATTTCGGTATTCAACCATGAGAGTAGATGAGAGAGCTGATATCATGTATCAAAACATTAAGCATGCATTCTTCCAACCAGTGGAGAAGGAGATGATTACTTTGCTTCATTTTCATTTGCATAAGCATATCAAGGCATGGAAACCAAGAAGACCAAGGATTTCCAGTTTTATGTGGAGGTAATGGATGTGGTCCAAACTTTAGGAGGGGCAAGAAGGTCAATGTATGATTGGTGCAGGAGCACCATTCAGTAGGTTTTGTTCATCAAGGCAAATAAGGAGTAGAATATAGGATTTTGAGTTTTTTATTAAAATAAGGTCTATGAGACCATTATATTATGTATTTACTCATATTTGAGCTGTATTAGGTGTTTAGGAGGTTGGGTTTTTCAAAAAGTGCAAAATGTTTAAAAATTGCAAAATTGTGCAAAATTTGTAAACTCAAACATTGTAAAATTGCAAAAATTTGCATTATGTAGGGAATGTGAAGAGTAAAACTAGTTCAAAAGTCAATTAGGAAGGTGAATTATTTTTTAAATCATGGGAAAGAGTTTAAAAACATGGAGAACTCGAATTGAAGGTTGGATTTTGTGATTTGAAGAAGCAAAAACAATAAAAACTCAAAATTTTCCAATTTTTTTTGTATTTTCAGTTGTAGCAGCAGATTGTACGGCCTGTATTTCAATTAGTTGATCCATATTTGTTGATATTTGCATAGTATATGGATTTACCTTTCTTTTTAATCTATTTAGAAGGTTTTCCATAACGTTTTGTGCATTTTATCATCAATTTACTAAAACCGGCCAGAACTTGTACATTTGAAGGTTTTGAGTCAATAAAAATGGCTTTTTGACCCATTCCTCTTTTTGTAGCCTCTGTAACTTTAGGAATGGGTCTGAACTAACATTATTAAGGTGTTTTAATGATGTTTTAGTGTTGGGGAGGTCTAAAAGTGAGATGGGTGTGAAACCCATGTGTGTAAAAGTGAGTTTTTTTAAAGAAAAATGGTGGTTTTGAAGAGTCAAATTGTGTTTTTGTGTAGGGCAGTGTTATTTTATGATTTTTTGAGCTTGTGCAGGGTATCACAAACTTTTTTGAGTAATTTTTAGGTTGTGGTTAGCTTTGGAAGTATCATTTTCAATAAACCCCTAGGGTTTAGGCTACAATAGAGGGTTTTGTGGTTTACCCATTGTACGATGGTATAACTGAGATCTAATTGTGTATTTTGAATTTTTGACACCTTATAATTTCTTCCCCAAGATTTGGTAAGGTTTGGATAAGTTTAGAGTATAGACCCTTTGTAAAAGTGGCCTAATTGAGGCCTAAAAAGAGTGAAATTTCAAGTTTTGAAGGAGTTGTTACAAAGAAACTTATGGAGCTTTGTTGATATGTTAAAAATCTCAATAATGGGTCCCTAAATTGAGTTAGGTTGTGAACTGGAAGTGTGTGGTTGAGAATTTGTACCCAATTTAGTGGGTTTCCTATGCTACAAGGGAATAGTGTGATTTGGTTGAGAAAGAGTGAAATGGAGAACTTGATGATCTAATACCTGGTAGGTTGTTGAATTTGTGATTAGTTGTGTTTCAAGACCTCCCCCAATTGCATCAATGATCTTGATGAAATTGAGGAAGAACAACAAGAGAGGGACAAAAAAAAAATCAATACAGAGTTTCAAGGATTTGTCAAGCGAGTAAGAGAGCTATGGGAGCAGCCTCATCTAAAAGATTTTGAACTAGAGTTTGATATACCATTTAGAGAGCTTGGTTTTCATGAAGTTCCTTTAAAATCCTCTGCTAGTGATTTTCATTCTGATAATTCGGAAGAGTCAGATCAAGGATATGAACCCTCTAATGTAGAAGAGGAATGAGAATCACTCTTCATGTTGCAGGTACCGGATTTAATACCAAAACTACAGTGGCAACATTGAAATTCCCTAGCAGTATTTATGTAAAGGAAATTTCCTTTAGATGCAAGGATTCAAAGCACATCAACCAAGTGGTACAGATGATTAAATCCAAGATACAATTTGTAGCAATGAAAGAGTCTGAAAAGGAAAAGAGAGCTACATTGGTGACTCGAGAGAAACTTCAGCTTTCAAAAACAAATCCAATTAGGCTGGCAGACGTGTGGATCAAGCCAACATTTGGTGGAAGAGGAATAAAGATGATTGGAACTCTAGAGGCCCACCATACTGGATTTCAATATTCAACCATGAGAGCAAAAGAGGGAGTTGATATCATGTATCAAAACATTAAGCGTGCATTCTTCCAGCCAGCAGAGAAGGAGATGATTACTTTGCTTCATTTTCATTTGCATAACCATATCAAGGCATGGGAACCAAGAAGACAAAGGATGTCTAGTTTTATGTGGAGGTAATGGATGTGGTCCAAACTTTAGGAGGGGCAAGAAGGTTATCTTGTTTTTACTGTTGCTACCTACTTTCACAGTGTTCTTGGATTGAAGGGTTTCATGATGTAATTCGACCCATTCCACTTTTTTTGCCTACTATAACTTGTGGAATGGGTCCTCTAACTTGTAAAAGACATGCCTAACCTGATTATAATGTTGTGGAGTCAAGGTTGGGTGTTTGGGATGATGTTCTAGGGCTGCAACAGGGTATTTTCATGATGAAAATGAGGGTTTCAAGTGGTGTTTTGACAAAATGTGGGAAGGACTATCCATGTAATGTATTATTCACCATGTTCAAGGTTTGGTAAGTGTGTTTGGTGCTTTTTTTGGGTATGGTAGGTGTGGGAGATAGGAGTTTCATTAAAACCCCAAGTATTTTGCTTGAAATAGAGGGTTTGGTGTATTAGGGGTATAGAGGTCCTGGACTTGGAAACAAATCATGGAATTGGAGGTTTTGACACATAACATACTGTTTTTTCAAGATTTTGAGTGAAGATCTAGTGTTTAAAAGGTCATCTCTTTGTAAATAGGGCTAATTTAGTAGCCTTTATGCAAGGTGGTCTATTGAATCTTAATGATGGTACAAAGAAACATGGTATGATCTCTTGGGAATTTGTCTTAGGGTCTATGTTAAAGCTTGATTGATGTTTGGTTGGCCATTGGATGACCTTCTCTAAAAGATAAGCCCATTTGATGAGATTTGGAGACTATAAGTTAGGCAAGGGTTTGTTGAAAACCCATACTCAAAAATTTCCACAGCCAACCAAAGCCTAAAATACATTCAAAAAGGTCTGCACAAGACAAAAAGTTCAAGAGATATCGTTGCCCCCAAATATTTCTTCAAACCCTAGCAGTAAACCACCATTTTCCACTCAAAAATGCACCATTTGAAATCTAGGGCATCACCTAAAAACCCTTTATTTGCCTCCCTTGCACACATATTTTATAACCATAACTAAGCCTTTCCATCGAGTAATAGAAGCATACAGTGGGTGAAAGGCTTAATATGACATTTTAATGCACTCAAAACCCTTAAAACAAGGTATACAAATTGACCCTCAGTAATTGGCTTCTAAAATACACAAAATCACTTGAAATCCAACCAAACCAAAACTAAAACAGAGTTAAGTCTGCTTCCCACCAAATTCCATCGAAAATAGAGCACAATCACCTTGTACGGAACCGTACAGTTCAATGAAACATCAAATCCCAAAGTGAAAAAGGGTAGCAATCTTTGACGGGGTATTACTCAGATACCATGGTGCTTACAAAATTTTTGTCTAAACCTATGGAATCATATTGGGGCCATCTACAATAACCTCTCTCAGTTTTTGTTATCTCGGAATGGTTTTCTTGTGGTTTCTAGTTTTCAGTTGATGGAAAAAGTGTCAAATGCAAGCAGTGGAAAGTTGCAAAGTGGTGCAACTTTCGTTTTGCAACTCATGTGACCAAATGGAATGTTCCAACGCATCTGAATAGGTATTTTTACGCTAGGCATGGTCCTCTTTCGCACCCAAACACGCAGAATCGCTCTGAGCTACGTTCAACTAGATCAATCCCTTAAGGGTCTAAAGTGCAAAATGGATGCAAACTTCAGCATGCTGCTACTTAGATAACATGATGCTTAGAAACTTCTCATCTAATCCTATGGGATTGCGTTGGGCCCCTCTACAATAATCTCTCTCAATTTTTGTTATCTCGGAATGGTTTTCCTGTGGTGTCTAGTTTTCAATTGATGGAAAAAGTGTCAAATAGAAGCAGTGGAAAGTTGCAAAGTGGTGCAAATTTTGTTTTGCAACTCGTGTGACCAAATAAATTGTTCCAACGCATCTAAATAGGTATGTTTACGCTAGAAATGGTCCCCTTTTGCACCCAAACATGCGAAATCGCTCTGAGCTACGTTCAACCGGATTGATCCTTTAAGGGTCCAAAGTGCAAAATGGCTGCAAACTTCAACATGTTGTTACTCGGATACCGTGATGCTTAGAAACTTTTCATTTGATCCTATGGGATTGTGTTGGTCCCCTCTACAATAACCTCTCTCAATTTTTGTTATCTCAAGTGGTTTTCTGTGGTGTCCAGTTTTCAGTTGATGGAAAAAGTGTCAAATGGAAGCAATGGAAAGTTGCAAAGTGGTGCAATTTTCGTTCTGCAACATGTGTGACCAAACAATCTATTCCAACGCATCCAAATATGTATGTTTATGCTAGGAATGGTCCTCTTTCACACCCAAACACGTGGAATCGCTCTGAGCTACGTTCAACCAGATCGATCTCTTAAGGGTCAAAAGTGCAAAATGGCTGCAAATTTCAGCATACTATTACTTGGATATCGTGATGCTTAAAAATTTCTCATTTGATCCTATGGGATCGTGTTGGGCCCCTCTAAAATAACCTCTCTCATTTTTTGTTATCTCGGAGTGGTTTTCCTATGGTGTCCAGTTTTCAGTTGATGGAAAAAATGTCAAATGGAAGCAGTGGAAAGTTGCAAAGTGGTGCAATTTTCGTTCTGCAACTTGTGTGACCAAACAAATTATTCCAACACATCCAAATATGTATTTTTACACTAGGTTTGGTCCTATTTCACACCCAAACACACGAAATCACTTCGAGCTACGTTCAACCGGATCGATCCCTTAAGGGTCCAAAGTGCAAAATGGCTACAAACTTCAGCATGTTGTTACTTGAATACCTTGATGCTTAGAAACTTCTTGTTTTATCCTATGGGATCATGTTGGGACCCTCTACAATAACCTCTCTCAGTTTTCATTATCTCAGAGTGGTTTTCCTATGGTGTCCAGTTTTTAGTTGATGGAAAAAGTGTCAAATGGAAGCAGTGGAAAGTTGCAAGTGGTGCAACTTTTGTTCTACAACTCGTGTGACCAAAAAAATTGTTCCAATGCATCTAAATAGGTATTTTTACGCTAGGAATGGTCCTCTTTCGCACCCAAACACATGGAATCGCTCTGAGCTACGTTCAACCGGATCGATCCCTTAAAGGTTCGAGTGTAATATGTTGAAATAGGCCATTCCATCTATTGTTCAGGTTGTGTCTCGTTGATATGAGCCTGATATAAGTAGGATAGGGAGTATGAATAAGAAAATAGCATTGGTAAAGGAATTGGAAGAGATTACTAACGCTGCCCCTGTTCAAAATTCAAAATTGAGGCCCCTTAAAAGCAAGCCTAGAAGAGGTGAAAAGAAGAAATTGCTTGAAAATAAGTTAGAATAGGTTGGAAATAGGGTGAGGTTGTGGAGTTTAATGTGTTCAAAAGTTCTGCAAGGATAGGGGAGGTCAAAAGTATGTTATGGCATGATGCCCTAGTTGGGAAAACAGGGGTTTTGAATGAAAAAGAGATGTTTGAGGGAGTAAAAGTGGGTAAAGTGAAGAGGCAGCATAATTTGGTGGTCAATTAAGTTTTTGCATGCAAAATGAAGAGTGTTGGAATAGGTTTTGAGGTTCGGGTTCGGGTTCAGGGGTTGGGTTCGCCGGTTAGGCCAATTTTTTTTGGAGGGGGGTTCGGTTCGTTGGTACAAAATTCATGTAAAAAAATATATAAATATATATGCAGCCTAGAAGCATGCATTAGGATTAGAATATCACATAACATCATATAAACAACAAAACCACTATAAAATTGATTGTCATTTAAAACATGCATCATAAATATTCATCGTTGAAACTTGAATTGTGGTAGCTTGATATACAAAGTTTATTTATGCTAGGGTTCAATTTGTATGATTTTGAAAAAAGAAGCCAACTGAGTAGAGTTATCAATGTTCATAAATCATAAGAATTTTTCTAGTACACTAGCCATTTTGATGTCTTCTTGCAGTCTCAAACATTATTTTGTATCATTGTTACATTGGTCTTGAGAGTGGTAGCTTAATATAGCTCCACAATACAAAACTTGGTTTACCTGTGCAGTGTAACAATGGCATAGGAAGATTTTTCTTTCAAAGAACCAAAGAACCAAAGGGTGAGTGCACAATTGAAGTGTATAAACATATATCTTTTTGTAATATCAAGGATACTTTTTGAAACTTCCATGCATTGCTAATCTAAAAGGAAAAGTATTATACATATCCTTTGCTTAATTGAGTTGTTCCAATCAAAGGATTAAATATATTGGAATCTTTTTATCAATCATTTCATAGAATACGAATTGAAAATGTGTTTTTTGCTTTTAGATAAAGTTGTTTACCATCAATCAATTAATTTATTCAAGACAAACCATGAAGGACAGCAATGATCAATGCTATGGCTAACCAATTTATAAGTATACACGTGAATAAGTCAAGCATGTACATGTGAATAAGGGAAGCACGAGTAGTCACAAACACATATGTGTTGAAGTATACACACGAATACATGGTATACACAACTTAATACAAAGTATATGCACGAATACAAGGTATATGCATGAAAATGTGTAAGTCGCAAAGTATACATTGGAACACACGTAAGTCACAATGAATACATGTACGTTGTAAAGTATACACTTGAATACATGTAACTCATATCTATTGAACCATGAAATTATAACATGCAAATATGGACACCATCGATAAAAAAATATTTGTATTAACCAAATAGCCATGTATGCATACATCAATATATGTCGATATAAGTATAAAATATAGTTACAAAATAGCCATATAGGCTTACGAGAATGCCATATAGGCATACAATGTCAAATATATCCAATACAAAATATGTACAAAATTTCCATGTCTAGGCATACAACAAAGGGCTCTAGAATCAAAATTCATTTCTCTCCATGCTTTGGAAATAAATTATTTCCCTTTGTTTGGCAATCCGATGGCGATAAGTCTATCACTTGTTTTTGTTGTGCTCGAGGAGTGCTCCTGCTGCTCCTCCTAGAGTTTAGCTCTTGGTGAAGTTTTAACTATTACAATAAGAAGTAAAGACATTAATATATAGAAATTAGATTATAAAAAATGATATATTTAACAAAATAATCACTTATGGCCATCTCATAATCACTCTCCATGATGGAAATATTTGCACGTTGATGTTGAGGTGTGCTCAAGCCCTGTATAAACCATCCAAATAGGAATTAAACTACGAATCAATAATGGTTTTATTTTTCACTAGAACTAACATCTATAACAACGAATGTAAATTGAAATTTAGTAATTTGCCTCATACCTCCCCTATCAGAGCCATCGAGGATTGTATAGCGGATGAAACGTTGATATCCATTTCCCTCATAACATTTGGAGGTATTTTTGTCACCAACATCTGAAAATAAAACAACAAATTATTCAATCACAATAAAGTTACAATAGCGATCCACATCATGACTTATAATGTATGAGATCTAATGAACAAAATTTTGAGTACAAGTATTAAACTATATATTTTTTATTGTCATGCTTACTATTTTCCCTATCCATATCTTGTTCGAAAGGACGTGTTTTTAGGCTTTTACCCATAGCAACAAGCCGCTGAACCATTTGATTAAATTCTTTCATAGACATGTACGATAACTATGGTGGCATAGAGAAGGCAGTGAACTGTTTGAAAAAATGCCTCAAAAGAAATGGGGTCTCGTGGTGATGGCATGCCATTACAAACAAATGCACGTCATGGCATTCCATCACCATAAGACCGCATTTCTTCCAGGAATTTTTTCAAAAAGTTCATTTCCTTCTCTATGGTATTATTGCTTACTATTATGCTTTGATAGATATTTTTCCAAGCATCCATATAGTTTGTTGGAAAGCACCTATTTTAGGCTTTTAGCCATAGTAGCAACTGCAAGGAAGTGAGTAGTTTGATAAAATGCTTTGGTGAACATGTATGAAAAATGTGGTATCATAGGAAAGGTGGTGAGCAGTTTGAAGAAATTCCTCGAAGAAATGTGGTCTCATGTGGTGATGGAATGGAATTCCATCACCATGAGACCGCATTTCTTTGAGGCATTTTTTCAAACTACTAACTGCCTTGTCTATGCTATTGCTTACTATTATGGTTTCATAGATTTTTTCCAAGCATCCATAGTTTGTCGTGCTAGTGCACCTTTGCAAGCACATGCCTCCATGTGAAGTAATTGCATCGTGTTGCTTATGTTGACTTTCTAAACAACTATATTGTACAGTTGAAATTTTGTCATCTATCAACATCTAGTTATTAGTTATGGAATTTGAAGTAATGCTTTGAGTTTGAATGATGTGTAATGCAATGTAACCAACAATATGAATATAAACTACACAAATCTATTAAGTAGAATTCATTAGTTAAGTTCTCTTTATTCTATTACCTCCATGTACATTTGAGTAAATCCATTGACACTAGGAGGTGTTTCCTTGAAACCTCCAATATTACCCTATTCAACATCCAAAATCACATAGTAAAACAATGCTATTAGCATGTAATAAATTTATAATTGTTTACTAGTTACATACCCCACTGATAGGTGTACTGTAGAAATAAGTAGGTGGAGGACCGATGTATCCAGTCTCAACACTGTGACCCTACAATTTTATTAAAATAATAAAACTAAATTAGTTAATCTTGCATTTCAGAATCAAAATTTAATAAATTAAATTCAATGAACATGCTAACTTTTACCTAAGTATCAATGCCATATGCATCATGCAAAATTTCAGCCATCCTCTCCATCCCCGTAGATGCATACGAATCCTGTGTAGCAACATATGGATCCTGCGTAGCATCCTCCTGAGTGTCGGTGGGGTCATATGAACAAGTCGCCCCGCAAGATTGACACACATGGGTTCGAAGGCCACCACCTAAAGACTCCCCTATATGGCATTGTACAATAGGGCTAGTATGATGGATGACACTCTGGGTCAAAATGTTGATCGCCTGCAATGTCTCTACATTGACACTCCCCTTCGCAATGGTAGGCATAACAATGTGCTCACGAGGTGGCCTAGCGAGAGGTCGTCTCCCTTGCCACACAGGATCCAGTTGTGCACGGGGCCTATCCTAAGTCGATCCCCCACCTCTCCCCTGGAACTCCCTCATATAAAAATAATTTGGGATTTGGTTCAATACGAACTGACTATATAGTTTCCTAAGAAAATATTGGGGGACTTCACAATTGTTGCACGGTGTGTAATCAAAGACCAAGTACCACCTATCATAAAAATGGTTCCTAATCTCTTGGTGGTGGCACCAATGAATAGGAAACCTCTTCGCATTGAGGCTAATATTTTGATGTGTTCTAGGGTCAGTGAATAAAGAGCACAAATCACCTTTAGTAATTTTTAAATATTTTACTTGTTTATATGATATTTTATTTGCATAATATGCCCTAGCTGCCTACCTCCTATCTTGCCATCCATTTATTTGTTGGATAATTGAATCTACATTTTTTAACATCTCTTTCAATGAATTTTCTAGGGTCATTCTTTTTGTGGTTGAAGCATTTGGATCACTCAACCTACTGATAAAATCCTCAAAAAAAAAATTGTTGTTCTTAATTTCACTCAAATTTTTTTGAGTGCCAAGAGGGTGTTGAGTGATTGGTGGGGGAGGTTGATTTTGTTGAGGATTTTGTTGTTGAGGATTTTGAGGATTTGCAGGATCATTTGCATCTCTTACAAATTAAAAAAAAAACAATCAAATCTAACCTAAAACAAACAAAATCAACCTGAAACTAAGAAATTCAAAACAAATAGCAAACAATACTTACCTCCTGCACCTCTTTTTCGTCGTGGCACCATCTTTCCAAAGAAAAAGCAACTTTTGTTGATGAATTTTGTAGAATTCCTCCTCCTAGAACGTGAGTGCGAAAATGAGGGTTTTTGGCCACGGGCAGAGCAAAAAAACAGACAATAGAAAATGAATCACTTTCACTTTTTTTTTTCTTTTAAAATGACATAGCGCGCTCGCGTTATGAGTTTAAAAAAAAAAATGGAATTGGCCACAAAAGTGTAACCCAACTTCATGCACCCACCCTTCAGTCCAACAAGAATGTTGAGCTCCATGGGGTGGGCTCTGGTGCATCTAGTAGTAAGGAGAAGGACCAGTCTTTGGAGGCTAAGGTTAATGTGTTAAAGGAGAACCCGCAAAGGGCTTCCAGAAGGATTGCTAATTTAAAGAAGCAGGGTTCAAAAGGTGGTAGGAAGGGCAAGAAGGATACTCCAAAACAAGTAAAGGATGCAGTAGACACTACTATTGATATTGATGATTCCCCTATTCAAGAGTCTTCTCCTTGTGGGGGGAGTGATGGGGTTCTAGGTAGTGAGGAGGCCTTAGTTGAGAGAACTATGTGTGAGTATGTTGGTGTGAATCCAAACCTTGGAAATTAAAAATCATTGAAGATTAATCCTCTATCTAAGGATTTTTCTTATCTTAATCATGAAAATACCTCCATGTTTGAGCAATTGGATATGGCTCAGTCTGGGGCCACATGCACCTTTAAACTTGCTAAATGGGTGTTATAGGAATTTAACAAGGTCAATATCAAGATCAGGAGCTTGAAGGAGAACATGACAAACCAGTCGAAGGGCTCTTCTTTGGATCTTCTTATTGAGAGGTTGGTAGATTTGGAATGCTCCTTATCTTATTTCAAAGCCCAATGTGAGAATTGCCTTGTTGAAATGGAGGGAAGGATAAAGGAAATGAATGAGGATATTAAGAATTTGTTCCAGGTTATTCATAGATTGGTTAAAAATAGTGCAGAGTCCCTGAAGGTTTTTTTTAGTAAGATTAGTCAGCTTAGGGACGATCATATGTACTTTGCAGATATGCTTGAGAAGGACCAGACCTCCAAAGGTAAGGGGAAGAAGACCACTAAAGATGAGGCTAAAGGCCTGAGCACTAGAACAAGGGGGAACCTTAGGAAGTCCTTCAAAGAAGAAAATCAAGAGCTAACGGACATGGTTAACCTGCACTGCAACCAAAAGATTGAGGTGGCCAACACCTTGAAAAATATGAAATAGTTTTTGTGTTTCTGTTGTTTTTTTTGTTTATGCTTTTTAGTTGTTGGGTCATTATTTTTTGGCTATTGGTTTATTGTTGGTTTTTGCTTATGCTTTAATGAGTTTATCAGTTATAGCAGCATTTTGGTCTAAAGTGATGTAAAGGGTTTCAAGTCCCTTCAAAACCTATTTTTCCAATATAATCAAAACAAAATAAGGTTAGTCATAAAGAAAAATTTCCTTGTTGCTTTTAAGGAAAAAGTCTCTTCTTCCTCTATAATAAGGGTCTCAAAGGAGGATTTGGAGGTGGATTTGGGTTGGAATTTATATTTTAATATAACAAATCCTTTTAAGGAAGTTAAAACTTAGAGGCACAATATTGAAGGGTCTATTCATTCTACACACTAGTTCAATTTAAATTTCTATGGGGCATCTAAATGGAATCTGAGTTCTATTGAGGGAGGTGAAGTTTTAAGAGATGACAAATAAAAGTTCATATAAGTGTGTGTGATCAATATTGGTACTCAAGCTAACCATTTTTTAAAGTTACTATAGTGTACCATGCCCTTAAAATGATCCAACATATTAGAATCCATTCTCTAATCTTAAAAGGAGATTAATTGAATATAATAAATTTCTTGAGAAGAAAAACTAAATTGACCTAGATAATTTAAAATATGATCAAATACTCCTTATATATAATTAATAGTATGAATAATATAAATATTATTCATACTTATCGAGAGGCAACCAAAGTTGTTGACTTAGTGAATTGGGGAGTTAATCATGAAGATGATTCAAAATTTAGGAGTAATGATACCACTTAATCATAGGTGACTAATATTATCAATAAATATTTTAGTAATAATTAGTAAATATCCACCCTTGAATCCAAATGAGTCCCTTATTATGATGCCCACTATAGTAATTCATTCCAATTAAAGTAACATCTTTTATTTGGAATCTATTACTTTCTTCCTAATAAATATCTTATTTTTAGTAGGGTCAACAAGAACACTCCAGAGATTTGGTGGGTTAGTGTGGAAATTGACTATGGTACTATAAAATATGATTTGAAAGGAACATAATTGAACCTATAAGATACAAAAAACTTAGATAAAATCCTAAGGTTTAGAGAATTTTGGTTAACGTAGGTTTAAGACCATTCTTGGAGAAGCTTAATGAGTATGACACCCCTTCAACTATTTATTTGCCAAAGGTTGGGATAAAAGGAGAGTGGTGATGAAATGGATATATTTCATGATGATTTAGGAGCTTATCACAAAGGTTATTTGGTTTTACACTACTGATAATTTATTTTTTCAAATATAGAAGACTAGGAGAGGACACAATTTCCATCTTTCTCAAACTAAAATAAGACCTAAATATGCTTCAATTTTTGAGCATGCAATAAGTTCCTTGAAACCTTCTTTAGATGAGGTGGCATTTTATTTAATGAGGTATATCACTTTAGAGGGGAGGTTTAAGTCCCTCTTCTCTTATCAATTTGAGTTGCTTAACCATTTCTATTTTAGGAGATTGGTCTCTTTCCTATTTTATATGGTCTCTTCTCTAGAAAATTCCACTAGTGAATACAAAATGGATCCTAGGATGGTTCCCCTACATTAGGGTTTAACCTTTCTCATTGTTAAATTTGTTATATTAAGGTATTCTTAAATTCCTTGATATGTTCTCAAGAAAATAAATATCAAATGGAAAAGGGTGGTAGATTGTGTTAAATCTAGTTTTAGAACTCCTAGTGAAAACCCTTTAACCTTAGATGAATCTTGGGAGGATAGTGAGAGCGAGGGAATAAAACATTTAGAGACCCATATCTCCCTTTTTGTGGATAATAATTTCAAATCTCAAGAGAGAAGATATACATATGGTTTTGGTAGATTTTATAGGCTTAGTGTGAGATAAGAGGGATTCACTACACACAGGTCTCTTCGTTCTCAAGAGATCATCAGGGAATGAACTGCCTTTATCCACCTCAACATAAATAGAATGAAGAAATTGCAAAGGAAATGAATACACGTCAAATTTCAAAGAAAACTACTTCAGATCCCAAGAGAGTGAAACTTCCAGATTTCTACCTCCGACAAAGGAGCTCTCGGCCAAAGAAGGAGCTCTCAGCCAAAGGACGCCAGCGTAGATTCAAGACGCAAGCGTAATGCGTTGTCGTCCAACTGGCATGTTGGTGTCCTAAGTGACAAAACGCTGAGGAGCTCAGACAAGCATAATAAGGTCTCACTTCTTAACTCAGATCTAAGGTCTACTAAATAGAGTAACCAAAAAAAGAACTAAAACTTTAGGAAAAGCACAAGGGGGACTTGGAAGAAACTTACCTTCAACCAGACATTTGAGTCTTCACTCCAAGCTCTGCTTTGCAACCTATACACAGAAGAATGAGGGGAAAATGTTGGGGCTGTATAGGGGCCTGCCTCAGTCAGACCCTCATTTTGGTGTTCCCACCTCCACAGACAGCTAGATAGAAAAGGAGTGTAACCGAAATGGACAAAGTGTGTGGTGAAAGAAAACCCTTCTTCAGGAGTAGAACCCGCACCACTAAGTAGTAAATGAACAAGTAGAAAAGAGTGAAAGAGAGCATTACCCATGGGCCTAGGCCCTCTCCAGAGCACACAGACGCATCGTTTAATGGTTGTTTGAGAGTTATAGTTGTTGGAGGGACCTCAGTCCGGCATAGCTTCGCTTGTAGAAGTGTTGCTTGTCAAGAATGAAGAAAGATTCAAGAGTGAAACTGGAGAGAGAGCTTGATTGAATGAATTGAACCCCCAAAATGAGAGAAAATGATGGGTTTTGTTGCATGCAAGGGTGGCAAAGATCCATTATATCGGAAACCCCGACTTCCAAGACACGTGTCAAGAGTCAAGATTTGAGATTCCTCATTTCAAACTCGAAAAACTGCCAAGACGCTAGTGTGCCACGCAAACTTCCGCGCATCGTGCAAGCGTCCAAGGCATCTATTTTTGGGAAACGTGTCATCAGGATGCTATTGCTTCACCACTGGTCCACATGGAGTTAGAATTATAAAATTCTGACCCATGGGATTTTTTTCATTAATGCTCTTAGGCATCATAAATGCTAGGAAAAGTGAAAAAATGTGGAATTTCCCCTAGGTGCAATTTTGTGACATTACATTTTTCTCCCACTTTAGTGGGCTTGATTTTGGGAAAAATCAGCCACACTAAAGTAGAGAAGAAAAATTTTACCCCAAATTTAAAATTTTATAGATTTGCGTGCCAAGAAAAAGTGTCTCAAAGGTCACCGAGGTCAAGCTAGGCGGTACCGAAGGTGCCCCCAGCAACTGATCTCAACAAGCATTGCGATATTGTTTGTGAAAAGTCGCATGGAATTAAAATCTACAAAACTCAAATTTAAGTTAGTTTCGAAAATAGGAAGAAGCTACCCCGGTGAGAAGAATGATCGAGAAAAAATCGATGATTCAAAAGAAAAATATGGTAAAGAGGTGACTATATGCCCCTCCTAATTTTTCCCCCAGCTAGGTGGGGTAAATTCAAGAGAAACCAAGGAGCCACAAACTCTAGAAAAAATGGGCCTCGGGGGGCCCATATATACCTAGGTGGGCCCCTAGAAGGGTCATTTTCACTATTCACTGGAGGAAATTGTTGACTTTTGTGAGAGAAAACTAAGCAAAATGTTGATCAAGAGAGAGTATGAGGTGTTGAGACTGGAGTAGCTAAGGGAGGACATCGTCAAGGGCTACAAGGTGGACCAGGTAGGCCTCAAAACCTTATTTTTAGTGAATTTTAGCATGTTTTAGGCAAGTTTTTCCATCTCGAGTTGCATAGGAATCTTTTTTCCATGCAGACGTCTAAAATCTGCACTGTTGTCCTATCTTTGCACTATCATCCCAAGTACGCGCTGGAATCCTCAAGGAATCAATGATGGACTAAGACTTATGCGCGATGCATAGATGTCTACGAGACACGCAAAATTCCTTAGTAAACATTGCTTTCAGATTTTTTAAAATCCCATGTTCTAACTAAAAAAAATTCACTCTTTGCAGGACTATCCTAAGATCTAGGAGCATCCTGACGAGTGAGTGTACTGACTAGTCTGCGAGCAGAGGGACCACCTCAACGAGGATGAGGTCATACATCTACAGCAGGTTGGTCTTTAGCATGCATTCACTATGCTAGAGATGAGATACCACGAGTGGATGTTGACGGCCCTAATGAAGCGGTGGGATGCCACCACATCATCTTTACATTTTCCTACTAGAGAGATGACTATTACTTTGGAGGATGTGTATCAGATTCTTGGGCTCCCCATCTGCGGATGGCAGGTGGTGATCGACAACACTCGGTTAGCACAAGAGTGATTGGAGGGTGTCCTCTACTGCTCGAGGTGGACCAACGACGGCAACAGCACAAGGAATATCTACACACACTGGTATGATCAGGCATAGACTACTGCACCCCTGTTGCGTCAAGTGATGGTTGTGATTGTGGCCTTCTGGGTCACTATAGATGGAAGAGGCTCTCACCTACACAAGGGCCTCGTCCATACCATTTGTGAGATGGTCGAGCACATGACATTTTTTCCTGGGGATTTAGCATGCTAACACACCTATTCTAGAAGTTGGGGTGGTACGTGCACTACGAGTATCATAGCCTCATAGCATGCACACTACTGCAAGTGTGGGATTTCGCCCACATCATGTGCATGAGGACAGTTAGGTCCCTACATAGACAATCGTACATTATCCCCATGGCCCATTGGTATGATGTGACAGGGCAGTGGAGACATGAAGATTTGCAGCTTTGGCAATTACAATTCGATACCCTTTTCTTGATCAAGTGAGATGGAGACCCTACCATTTTTTAGGTGGGTAGATGATAGTAGGTACCTTAGGAACCTACAGCAGGACCATTTTCTTATAGGTCGTTGTGACCATATTATTATGCCTTACTATTGGATTCGGGTCATGCAACAACACGACCATGTACAAACTATCCCTCCTGATGTGCCCACATATACACAGGTTTTCAAAAGCGTTGTGAGACTCGAGGACATCCCCCGCCCCTCCATTATAGATATTTTTCCTTTAAACGATGATGAGCCCAACCAAGATCTATTGCCAATAGCATTGGCAAATAACGTCAGCATAGCTACAGATTTTAGAGCGTGGTGGGAGAGGCACCGTCCTCATCCAGTATTCGTAGAGGATTCCCCCATAGGGGATCCTAATCCATAGGGGGACATGTTAGCACAACCACCATGGGACAGGAGGAGAGGGCGAGGAGGCAAGCAGGAGCAGGGTGAGGAGGAAGAGAGGCCACAAGAGGAGGAGGAGTAGCCGACAACTTCATCGAGGCCAAGGCAGCAGCGGAGGAGGTCATCTCCTCCATTAGCTACCCCCATCTCGTTGGCACCCCAACAACATCCACTATCACAGTAGCAACAGCTCTAGCAGCACCAAGAGCGACCTCTGACACTAGTGACGTAGGTCCTAGCGTCGCTCCCCACCCTGACCCTACTTGGCAGCTAGGGGACCCAAGTATACTAAGCATGCTATTTATATTTTAGTACCTTTAGTTTTCTTTTTTTATGATTACATAGATATGCCATGTGATATTGATCTTTTCCTTTCTTTATGTGGTTGCAGAGGACGTACAGGGATGGACTGGGTTGATAGCCCAGTGTATATCAGCGGTGGCCTCTGAGGTGCCCATCTAGGGGACGGTCCTCGAGGCATACCGACCAGTTTCTATGGGGTGACATGCCCATTTTTTTGATCCAGTAGCATATCTGAGGACTGCTTATGAGGAGCATGGGGTAGAGATCGTGTAGGGGGCAACAAATGCTACCACACTCCAGGGATAGTGTGATCAGTTGTTGAGGGAGCTACAAACGACACTCGCAAAGTGAGACATGGTAGTGATGAGGGATGAGGTCGCCAAGCAGGCATGTGGATCCCTTCAAATCCACCTCAATGACCTCGCAAGTCAGTCGGCAGTCATGATCCCAACAGGTGATCAGCAGTTGCAGTAGGAGCTAATGCAGGCCTAGATGACTATATGCTCTCTTTAGGGGGAGATCAGGGGGATATGTGCAGCTCTATCTGGATTGCGCTAGCACCACTCCAAGTCCATCACCACTGTGCAGCCTCCTCCCAGACCACAGTCGCAACCAGAGTCAAAGGGCTCCGAGAGCCACATGTCGTAGCCTTAGGGTGCTCCTATTTTGTACATCAATTTTGTAGCGAGATATATATACATATGTTTTGTAGATATTTTTATATAGACATTGATACACATATTCAGTAGCCACTCATTTTTTAACGACAGTGGCCCGATACATGTACATGACATTTGATATATTTATACGAGATATTGATTTCGATATCATGGCATTGTGCATTTTGACTTGTATGTTTCTTTATTTCCATGTATGTTGATGTTATGGATGTTGTGTTTGTATATGGATGTATGTTTACATTAGATGCTATCATAATTAATGAACACACATGGATGCATGTTGATTAAATGTAATGATGATCTAACTACCTTAAAAGATGTAATGTGATGTATGGATGTATAGCATAGTAAGACACGTATGTATATTTCACACACACACACATGGTCACATCATAACACAAAAAAATTCATAATGTGTTAATGAATAATGCAAACATATGCAATGCTACTACCCTTAAAGAGTAAACACTACGCATATGACACATTAGACACTACGCATAATATTGATGAAGATGCGTCGCATTAACGGGCTCTTTAGAGGCGTTCCATCCATAGGCACCCGAACCATACATGGAGATGAAAATGTAAGGGCCTAACCAATTAGGACTAAATTTCCCTCTTTGATTAGGCGGTGCATTTACATTTCTTTGATTCTCATAGAGAACCAGGTCACCCAACTTGAAGGTCCTAGGAAGCATAGTTTGATTATATTGTCTAGATAATGATCATTGATAAGCTTTAAGATGATCAAGGGCTTGTAATCGGTGCTCATCGAGCATCTCTAGCAAATGCAAATTATTAGCTCGATAAGTCTCATCATCAATTAACCCTTTAAGGGAAACATACAAAGATGAAATTTCCAACTCCAAAGGCATGATAGGTTCGGCACCATACACGAGGTTGTAAGGCGTTGTTCTCGTCGTTGTACGAATACTCGTGCAATAGGCCCATAAAGTGTATGTTAACCAAATGTTCCAATCCTTATCGTGTTTGTTAACTGTTTTGTAAAGAATGAACTCAAGATTCTTGTTAGATGCTTCCGCTTGGCCATTAGACTGAGGATAGTAAGGTGTAGAAAATCTATGTTGAATGTGAAATTTCTCTAGGAATTTCTTTACTTCCTTGTTCTTGAATGACATACCATTGTCAGAAAAAAGTGTAGAAGGCAATCCAAAATGAGAAATAATGTTATCTAGAAGAAAACTACAAATAGCTTCAACATTTGTAGAGCGAAGTGGGATAGCTTTGATCCACTTCGTGAAGTAATCTATAGTAGTAATGATAAAGGTATGTCCCTTAGAAGAAGGAGGTGATATTTTTCCAATAATATCCAACCCCCATTTCGCAAAGGGCCAAGGAGAGGTTTGGTTTTGTAACTCTTGTGTAGGTGCATGAATAAGATGACTATGCTACTAACATTGCAGGAAATTTTTTACAAAATCAAAAGAATCTTGTTCCATCATTTTCCAAAAGTACCCCATATGTATCAATTTCCTCACCAGGGATTTACCACCAAAGCGTCCACCCCCAGAGCCTGAATGGGCTTCTTTAAGGGAAAGGGGTATTTTCACTTTAGTGAGACATCGAAGGAGCAAGCCATTATAGGAATTTTGATAGAGGACATCAGAAAAAACAACATAATGGGCTGAAAGCTTTCGTATACAAGTGCGATCATTTTTCATTGCATCATCAGGAAAGTTTCCAGTATTTAGGTAGTTGTAAATATTAGAGAACCATTCTCCTGAGTCTACGTGATAACACACAAGGACATCAGGCTCAGGTTGATCGAAAATAGTTGGAGACCGAAGGACCTGAACCATGAAGTGGTATTCTTTTGTATCCTCATCTGAAGGTACCAGGGAAGTAGCGCTTGCCAAGGCATCTACATATATATTCTCCCTCCTAGGGACACTGTCTATTGTGAAAGAAAATAACCGATTAAGCAAGGAAAAAGTAAGATCTTGATTTTGAGATAGCTTACTTTTCTTAGCTTGATAGGTTCCCGTAATTTGGTTGACAATAAGCTCAGAATGACCCAGTATAGGAAGATGTTTTATTTTTAGTACAATTCTAGCATGCAAGTCAACAATGAGAGCTTTGTACTCAATGATTTTATTATTACAAGGAAAGTCCAATCGAAAGGAGAGAGGGATTGGTTTACCTTTAGGTGATATTAGAACCACACTTGCTCTAGAACCAGTCTGACATCTCAATCCATCAAAGTACATTTTCCATTCAAGATCATAATTGATCGCAAAAATGTCATCATCAGGGAATAAATCCAAACTCGGGAAGGAGTGAGATGAGGGAGCATCTTCCAATTGATCGGAAACCACTTGACCCTTTATTGACTTATGAGTAACAAACTTTATATCAAACTCATAAAGTAACATCACCCATTTCGCTAACCTCCCAGCAAGGTCGGTATTGGAGAATAAATGTTTTAGAAGGTCACTTTTTACAATAACATGAATTTCAACATGGAGAAGATAGTGCCTCGGCTTCTATGTAGCAAAGACAAGAGCAAGTAATTGCTTCTCCATGGAGGAATAACGAGTTTGATAATCAACTAGAACATGACTAATGTAGTAGACTGCTCTCTCTTTTTTGACATCATCATACTGAGCCAGCAAAGCCACCAAACTGTATGGTGATGTTGCGATGTAAAGAAAAAAGGGTCTATCTTGCATAGCCGACATTAATACAAGAGGATTGGTCAAATAGGCTTTTATTGACTCAAAATATTTCTAGAACTCTTTATCCCATATGAATTGAACATCTTTTCTTAGCAAGCAAGTGAAAGGAAAGGTACGATCAGCCAGTTGAGATATGAATCTATGAATTTCATGAATCTTCCCTTGTAGACTTCGTAACTCAATAATGTTCCTGGGTGGAGGCACGTTAACAATAACATCGATCTTATTTGTTTCAACCTTGATTCTATGGTGAGAGACTATAATCCCAAAAATTTTCCTGTGTCCATGTCGAAGACACACTTAAGAGGATTGAGTCTCATTTTATAGATTCGAAGCCTCTCAAAAATAAGATGAAAGTTCTTCACATTATCCTGATGAGTTATAGATTTTTCCATGATGTCATCAACATAATCCTCTAAAATCTTATGAATGAAGTCATGGAATATTAGGGCCATTTCCCATTGGTAAGTAGCTCCCGCATTCTTTAACCCAAAGGGCATAACCACATAACAAAAAGCACCTCAAGGGGTAGTGAAGGTTTTCTTGTATTCATCCTTTGGATTAATATAGATTCGATTGTAACTCAAGAAACCATCCATAAAAGATAACAATGCATGGCCTACAATCGATTCCACAATCATATCTATATTAGGTAACAAAAAATCATCCTTAAGAGAAGCCTTGTTAAGATCACAAAATTCAATGCATATGTAAATACTGCCATCAGGTTTACTAACAGTGACAATATTTGAGATCCAAGGGGAGTAGTTGATTGGACGGATAAATCCCACTTTCAACAGCTTCTCTATCTCGGTCTTAACCATCAATGCCACCCTGGGATTGATCTTTTAGATTTTCTGCTTAAGTAGCTTGGCGTCGTGACATAGGACAATATTATGAACCACTATAAACTCATCAATACCGGGCATGTCCTCATATTTCCAAGCAAAGATGTCAGGATGAGAATGTAGGAGGTCGAAATGTTCTTTAGCTTCTTCAAAAGAAAGGCACTTTCCAACCTTTATCACCTTTTCAGAAGACTTAGGATCCATAGAGATTTCAATAGTATCTCCCTTAAGGAGAGAACTACGATCTCCGAGATGCGATATTGGAACATCATCACCAACACTAGATAGAGGGTCTTCCTCATCAATACTCAATATAGATTCTCCAAAATATGCTCATTCATGCAAGCAATACAGGAATCATCTTTTGTGATGAAAGGGAGGCAAATGGGAGTAGGCACCTATGAATTCCTCAAGTGCTTCATCTGAAGAGAAGACATCTAAAGGTAATTTCTCAGCCTACCCCCTATCCTCTATTAATTTAGGATGGACCAAACTCAGTGGTTCAACCAAAATCATATTAACACTCCACCAAGGTTTCTGCTTAGATTGTTTGATAGAACACCCCAAACCCAGATAGCACTTTTGAGGCTTAAAATAGATAGGGACTTGGATTCCTTGCTCAATATTCCCTAGGTCTTTTTTCCCATAGTCATACCAAGAAGCGAGTTGATATCCAATACCATAACGAGTTTGTAAAACCTTGGGAGGTGGCGGCTCTACGTAGAGGGCTTCATTCTACCAACGAACATCGAATGCATCCATGGGAGCACAACTATCTCCTTTACTTGGTTCACAAACATTAACCTCTTTTGCAAGAGTGGGGCTATTATCCTCAACAGGGGAAGGACTAGCCTCTTGGATAGGATCATTGCTCTCCTCCTCAATGGGAGCATCATCCACTTTTACGTCAAAGGAAGTCAGAAATTCTAGATGATTGGGACTCACTTTGTATTCTACAATGAAGAATTAAAAGAATTCCAAGGAGCCCCAATCATCACCAAGGAAAGCATTTGATTTGGAAGAAGGAGAAGATAGGGAAGACTTAGGACTTTCTGCTTTAGGTGGCTCATCTTTAACGACTCTCACTTCGGGGACAACCTCCATGGAGGGTATCACCAAGGAACACGTCATAGCATCAGTAGTTAGGGATGGAATACAATTCTTAAGAGTGGATACAACTAAATCCTGACCAACAACCGCTAATTTGCAAAGGTGAACAGCTTATGGATTAGCTTTAATTGTGACCAGACGATTGTTTGCAACAAAATTTAAATAATGATGTAAAGTAGAGGTTAGGACACCCATAGCATGAATCCAGGGTCTCCCCAAAAGAAGATTGTAAGGAAAAGGACTAGGCATCACATAAACCAAAGTAGGTAAGGTAACGGGGCCTAGCTGCAAAGGTAGTATTATTGTTCCTAGAGCTTAGCGGCTAGCATTATTGAACCCACACATGTACAAAGAAGAAGTAGCTAGAGAAGATGAATCAACTTTAATATTAGGTAGTAGGTCGATACCACAAATTTTGAGAGTCGAACTGGTGTCAATGAGATTATTCCTAATGCCGATATTATTAACATTAATTATAATCATCAAAGGGTCTGCTTATTTCTTAACATCTAGAGGTGGGAGTTCTTATGGATGGAACGTGATATTTGGAAAATCCGCATGAATATGAGCCAACAACACATTAACATTCATAAGCCTAGTGGAGGAAGGCAAGAGGATCTTCTACAAGGCTTCCTGAAGCATTTCTTGATAAACCGGAGTGGTCTGAAGCAAATCCCAAAGTGAGATCTTAGCTAGAGTAACACGGAGTTGCTCGACAAGAGCATAATCACCTAGCGCTTTAGTCGCAGGTTTAGGTGTTGAAGGAAGACTTGGTTGAGAAGGCGATAAAGAAGTAGGAACTTGAGTAGCTTGAGACGTGGGAACAGAGGGTTGTTGATCCAAATTATGTTTGTTTCTTCTTGTATTATGTGTGCCCAACAACATTATAGGAAGTAGAATTTGTAGCCTTCATGAACCTTGAATACAGGTCTGATGAAACATCTCGATATGAAATCCCATAGACAGAATGATCCTTACCTAAAGAAGGGATAGCTAGGGTCAAGTAAATGAAGGGTTTCTTAGGGCTTGGAGGAGCCACAGAGACCACCACAATGTTTACCAACTCCCCAACTTGCGGAGAATAAGTTTGCTTGGAAGATTTGCAGATAGAGGAAGGCGCTTCTAAGAAGTCATCTAGAGCATCATCTAGCATATCAAAGTCTTCCTTAGAGAAAGTGTTATGAAAACATTGTTAAAATAGATCTGACATGGTTCATGTCGGGCTCACCAAAATGTGGTAATAAGAGGGATTTGTTGCACACAGATCTCTTTGTTCTCAAGAGATCAGCAGGGAACAAACTGCCCTTATCCACATCAACATAAATAGAATGGGGAAATTACAAAGGAAATGAATACATGTCAACTTTCAAAGAAAACTACTTTAGATCCCGAGAGAGTGAAACTTCCATATTTCTTCCTTTGACAAAGGAGCTCTCGGCCAAAGGACGACGGCATGGATTCAGGATGCCAGTGCAGCACGCTGTCGTATAACTGGCACGCTGGCATCCTAAGCGACAGAAAGCTCAAGAGCTCAAATGAGAAAAATAAGGTCTCACTCATTAACTCAGATCTAAGGTCTACTAAATAGAGTAACCAAAAAAAGAACCAAAACTTCAAGAAAAGCACGAGGAGGACTTGGAGAAAACTTACCTTCAACCGAGTGTTTGAGTCTTCACTCCAAGCTCCGCTTTACAACCTACACAAAGAAGAACGAGGGGAAAATATTGGGGTTGTATAGGGGCCTGCCTCAGTTAGACCCCTATTTTGGTGTTCCCACCTCCATGGACAGCTAGATAGAAAAGGAGTGTAACTGAAATGGAAAAAGCATGTGGTGAAAGCAAAACCACTTCAGGAGTAGAACCCGCACCACTAAGTAGTAAATGAACATGTAAGTAGAAAAGAGTGAGAGAGAGAATTACCCACGGGCCTAGGCCCTCTTTGGAGCACACAGATACACCATTGAATGATTTCTTGAGAGTTGTAGCTATTGGATGGACCTCAATCCATCATAGCTTTTCTTGTAGAAGTGTTGCTTGTCAAGAATGAAGAAATATTCAAGAGTGAAACTGGAGAGAGAGCTTGACTGAATGAATTGAACCCCCAAAATGAGAGAAAATGAGGGGTTTTTTTGCATGCAAGGGTGGAACCCTGATTTCCAAGACACGTGTCAGGAGTAAAGATTCGATATTCCTCATTTCAAACTCAGAAAACCACTAGGACACTAGCGCGCCACGCAAGCGTCCAAGGAATCATTTTTTGGGAAACATGTCATTAGGCTATTGTTGCTTCACCACTGGTCCACATGGAATAAAAATTGTAAAGTTTTGACCCATGGGATTTTTGTCATTAATGCTCTTAGGCATCATAAATGCTAGGAAAAGTGCAAAAATGTGGAATTTCCCCTAGGTGCAATTCTACGACATTACACTTAGAAAGGAAAAAAAATTAAAAGGATAGACTCCCATGGGAAGAATCCCCAAGCCCCTATTGGTAATACGTATGCCATGGAAAAGGAATTTCAAATATTGGTTGTGGAAGTTTCTTGGTGTCTCCTAAGAAATGTAGTGTTTATAGGTTAGTTGTTAGTAGGAAAGGAAAGGCAAGGGACATCCTTAAAACTATAATTAGTGGTTCCTTTTTTAGGTATTCAAGACCCCTTTCCCTACCCCTCTCATTTTTTCTTCCATGCCCCTCAAAAATTACAAATCCCTTGAAGAATTCATGGAATTGGTTAATTATACTATATAAAATTTTGGAAAATCTTCATGATGTCTCTAATGCACATCACAAACTTACAAAATGTTTTTTTGTTGAGATTAATAAAATTAATATTAAGTTGGCTATTATAGACAAGAAGATTAAAGGGGGAACACAAATAAATTTATAGAACTATGAAATAATCTTTCAAATATGGAATAAAAACTTGAGTTGACCGTATTGGTTTCTAAATGGGCAAAGGAGAAATAAAAAATGTGGGTCTTGAGGAAGAGCTCCAATAGGTTAAGGATAATTAGACCACTAGAATTGGCACCCTATAAAATGACATCAAAACTATCAAAGGAAACCTTAATAAGGTCATTGATGTTAGTAAATGCATGGTTAGAAGGAGTGTTATGGGCCTTGAGATTCTTAGTGATAAATTGAATAATTTGGTCGGGGGCTCGGGGATCCCTACTACTTAAACCTAGGTGGATGGTAAAGATATTTCAGTTGGTCCAAGTCCAAGAACAAGTAGCTATAATAAAAAAAATTCTATGTAGAGGAGAAGAAGGAGCTACAAGAGTTTGTAGACTAATACAATAAATTTAATAAAGAATTGGAGAAAAAAAAACTATGAAATGACTATTTTTTTTGTGTTATTTTGAAACTTTAAACTTTACTCAATTTGATTGTTATATATTCTAGTTTACTATTTCTTCTTTGTTGGTATTCCACTATTATTTATCTTATGTTTAGCTAAAATTTTACTAGATGTTTCAGGGTTTCGGGTCTCTTTAAATCCTACTTTTACCCCTTAATAAAATAACAATGAATAATATAGAGTTTAATCCATTTACAATATGATTAAGCCAATATTATTATATTAATGAAATAATGGAGAAACAATATAGAAAATCAAAGAGCTCATAAAATGCAAACCATTACATTGGATATACATAGAAAAACCCTTGTTGGAAAGAAAATACACCCAAAGAGACCCAAATTTATATTATTCTTAAGAGATGAAGTACAATAATATAATCCACTTATATATTTGACAATTTATTGAATGCATAAGAGTACCCTACTAAAAGAACCATATAATCCATTATCTCTTGCCTCCAATATATAGGAAAATTAGAAACAAGAAACCATCAAGTAATATACAAAATGATGAGTCAAAACTATGAGCCATGAACAAAAACATAACACAGGCCTATGGTCATGGTCAAGCATATCAAAATAATGACTCCTCTTACACATCGTATAAACCTCTATTGTGGGATATATGTCATATTTTTTCATAATGTAATGTCATAAATTGCATCCTATGTAATTTTACATTCCATAAACCCCCCCTTTAGATAAATTAAATTTGATAATTCAATCCCCCTTTTATCCAACCTTAATTCTATCCTTAACTCATTCATTCCCAATCCTTAAGGTGAGTTTATTTTGCAGACTAATGTGTGCCACAGAGACATCTACGCATCGCATGAACGTCTTAAATAGATTCTTGACTATAGTAGCCATTGAGAGGTTATGTTTCTTTCCTACCAACAAAAGTAATGCCTCTGATGGCTTACGGGTGTGTTTGGCCGACCCTTGCATGTAATTATTTCATAAAACACTCCAATTTATCATTTTTCATCTCTAATTCTAATCTCTCCTTGAACTCATTCACTCAATATCTTCATTCTTTCAATCTCTCTTGCATTTTCTCTACCATTATTTATCACCTCCATTGCATTTTTTCTCTCTACGTTGAATCTTTGGCACTATTGGAATATCATTCTCAAGCTTGGAGGTTGTAGCTTCTTCCTTTCGATATTCTCACTTGCTAAAGGATGGTAACTATAGTATATTTATTGCATTGTCTCTTGATTTTTTTATCATACTATTTTAGCTCTTCTATCTTTTATTTATCTCGTTTATTTTATCTCTATCTTGATCATATCTAGTTTTTTGTGGAGGTGGAAACACCAACGTGGGGGTCATTTTCTGAATTGTAGTCAATATATATACATACATTTTGAATTGCTCAGATTCATATTTTGGAGTAATGTCTATTATGCCTATCTTACTGTGTTTGAATTTCATTTGCAAATTAGTATTTGTTCAAATTATATGTTAGGGACATGACAGTGTTATCAGAGCAATATTTTGCTAGCCTATAGGGTTTCCTAATGATTAATGTTGTCAAGTGAAAGGGAGATCAAGTTTCAAAGAGAATTGAAGAAAGTAGAGTAAGAAGAAACAATGAGGGATGAGGAAGCCAAAAAAAAATTTGACAAATGATATAAGGGAAAAATCTTCTTGTCAACATGTTTGGTGAGATGTTTTAGTTGATGTAGACTAATGCAAGGAAGGAGAATGATATCATTAATGGATTTGGCGCATTTAGTGAATCAAGTGCCGGAAAGGGGAACGAAAAGGTGATTACTACAAAAAGTTCCAAAATGGACTTTAGTAATAGGCCTCTTAAGCCCAAGTTCATTCAAAGAGTGGAAGATGTTCCAGAGGGAAAAACTACCCTCCAAGATGACATCTCAAGAGCTTATGAAGAATATAGGGCTTTGGATCCTCCAATAAAAGACATCTTTTCCTTGAAATATTTCATGGTGATAAAGAAGAATAAAATGGGAAGTTACCATTCGCCCCTCAAGCCAAAAGAACTAGAGCACTCATTAGGAAAGATATTTATTTTTCCTTTTGATGGATCTAAGAAAAGCATTGTTAGGGAATGGTTGCAAAAACTTGATACATATTTGTCACTCAAGCCAATGTCCGAGGAAGATGCCATAATACTTACATTTGGAAGGAATTGCTTATTATTGGTGGTACCATTTTTTGGTCACTCAAGGCCACAAATTGATCAAATCTTATGATGAATTTTGTAGTAGACTAGTTGAGATATTTGTTAACAGAGATCCAGAAGAAAATTTTAGAGAATTGGCTTGCCTCAAGAAAAAAACAAGTTTGGAAGAATATGTTGCAAATTTCAAAAGCTATTAGTCATGGTAACTGGAATTTTAGAGAGGAGACTCATAGTCCTATTCATAGAAGGCTTGGTGAAACAACTCAATGGCATGGTGAAGGAATTCTACCCCTCAACACTTCAGAAGACTATCTAGAAAGCCTTAGATCTAGAGAATTATGTACCTCATAGAAATTAAAACCACCCTCAATATGGAATAAGCCAAAGGGGAATTTCCAAAATAATCTTGGACTACTCAGAAACTAGCTCCCTTGGAAAACCTAAGAAGAATGATGATGAGACCAAGAATGGACTCAAAAAGAAGAAACTTTGTTTCTATTATAGAGAACCATGGGTTTCGAGACACAAGTGTCTTGGAAAAGGGAAAGTACACTATATAGAAGTCATCTCTAACAAAGAATCAAAATCAAATGGGTCTGAATAGTTTCATGATCCAAAAGACATCCCTCTGGAGGAAGAAGGTAGGAGAAGAATAGTGGTGGTATTATAGCATCTCTATCTAGTGCACATAGATACCATTCTTTCAATGTCTGAGGAGTCCTTGCTAGACAAAGAGTGACTATCCTGATTGATGGAGGGGCTACTCATAACTTCATTGATGAAATACTTGTGAGAAGAAGGTTACATGCGAATATTTTGAAGGCTTCGTTGTCACTGTGGTGAATGGGTATAACTTACCTTGCAAGGAGAAAGTTTGGAAGTTGGATATAACATTTGTATATCATAAGCTTTGTGATTCTTTCTATGTTATTGGTTTGGGTGAAATTGATGTGATTTTTGGGGTGTAGTTGTTACATTCATTGGGTGAGTACACTACAAGATACCAATAATGGAGCTCAAGTTCAAATCCAATAGGAAGGATGTGGTCCTAAAGGGAATGGTAAATGGTGGTCCATAAGTAGTATTAGCTAGGAGAATGGAAAGGATCTTTCGAAAGAACCAAGTTGTCTAGTCTGCTAGTTGTTCGGTGATTTCAAAGGAAGCTTCAGAAGGTAAGAATGGTCGAGTTCATAGTGATATACAAAATATTTTGGATAAGCATAGTTTTGGTTTCAATAGCATGCCTCCCAGACTGCCACCGGATAGAGGTTTCCATCATATCATAGAACTTGAACCAAGATCAAATACGGTTATGACCACTCCTTACCACCATCCCTGGATGTATAAGTGTTAGTGAATAGATTTTTCCTTTACAAAATGAATAAAAAAATGACTCTATAGTTCCCTAGAAGGAATAATAAATCCACAACAATTGGAGAGATCACCATTGCATTGGTGATCTTCCTCTAAATTTTGATTGAGGTACAGCTCCCTCTTCTAATATAATTTTATATTTTTCAAATATATAAACTTGGGGATATGCTTTTAACCAGAAATCAAGAAAGGAAAACTAACACTTGTTCATAGCCATGACACAAGCACAGAGAGTAATGCTTAAACTAACTACTATTGAAATGAAAGGACTAGAAAATATTCAATATTGTGACTCAAAGATCATATTACTAATGTTTGTTGACTTGACTCGGGACAATTCCAACCATTTACTATAAATAACATGAATCAAATGTCACATAAAAAGGCATTCTCAAATGAAAGGAATGTTCAAATTCTTGTCAAAGCTCGGAGACTTTCTCACAAACACTAACATCTAATTCACAATTATTGCACAAAGATAATAATCATCCACAGAAAAATGAATTGAAACTGCAAAATTTGATCCTTTATTTAGATGGATTCTCACTCATGCATTAAAGTGCAAGGGGGATCAAAATGTTGGACCCATTCTTCTTTGATAATAAATAGAAAAGAGCGACCCTTCAGTTTCTCTAACTAACTCTTTTAATTTGGGAGTTACAAATATTTAGAAAAATAAAATAAAATCTCCATCTTCGTAAATGCTTCTTTAATAAAATTCTCTCCTTTTTATGACCAATATTTAACACCTTTATTCATGCCTCCATACATTTTCAATTATGTATCATCCTTTAAAAATGGCTTCAATAATCATTGCGGGAATCCACAGAGCTCCAAAAATGAATTATTATTTTTTTTTAAATAACATTTTCCTGTCATTTTCATGTCTAAAAAGTGGCTATCAGAATTTTGGAAGGTTTTCTAACTTTTTTGAGATTTTGGGAGAAATCCTATCCTTGTCAAGATTTTGGGTGAAATCCTAAATTTTTCGAGATTTTGGGAGGTTTTCTAACTTTTTTAGGATTTTGGGAGATTTTCTAACTTTGTCGGGATTCCAGATGAAATCCTAACTTTTGTGAAATTTTCATAACACAATTTATTTTTTGAAAAATAGGCTAAGTTCAAAATTGAGGCTAACAACTGGCTTTGGCTGGGGACAAGGACTAAAAATGACGTAGCAAGGAATCTAAAATATCAAGTATAGGCCAGTGCATAAAATACATTGGGCTACAAAGTCAAGAAGGTAACAAAGCATGATTGGAAGAGAGAGACTTGATGCAAACCAGAAGGAGGAAAGCCAAAACAAGGCAGAACAAAAAGGATAGACCAAAACTAGGAAACTAAAACCTATGTACAAGGTAGGGAATCGTACCTCAAATACCTCCAAGATGATCATGCAAATCCATTAATGGGCTTGGAGAAATAGCTTCCTGTGCGAAATAATGCTTGGTGACTAAGCCAATTGCCAACTTGCAACTGCTGTAATTAGAGGGTCAATAACTACACCTTGTAAAAATTCTCTGAATAAAATGTGATGCTCAAGAAGCCACGTTGTATCATAAAACTTTGCAACCACTTAATTCATATCAGCATCACCCTGCACATGGCTGTACAACATTAAATGCAACATCATTCTTCCCTTTATTTTTATGTTTGAAGAAATCATCACTCGAATTGGACATCCCTCACATAAACCATGAGATAGAGATACCTCATTATTTTCATATATGGAAGTGCTCCCCTCTAATGCTACACTATTTAAAAAATTTAGACCATAATTTGTAGTGTATGCCTCAACAACTTTATCACCAATTTTAATTTCATCCCTATTTTTATCATCCCCACATAATGATTTAAATAATTTGGTTGAATGACTTGAGTCTTGTATAATACTTTCTTCAAAATAAAAATACTCAAGAGTGGGATGATTTATTACCTCTTCTTCATAACATTCATCAATAAATTTGAACATCTCATATTCAGTTTGCATGCATGATGAAGAATGGATGTTCATTGATTTACCTTCTTCTACTTGAAATTGATTTTTTTAATTTCACCCTTAGCTGCACAACAACTAAAATATCCATCAATCTCCTCAAAATTGAAATCCTTCATTGTTGGATGAGAAGAATAAATTTATGAGGTCTCACTGGTGGTTATCTCATTTGCATCCATGACAATGAAATATTTTTAACAGTTGTTGAATCTTCTTTTTCTACAAATTGAATTTCATTTAATAAGCTTGTATTAATACTTTCAAATGTAAAAGCTTCAACTTTTGGAGCAGATGAGGATGTCAACAATTGTTCATCCCAAATATTCATGTCAATAAAATATTTCCCAATGTTTGTTGCAGCTAGAATGGAAGATACCATATTTACCGATTACACATGAGGAGAGTAATCTTCTTCATCACTTGAAGATTCAAAATAATCTTCATTTGTCTCACATTTGGAGTTGTATATTTCAACACTAAAAGATTTAATCCCCATGTCACTTACTCCATTATTTTGAAAATTGGTGAAGTCAAGGATGGAGGGTCCAGGAATAGGACTATCCAACCTTGCAGCAAGAGTAAACACAATGGAAACTCAAAGAATTGGAATAAAAATCCCACATGGATATATAGATAATGATCAATTATTCATAGGAAACATGCCCTGTCTTCCATCTTACAAATTACAAAATGATATGGCGCTAAGCCCAAAAATACAATGCAAGTTGAAGCCCTTATCTCTCTATCCTGCTATCTCTACTATCACTATTAACTCTTTTATCATCACTACTGCCCTAATGCAACTACACAATGCTTATATATATCAATTCCCAGCTCCGATAAAGGTCTATGTCGGCCTCAAGAGGTCTCAAAGCCCCAAGTTGATGAAACGTGTGAAGGTCGGCGAAAACATATGGTTCTTCTTTGATCCTTGGAAAAACATGATTTGGATCAGAATAAAGGGTCATCGATGAATGTGCATCTTATGAAATGGTTTCCTAAGCTCCGCAAGTCACGGGATAGGTCCGCACACTTGAAAGGCCAAGACTGGTTAGTGAATGCTCTATGTCCAACTACAGTTGATATTCTGTTAGCGATATCTTTGTACTAGGATCTCCAAAACACTTGAATTTTGGATATGATATAGATGTTGCAATGAAGATCATATATCCTACTTCATGAGCTCTGATATTACAATGTGGTATAATACGGTATGAAATACTGAGACTAGGTCCTGACAGTTAACTACTGAAATGCAAGAAAACATGAATACACATATTTTTGGTTGATGCAAGATTGCTTGCAACCTGGGATGCTCCTGCATCAAAAATTATTTTGATAAAAAATAGTGAGATTATAACTTTCATCTAGAAGATTTGATGAATGCATGGGCTGAAAACTCAAGGTTTTACACTTTTGTAGAAAGTAATAAAGGATTTGTTGGATATAGGCTACATCATACCAAGCTCTAGCCCTTTCACAACTTCTGTGGTGTTGGTGAAGAAGAAATATGACACTCTATGGATGTGCATAGACTATTGAGTATTAAACAAGAAGACCATTAAGAACTAATACCCCATACCATGGATAGATGAGCTGATTGATGAACTACATGGTGCAGTATACTTCTCAAAGATTGATTTGAGGTCTGGATACCACCAGATCTAAATGAGGGAATAATATGTTTAGAAGACTACTTTATGGTGTCACTATGGGCATTTTTTGTTCTTGGTTATGCCCTTTGGTCTCACCAATGCTCTGACAACTTTCCAATCATGCATGAATCATGTTTTTGGAAAGCACTTAGGGAATTTTGTGTTGGTTTTCTTTGATGATATTCTAATGTATAGAAAAACATGGGAAGAACATTTGAAACACTTGGATATAGTCTTGAGAATTCTATAAAATAGTCTCTATTTGCAAAGATGTCCAACCGTTAGTTTTTGTCAACAAAAATATTGTACTTGGGACATGTCATAAGTGCTAAGGGAGTTAAAGTTGACCAACAAAAGATCCAAGCCATCTTAGACTGGCCTCCTCCCAAAAAATTATCCTAGCTAAGAGGTTTCTTTGGACTGTGTAGCTACTACCAAATGTTTTTCAGAGGATTCTCTCAGTCTATGACACCTCTCAAAAATCTGACTAAAGTAGGAGCCTTTGAATGGATAGTGAAAGTATAAAGGACCTTTGATGAATTGAAAGAGGTAATGAGCTCTTGTTTGGTTCTTGCAATTCTTGATTTCTCACTTCCTTTTGTTGTTGAATGTGATGCTTTCGATGAAGGGATTGGAGTTGTTCTCTCTCAAAGGGGACACCCCATAGCATTTGAAAGTAGGAAATTGAGAGACCATTAAAAAGTGTACATGATAAGGAGATGTTAGCTATAATGCATGCTTTAGAGAAATTTTGACAATACATGATGTGTGGAAGATTTGTGGTCAAGATAGACCATAACAACCTAAAATTATTTTTGAGCCAACAAAATTTGAATGACAGGTAGCAAAAATGGGTCATAAAACTACATGCATATGATTTTGATATTGAATATATCAAGGGGAAGAAGAATATTGTGGTAGATGCACTCTAGGAGACCTGTACTGTGTCATATGTCCATCACATCAATTGATTGTAAGGACTTCATCATGGAGGGGTATGCTATGGATCATTTTGCTACCAGTATTTGGGAAAGTGTAAACAAGGATGACTGGTATGTGGTGGAGGAAGGCCTGATACTATTCAAAAATAGGTTGTTCCTAGTTCTAAGATCTAAGGTAAAGAAGAAGATATTGGAAGCTTATCATAATTCACCAATAGTAGGGCATCCTGGATTCTACAAAACTTACCAAAAGATCATGGAAAGGTTTGCTTGGAAGAGAATTAAGGAGGAAATTCTCCCACACATCCAGGAATATGTCACATGCCAGTAAAACAAGGGGGACAAGAGTTTTGTGTCAGATTACTACAACCTCTTCCCATTCTGGAGCACAAATGAGAAAGTATCTCCATGGATTTCATCGGATTACCCAAAGCTCAAGGAAAAGACCACATCTATGTGGTAGTGGATAGATTGATGAATTATGCCCATTTCTTTGCCATCTCTAGTGAATATAAGGCTCCACAAGTAGCAAAATTGTTCTTCAAGGAAATTTTTTAGTTACATGGATTACCCAAGAACATTGTTTGTGATAGAGATTCATTTCCTCATCACATTTTGGAAGGATTTATTCCATCTATTAGGCATCAAACTCACCCCTAGAAAAAGTTATCATCCACAAACTGATGGAAAAATTGAAATTGTAAACAAGTGGTTAGAAGGATACTTGAGGAACTATGTCACCAGTCAGTAGGTGACCTGGATCAAATGGTTGCATTTGGGAGAATAATACTACAACACAACTCATCATATGTCCATTGGCATGTCCCCATTCAGAGCCCTCTATGGATATGATGCATTAACCTTTGCAGAATTAGTCCTCATAGATAGTAGAGTCCCAATAGCAAGTGATATGGTTAATCAAATTCAAAACATCTTGATAACTCTAAAGGATCATGTACAAGTTGCCAAAAATTAGCAAAAGATGTATGCAAACAGAAAGTGCATAGAAAGGAATTTGAGGTAGGAGATATGGCGTTTATCAAGTTACAACCATATAGACAGAATTCCATCAAGAAATGAGCAGAGAAGCTCAAGCGTAAGTTCTATGGGCCATACAAAATAATCCATAAGATTGGAGAAGTTGCTTATGAAGTAGAACCTCTGGAAGAGATCAAAATCCACAATGTCTTCCATGTTTCATGTCTGAAGAAGGTTTTGGGGTTGAATATATCTCTTGTTGTTGAGTTACCACCCCTCGATGGTGAAGGGAAACTCGTCCTTATTCCAAAAGATGTGATTAATACTAAGGTCAAAAATCTAATGAACAAGAATATAACTGAGTATCTTTTCCATTGGACGGATTTTCCAATTGAAGATGCTATTTGGGAAGGACCTAAAATCCTAGAGCATCCAAATTTGCATTTCTTGAGGACAATCAATTTTGGGAAGGGAGGATTTGTCATGTCCCTTTCTCTGAAAAGACAGTTGTAGAGTGGAATCTAAGAATTCTACCACATTCCTCTATAGGAGCTAATCTCAGTCTGCGGTTTGGGATGTAGCATCTGTAATAAAGGCCCCATAGCATATCCATAGCTTGTGGGAAAAAGTATCATCTATAAGAAATATATCTCCATCATAAGGTCATCATTTTAGGCTCACAGTGCCAAGACAAAGTTGGTTCTGGAAATCCCTCTGCATTCCTCCATAGGAACATGTTTAGGTGTGTGGTTCAGAACATATCACCTATGATGGCACTTGCACATTATATCCAAAATTAAAGGAGGGTTGGGTAGCAGAAAGATATCACTAACAAAAGGTGATTATGATATTCAATTGGCACCCACCCCTACAAGCTTGAAGGATAAGACATTATGGGATCATGCGGAAGTAATGGCGATGTTCACAAATTTGGAATGAGTAGGACAAATGTGTGGATGGGTCTGTAGCAAGGCATGCTTATTCCAAAGGAATCTACATTGGCCTTAAGGCTGACCTAATGTAACGTGTTGGAAATTCAAATTTTGGGATTTGGCACCAATTGGGCTCAAGTCTTACATGTTCCTCAAAGAGGGATGTTAGCATATAAATGTAGGGAAACCAAGTCATGTAAAGGAATCAAATTATTTTGTCATTTTCTTGTAAATTTGGGACACTTGTGTTCTATTTCCTTCTATGGATGAAAACCCATAAGAGTTGTGTTCATTGGACAAAAACCCAGTGTTCACTAGGATCAGAGGACAAAACCCCTTTGGTTCCCAAAGGAATTCTCATTTAGGGATTGAATATGAGCTTCAAATATTCTGTAAGAAAGTGGTACTACTTCTATTCAATCTATGGGAGAAATTATAAATCATTAAAGATCATTGTCTGAATTGTAGTCAATATATTATACATACATTTTGAATTTCTCTTCATATGTTGGCGTAATATTTGTTGTGTCTATCTTACTATGTTTGATTTTTGTCTTCAAATTAGTATTTGTTAAAATTATATGAGGTATATTACACAATGTACAAATGTTCAAACAAGTTCTCAACCTAGTACTCTATCTGGATCCTCTTCTCCTATAGACCATGAAGCTACTCTTAGGGTCCCATTTGAGTAGTTCCAATATTTGGAGGAGAGGCTGAAAGAATTTGAAGACTTTCTAAATAGTGGTAACATGTATACTCAAGTTGCCCCTCTTATCAGTAGTCTGGGGGACTTGATTATCTTAGACCACAAGGGACTTGAGTTGCTTTGTGCTCCATCCAACATTGTCGAGACCCATGTACCTTCATACATGTTGGTCTTAAGTAGGCCCCAAGATACCCAATTGGATGTCACTTATATCCAGTTGACTCTTCTGATGCAAAAGGTATTTATGCACATGGTGGACACCAACCCTTATGTACCTTCTTTAACTACTATTGATAATACAAATGTTGCATCTGGAACCCCCATTAATAGAAAATAGAACCCAAACAAATTTGTAACCAAGGATAATAGTCAACTATAGATTTACACAGATCGCTTCCCTTCTCATTCTGCCAACTTAATAAAATTTGCTTCTTCATCATATGAACCTAATCATTGTATGTGAACATGGTCTCATTAACTCATATTCCTCCTATGATTCATGTGGACAATATTCCCAACATATATTTTACACCACACAACTTCCCCCTAAACAAGGAGCTTTCTCATGTATACATCTTGGCTCAGGTCAATGGTAACATCGTAACTAGTGTTATGATTAACCCTTCCAGCAAGGTAAATATTGTTACAGAGGATACTCTCTTCATTAACAATTTACATAAGGAGAAATATGAGGAATCAAAGGCCATAATTTGTACTCACTATTGGCCTCCTACAATGATTTAACAACTAGGCCTTTACAGCTATGATTCAGAGATTGGACATCTAACCTGAACAACTATTTCAATCATCATGAAGGTGCATTTAACTTGTCAACCCAGGGATGTGAACTTGAAATGGATCAGCACAGTATGTGCACTAGTAGGAACCCAAAGTAGCCATTTTCATTCTACAACTAAGAAAGACACAATGTTGAAAGTAAAGTGCTTAAAGAGGAATAACATAAATGTTGAAAATCAACCAACAACTACACCAAGCTGAAATGCATGACAGAAATGAAAATATGAGCAACAAACAAGAAACTACTCTATCTGCTTTGGCTGTAGGAATAGTCACAAAATGGAATTCTAGTGGCTACAGGAATAGTCAGTGCCAAATTCTTAACTAGTTACTGAATAGAAAGTAATACTAAACTAATACTAAACTAAAAGATGGATTGCTCACCAAGTGGGCCCCCTTGGATAAGTATCCTCCAAACTTATGGAAACTCGGATGCTCAAACTCATAACTTTATTTTATTCATGAGTACAAAAGAGTAGCATAACTGTATTGTTGAAAACTTAAGAGTGCAAGTATAATATCAGATCATACAGCCTTTTTTGAGGAGCATCTAATCCTTATTTATACTAACAACTAAACAAGGTGGTCAACTCCACGAACTAGGAGGATGCCACATTACGGAAAGTAGAGAAAGTGGAGCAGTGGCGGTTACACTTGCATGGAATCTGGTTAGACATGCAGGTCCAAACACAAATTTAGCACTGCAGTAACGCGCATGTTTTCTCAACATCAATAAAGACCACTATAGGGCGGTTACATCTGATTTGCAAGGGGAATCTCCTGTCGTCAACCTCCTTTGACCTTTGAATGATTCCCTTGTTGGATGTTATGGTGCATGCCCAACTGGCAGTGTCTTTCTCAATTTAGCATTCTCAAATCATATCTGCATGGCAATGTTAGTACATGCAATAATTGCATATCTATAACCACCTTAAAGAAAATTCATTAACCACATGCATGATTAATATAGATAGTCCAAATAACATGCCAATATCATTAAAGATTTGCAGAAATAGGATTAGGCCCAATGTCTAAAGTCTTGAGGAAATATCATAAAAGTATCAATACTTAACATCAAATTCCATGATCACTTCAGCAGCTAAATCATAAATTCTACCCAAAATTAGACCATAAACTAGACTCATCACCCCCCCCCAACCTAAGATCTTGTTGGTCCTCCAACAGGGGAAGATTTTTTCTTCGGCTTGGTCGATGCTCTCAAATTTGCAACTAGAAACTATCCTACATCAGTGTTTGATGTGCGTGAATCAAGGTCCCAATAGAATCCTCCCGATTTGTCCAATCCGCTTCATCTTTTTCTTTTTGCAGCAATATCATAGTGGTAGAACCTGAAGTTCGGTATAGGCCACATTAGGATGGGTGGCTGAAAAGTCAGAGGAAGCCAGAATCACCCTTTTTTCCTTCGAATGTGAATATATCTATCAATTCTTTTAAGATTTGTAGCATAATTCTGTATAGAGTGGGGCTCAGATTGCTTTAGCTCATCAGTTAGTCTATTCCATCTTTGTGAGAGGTATCTCTTCATAGTTTCCTCTTTTTCTTTTGCATTTGCCTCATATTCATTATAAACTACTTCTATCTAGGGCATAATCCTATCACCATAGCTAGGTCTGAAAAGTATTATGTGCCATTCCCTAAAAATGTCCCTTGGATTCCTTGACTCAGCCCTACTAGACAAAGGGATGTTTGATTCCATTTGCTTATAAGCCCCATATTATTGTCCCCAACTAATCTCATTTTTCACCCAAGACATAAATGCCCTTAATTGGACATACCCAACATACAACAACGGATTCCAATCATGGTCTTGAGTCACAGCATAATTATGCAAATAAAACTCACACAGCAAATTCTTCATTTCAGGGGAAGCAATCTGATAAGCATTGAAAAATTCCATAGGGGTCTCAATGGAAGGGTTCAAACCTAAGACAATTCTTTCCAGCCTAAAAGAAAGATATTTCCCCTTCAAATGTAGAGCATAGACCCTTGGAGGGGTCTTGCACTCTAAAATCTATGGTACTAGAGCTACCATATCATCCACCTTCTTCTTTAAGGTCAAAATTTTTGCATCATTGTCCTCAATCTCTTCATCTCTCTTTTGAATTTCCTTCTTCAGCCTACGTTTCTCTTCTTTCCATTCTTCTTCCCTTCTTTGCATCTCTTTCCATAAATGCATAGCTACCTTGTGCATTGAAAAATTAGGGGGGTTATGTATTCCTACCAGCATTTTTCCTGGCACTAATGCTTGCTCTTCGCATGGTACTAGCTGCAAGGATTCAGGTTGTTCAGTTAATTCTGGCTGCAGGGGTATTGATTGTTCTCCCAATTCTTGTTGTTGTTGTAGGGACTCCTGCTCTTGTTCTTGCTTTTGCTGCAGGATCTCTTGTTGCAAGAAATTCTGATTTTCCTCATATTCTTGATTCTCCACTTGTTCTGCAATGTTAGCAAGATCGGCCAATGTTATGTTTGTTGCCATCTTAAATACATCTTCTTCCTCAACATTCTCCTTCCCCATTGGAGCTTCTGTGTCCCCCTATGGTATTTCTCTAGATTTAGAGTTTTCCTGCGGAGACGAAATAAAGGTTGGCCCAACTAGTCTTGATTTCCTACTAGGGCTCTCATGTTTTTCTTTGGCTGCAGGATGAACAGTGTCAGCCTTTCTCTTCTTAGAGCTTGGCACCTCTTTTTGTATTGGCTGCTTTTTTTATTTTCCTTTTCTCATTTTTTCCTCTCTCCTTTGTGCCCTAGTTTTCATCAAGGTGTCAAGTGGAATGTCATCATCATAATCGAAGGAAGAGCTTCCTTTTTCTGAGTGATTTGTTCCAGAAGAACTAATTTCTATGGTTTCTTCTACTGCATGAGGGTTTACACTAGGGCTTGCGCCAGAGTTTGAAGCACCAAGAGTGGCTTCAGTCGTGCTCAATCTCCTACTAGACCTACGAGGTTGAGGTAAAACCCTAGGTTGCAAATGCTTAGGTCTAATTTGATCAATTTTTATAAATTCTTCTCAGGTCATTCTAGACACATCATGCAGAGACTTCTCAACTAACAATTTAATCAAACAATGGTGGGAAATATAATTGTCCCTACCATTCTAAGTATTGTCCACTATGATTGAAAGAAGGTTGTATAGCATGTTCGGCACATTCATCCTCCTTCTGTGCCTCATGTGATTCAAAAGCTTGAAGTGCACAAAATGCAAATTCGACTAGCGACCTTCATAGGTGATATATTTTATGACATAAACAGCTATCTGCTTTCATGGCTCGGATAGATACATTCTCTTCGTACCCTATTTATCTATGCTCAATGGAGGGTCATTCGGCTCTGTAAATTTGGCCCTAGCTAATTTGGCATCTCTAGAAGCATGGTAATTTTCACCATCCGCAAACAACCCTATGACAACTGCAATTATTTCTTCAGTCAGTATGACCTCCTCCCCTTTTACAGTGGCTTTAACTTTAGACAATGTCTAGGTGAACTCTAGTGCAATTTCTTCATCGAAATCATCTAGCTTCATGAAATAATCTAACCAACCACAATTTATGAATTCAACTAGGCAGGGTGCATCTTGCAGTAATACATCATGCACCGTGGGTTCATTTTCAATTAACCCACCTCCCATTGTCTACAACCAACCAATCACTCTATGGTTTCCTTCCTGCAACACTTGCTAAATTTCCAATACTAGTGTCGACTGAATTTTTCCCTTTCTAATTTACCTTTTGTTTGCAACTTGAGATATGACAGGGTTAATAATGGCAAGGAAGGAGTAATAAAGGAAATCTATGATGGGGAGAAATGGCTGCAGCAGTTGGTGTCACCTCACACATGCGAGCCGTCCTCTCACTCATATTTCAAATCGGCTCAATTTAAATTTTGTTGACGTAAACTAGCATGGACTGACACTTGGGAGAAATATTCACATATTATTCCCCCCAACCTAAATTTGGGCATGTGTCCTCACATGCGAGATGGTGATTTGACAAGGTAGGGAATATTGGCATGCTATGGTGAACGTCCATACTAACGTACAACAATTAAATGAATGCACTTAAATACAATTAAGATATAGCAATTAATGCACACATACCTGAATGTGTGTGGATGATTCATTGCAAAGATTGTGGAGAAAGTACCATTCACCTTTTTAGGAAATAAGTTGAGAAATTAATGAAGATGAGGTGGGATGAGGTGGAGTGGAATGAAGTGAAGTGATGGAAGAGAGAGAAAGGTGGAGATGGATGGGTGGATGGGTGGATGGGTGAAGAAGTGGACCCCACAGAAGTGGAAGTCTTTATTATGACAAGTACATACTGTAATTAGCCAGAAGGAGGGACACTAGGTCCACTTCCTTCGGCTACAGGAAACTTGGGTGTTGCATGTTGAGTGAATTACTGCAAGAACTCCTCTTTGGAAGTTGGCTTGTGATACAATCTAAGGCGGTGACCATTGACAAGTAGCTTAAATCTGACTGGTTCAATAGTAACGAGTTGTACAACACCATTGGGAAAGACCTCAACAACCTCATATGGTCCTAACCATCTTGTCTGCAATTTTCTTGCATTGTCCTGATACCTTGATTCATAGAGTAGGGCCCAATCTCCTGGTTGGAATTTCTTGTCCTTGATAAATTTGTCATTCCACTTGATTCTCTGATTTTGCACTACCTCTGTGTGATGCAAGGCTTCTCTTTTCATCTCATCCAAAGCATTTAGCTGCATGATTCTCTCTTTTTTTGTCTCAGAGATATCCATCCCCAAATTTACTGTAGTCCTTAGAGTCTTATGTTCAAATTCAATGGGCATCATGGTTGTCTTTCCATACAGCAACTCTAATGGAGTGAAGCCTGTAGTTTTTTTTCAGGTTGCCCTATAGGCCCAAACAGCTTCTATTAATTTGTTTTCCCAATCCTTCCTATGGATAGCTACTATTTTGGTCAAAATGGATTCAATTTCTCTGTTCTTCACCTCAACTTGGCCATTGGCCTGGGGGTGATAAGGAGTAGACTTCATGTTCTGACATTGTACTCATTGAATAGTGTTGCAACAAGCGTTGATGTGAATTGAGCCCCTTAATCAGCCACTATCTCTCTTGGAACTCCCTAACTTGTGAAAATCTCCTCATAAATAAATTCTACAACCTTGTTATCTCTTGCATGCTTCATGGCCTTAACTTCTACCCATTTTGTTACATAATCAGTGCATACTAGGATATAGGACTTACCATTTGATGGAGGGTCAATGGGTCCTACAAAATCCAGTCCCCACTTGTCAAAGGGAGTGATTTCCACCTGAGGGTAAAGTGGCATCTCATTAGATTTGGTTGGCCTACCCATTCTTTGGCATCTATCACATTTTCTTGTATACCTTCCTGCATCCTTATGGAGTGTTGTCCAGTAATATCCTGTTTTCAAAATCTTCATTGTTGTCCTCTTCGCTACAAAATGTCTTCCACATGGTTCATTGTGACATGCATGCAAAATTTCATATGTATCATCTTCTCTCACACATCTCCTCATGACATGGTCTGGTTCGGTATAAAACAAACATCCAACAATCCATGAGAAAGGAAAATATTTTTCAATAAGTGCCCTTCTCTCTTTTGGAGAGAAGTGAGGAGGAACTCTACTTGTGACTAGATAATTAGCTATGTCAACATACCAGGGTGTTTGTACACTGATGGAGAATAGATGTTCATCAAGAAAAGAGTCATCTATGGCTTGATTATCCCCTGATCTAGTCAGCCTTGAAAGAAAATCTGCAATAACATTAGCCTTCCCTGATTTATCCATAATGTTTATGTCAAAATCCTGCATCAACAATAACCATCTTTCCAGCCTACCCGAGATCAGAGGTTTATTCATGAGATATCTGATGGTTGCATGATTAGTGTGCACAAAGATTTGGTAACCTGTGATGTAATGTTTGAATTTGTTCAGGGCATAGATCACTGCTAGCATTTCTTTCCCTGTCACTGTATAGTTGAATTCATCTCACTACAATTTTTTGCTGACAAAATAAATGGAATTTTCAATAGCTCCTTCTTTATATCCTAAAACTGATCCTATGGCATAATCTGATGCATTTGTATGGATGTGGAAAGGAATCTCCCAATTAGGTCCTTTAAGTATAGGAGCATGATTCAAGGCTACCTTTAAATCAGAGAATGCCTTGTCACAATCTTCAGTCCACTGGAATTCAACATCTTTAGTGACAAGAGTATACAATGGTGTTGCTATTTTGCTAAAATACTTGATGAAACACCTACAATATCCTGCATGACCCAAGAAACTCCTAACATCCTTTTGTTTTGTAGGTGTGGGTAGATTTGTGATCACCTCAATCTTTGCAGGATCTACTTGAATTCCTTTGTGGGAGATGTAGTGGCCAAGGACTACACCTTATTGCATCATCATGAAGCACTTTTCACTATTTAATGACATATTTTGGTCTTGAATCTCTATAGGACTCTCTTGAGATTTTCTAATGCCTGATTGAAATCAACACCATAGGTAGTAAAGTCATTCATGTAAATTTACATGCAATCAAGAGAGATATCTGAAAATATGCTAATGACTACCCTCTGAAAGGCTATAGGTGCATTGCATAAGCCAAATGGGAGTATTGAGTAGGCATAGGTCCCCCATGGATAGGTAAAGGTGGTCTTCTCCTGATCCTCTGGTGCAATTTGGATCTGGTTGTAGCCGTTGAATCCATCTAGAAAAGAAAATTATTGCTTTCCTGCAAGTGTGTCCAAAACTTGATCTATGAAAGGTAAGGTAAAATTTTCCTTTTTGGTGGCAGCATTAATTTCCCTATAATCAACACAAACTCGCCATTTCCCTCCTTTCTTAGGCACAATCACTAATGGAGACACCCATTGGCTATCCAAAATGGGGTAGATAAATCCTGCATCTATAGTTCCCCTTTTATAATTTCTCTTAGTGCAAGGTTGATTCTTCTTTATGGCTGCCTCACTGGGGTGCAATCATCTCTGATGTAAATTCTATGAGTGCAAATCTTAGGTTCCAATCCCTTCATTTCATGATAGTCCCACGAAAATTCATGCTAGTGGATCCTCAATAAGTTTGCTAATAGCAACTATTCTTCACTCAATTTGTTGTTAACATTCAAATGTTTTCCCTCTGACACCTGCACTGGTGTAGTTAACTCTATCATGGATGCTTCATTGATGCATGGTACCTTAAGTTCATATGGCAGCAATGTATGGGACATACTTGTTGCTGTAGGAAGTCTGGCTATAGGAAGAGTGTCTGCAAGAAGATTGGTTGCAAGAAGAATGTCTGCAGGAACAGTGGTTGCAAGAAGAGCAGGCAGAAGTGTCTTGACTGGAGCAATAGAATGAGAAGATGATGCTTCCTCCACTTCATAAAGGTTCTGAATGATGTTATTCAATACTTCATCTTCATCTTGAAGCTATATGAAAGAGCTTCTTCCTAACATCATAAGCTACGCCACAGAATTAACTTCCTCGACCTCTTCACCAACATGTGGCCATACGGGGTTATCTTCATCACGGGATGGCTAAGCAGGAGGATAAAGAACAAAATTTTTGGTGCTCTTCCCATTAGAAATGGTCATGTCTCTTGATCGACATCCAATATATGCATCTACAGTTTCCAACCATGGCCTTCCAAGAATAAAGGGATACCTACCTAGTGTGGTTTTAAGAGAAAGGATCATAAAGTCTATTGGGTACTCCCAAGAGTCTAGAATTACCACAAGATCCTCCACTATACCATTAGGCTTAACAGTAGAACTATCAGCGAGCTACAAGACAGTAGGAATAGATCTCATACTTGCAACGTTTAGTTGTTGCAGGATGTCTTTAGTCATTACATTTATTGTTGCCCCTAAATCAATCAGAGCATTCTTTATTTGGATCCCATTTATAATGACTGATACTATAGGACTACCTGGGTCATTGTACTTGGGAATAGTCACTTTCCCAAGCATGATGTCAGCCAGTTGTCCCACCACATGAACTGTAGTTGGGTCTTTCTTTTTCCTTCCTGGCCTCTTGAGGCATGCTTCTTTGATTTCCTTTCCATAGATTGGGACATCCTTTATGGCCTAAAATAGAGGTATCTGGACACATATATGCTTTAGCTGATCCAAAATGTCAAAGGTTGTGTCCTCTTTTTCTTCATTTTTCTTGGCGACTTCCAATATCTGAGGGAATGGTGGTGCTTGTTCAGTCTGCTTGGCTAGGACTAGTTTAGGATTTTTAGGTGTACTTGGTTGAATGGGATCATTCAAAGGTTCCTCTTCCTCTTCTACAGGAATCTCAGTGATAATGGGCTAGTAAAGTAGTTCTTGAACACAAGTGGATGTCACTTACACTCACAACATACGCAAGAAATTGATTTGAATCAATAGAATATATAGGTTGTTTTTGTGGTTTGTTATTTGGATTGGGTGTGGGCTAAGCTGGTACTTGAGTAGGTTTAGGTGGATTTGAGCTTGGATTAGCACGGGGAGGCATTATAGTAGGCTGTTGGGGCTGAGAAGGTGGTTACATGTAACTATTTGGCTGGTTTGGCCATTGTTGTCCTCCCCTCCATTGATTTGTTTGCTACCAATTTCCTAGAGGTGGCTGCCAATGCCCTTAATATTGCTACCAATTTCCTTGAGGTTGCTGCCACTGGGGTGGAGATTTTTTATGATTGGGCCAAGCATTTGGAGGGTTACCCCAAGGCTATGGTGGATATCCTCCATAGCTAGATGGATATGGAGGCTTTCATTGGTTACCAGGTGAATAGGAATTAAAATATGGCCTAGCATAAGATAGTGGATCCGGTGGCATACCATGTCTTGGAGCCCAAGGCTTCCTTTGTGCAACATAGTATACTTGAGCTTCTTCAATCTGGATTGGTTTGAACTCAAGTGGAATCTGCTTACTTTCAATATTAGCTACCATCTTGCATCTACAGTCCTTCTTCTTTTGTTTGCAATGGGGGAAATACTCTGTCAACATTGCCTCTGCCTCCTCTTGTTTCTTCTTGGCCTGAAGTGTATCTATCTGAGTAGCTAGATTATTTATGATGTCTTGCTTGAAATCTTCCAGCAAGTGTATGATCTCCATCCTTGAAACTCCACTAGTAGATGGCTTACCTATAGAGGATTGGTAAGCTCTCCCTTTCTTTGAAGCTGCGCTAGAATAGTTTTGGCATATTTTCTTGATGTCTTCCCAAGAAACTTGGGTGATATCTCCTCCTTCCATCAAGTCCAAGGCATTATTGCAGTTCTCATTAATTCCTCTTAACAAAAGTAGCTTTTTTTATTCTTCGTTGAGGGTATGGTGTGGAGATTTTTGTAAGCAGAACAAAAACCTTGAAATGAAATCCTCCAGGCTCTCATCTTCCTTTTGTTGCATCTTGAAAATATCATCTCCTCTCATGTCACTGCCTCTACAATATTCCTTGTATTTCTCAAGGAACTTTGTCGTCATGTCCTCCCAAGTTTCCACATTATCTCTGCCTAGGCTCATGAACCATCTTAATGCAACTTCTTTCAGAGTGGTAGGAAATAGCTTAAGCCTATGGGCATCAGTGGTATAGTCATAACTCCTACAGAGTATGTCAAACTCAAACAAGAAGGTATCGGAATCTTATGTGACAAGTCCATAAAACTTGGGGAGTGTTGAAGCAGGGATATTTTTTATGTTGTCAACTTCATTCTGATGGGCAATGGGGAAAGGAAAATTGGATTGGCTAGGTTTGTTTCTATTTGCATCACCCATGCTTGCTTGATGGATTCCCCAACCAAAGGGATTCTCAAATTGACTTTGGTCTTCAGAGGAAGCTTCAGAACTAGTCAAATCAGGAAATGCATCAACAAAGGGTTTGGCTCTTCTTCTTCTTCTTCGTTCCTTGGAATATTTGGAAGCTCTTCTAGCTGAATGGATCAGGATTATTAGGAAGGAATCTCCCATAAGCATCTCTTCTCCTTCCTCTATGCATGCAATATCAACTCACTATCAGCCATCTGACACAAAGAATTGGTAAAGAATAAGAGGGGTCATTACTTCCTAAATGAAGGGTATGCTAAGAACAACTTTTCAAAAATGCTACAGCAAGAAAACTATCAATGACTCCAAAGAACTTCTTAGTTTGAAACCATCCCCGGTAACGACACCAAAAATGTTGACCTCCTACAATGATTTAACAACTAGGCCTTTACAGTCATGATTCAGAGATTGGACATCTAACCTAAACAACTATTTCAATCATCATGAAGGTGCATTTAACTTGTCAACCCAGGGACGTGAACTTGAAATGGGTTAGCACAGTATGCGCACTAGGAACCCAAAGTAGCCATTTTTATTCTACAGCTAAGAAAGACACAATGTTGAAAGTAAAGTGCTTAAAGAGGAATAACATAAATATTGAACATCAACCAACAACTACACCAAGCTAAAATGCATGATGGAAATGAAAATCTAAGCAACAAATAGGAAACTACTATGTCTGCTTTGGCTATAGGAACAGTCACAGAATGGAATTCTAGTGGTTGCAGGAATAGTCGGTGCAAGATTCTTAACTAGTTACTAAACATAAAGTAATACTAAAATAAAGGACGGATTACTCACCAAGTGGGCCCCCTTGGATAAGTATCCTCTAAACTAATGGAAACTCAAATACTCAAATTTAGAACTTTATTTTATTCATGAGTATAAAAGAGTAGCATAACTGTATTGCTGAAAACTTAAGAGTGCAAGTAAAATATCAGATCGTGCAACCTTTTTTGAGAAGGAGCATCTGATTCTTATTTATACTACTAACTACACAAGGCAGTCAACTCCACGAACTGGGAAGATGCCACATTAGGGAAAGTGGAGAAAGTGGAGTGGTGTCGGTTACACATGCATGGAATCTGGTTAGACATGCAAGTCCAAACATAGATTTAGCACTATAGTAATGCGCATGTTTGCTCAACATCAATAAAGACCACTACAGTGCGGCTACATCTGATTTGCATGGGGAATCTCTTGTCGTCAACCTCCTTTGATCTTTGAACAATTCCCTTGTTGGACGTTAGGTGCATGCCCAGTTGGCAATGTCTTTCTCAATTTAATCCTCAAATCATAGCTACATGGCAATGTTAGTACGCACAATAACTGTATATATGTAACCACCTTAAAGAACATTCATTAACCACATGCAGGATTAATATAGATAGTCCAAATAACATGCCAAGGTCATTAAAGATTTGTAGAAATAGGATTAGGCCCAATGTCTAGAGCCTTGAGGAAATATCATAAAAGCATCAATACTTAACATCAAAGTCCATGATAACTTTAGCAGCTAAATCATAAATTCTACCCAAAATTAAACCATAAACTAGACTCATCACTCACGATGGTTTTTTGTATGACCCATTGGTTCCATTTCCTTGATGGTCCTAGTTGGACCTAAGTCTATTGATGTTCCATTTATCGTGATTCCCGAATTTGACTTATTCAAAGTGAGATTAGGCATTCCATGGCTAGTCTCTATGAATGTAATCACATTGGTAGTCCATAAGTGTCTAAAGTTCCCCCATAATGGCACAGTTCATATGTTCCATGACACTGGATACAAAGCCCTAGTGTCACGTGGGGGATTTCTATTGGATCATTTTTGGCTTGCTCCTATTGGACCTTTATCACCCCATGGAGACTTGTTCTGTAGGGCTTATTTTAGGTACAAGACTAGAGTTATTGCCCCTAATACTATGTTTCCCCCTTCATCTCATGTTGTCTGCATGAAGGAATCTATGTCTGCATAGTAGCACACTTTTTCCTTTGTCACTTCCTCCTTGAAGGCTATGGACAAGCACGCTCTCGCGGGTAGACCTTTTTTTGCTATAATTTCATAACCTCTAGTGGTGTCCCTAGTTCCTCATACTATGCTTAGTACAGGAAAAGGAAAATCGCTCATGTTGATGAAATCTAAGCCTCAAGTTTTCCAACTCCTAGTTTTTCCTACAATACCTCGTCCTACCCTATATGGTAAGGGGAAGCATGAAACCAGAGTTGGTCCTTCTCATGTTGCTCTTGTGTCTCTGCCCTCAAGGCCTCCTCCTATTCCTCCACCTACCTCATAAGTAGAGAAAGGAAAGGATCCCATGGTCAAGACCCATGTTTCTATTTTTGTGGCCTCTCTTGTCCCTCCTCAAGTGTAATGCCCCGCCATAAAACCCTAGAGGACAACACACAAACACCCAAAATAGAACAATTTTTTTTTTTTGAAAAGTGCAACATTCACACGTTTGCAAGAGAAATATTATCTAGTTTTCTAATCTATGCCCTCTAGGGTCTACGACTACGCTACTTGATACCCATTAACCAAATTAACAAGAAACTAGAAAACATTACATTAAATAAATGCTAACATAAATAAGGAATTGCATCTAATCATCTCACTTAATCAAGTAATCAATGTGATACATCCATAAAAATTATTCAATAGAGATCATTTGAATCAATTTATTCAATAACATCTTATACAGAGTTCATTACATAAGAGTCAACATCAGTTCACATCATTAAATTTATACATTTGAACATCAATATCTCCTCATATACATATGAGGAGTGTACAACAAGTATGATACATGATACATCAAATATGATACAATACAAGTATATGAGTAGCAATCCACATGAGCTAGTACAATGCAGAAGTCTTCAATCCTGGAGAATTCACCATAGTCACGAACAAGGAGAGGGAACCCAATGGAGTACAATGCACTATCCACCCAACCATGTAGGACCCAAAGGTCCACCCCTCATGCTAGGAGATAGAAAAAGGGTCCCACTACCACAATCAGACAAGGACATAAGACAACACAAGGGCTAACATGACAATAATGAACAAGTACAGTAAAACATCAATGATAGTACACCACTTCAGAGGCACAAAAACATCCAAGGGGAAACAAGAGACAAGTGGATACTAGCTTGTCATCGGAGGAGTGTCATCACATAGTTTGCATGGGTTACCCAACCAGATCTTCCTAGGCCCCAGGCCCCATCCTGGGTTACCCTGGTAACCTCTACTGATCTTCGGCCCCTCATGCAACCCTATGCAGTAATCAACATACCTCTCATGTGGACGAGGCAGTTGATCTTGGCATTCCAGGCCTTCTCGACTCATCTCAAGCATATACGAGCACTTGAGCCATGAGCGAGGCATTAATTTATCTTGATTAGTGTGATTACTACCCAACCCCCTAGTTCATTTTAGGTTATCACTTGATTACAAAATTCCCACATGGGTTACCCAGGAGCCACTTTGTGCGTCAGCTCCCATTGAGAGCCACTCCCCTATTGACAACTAGGAGGCCCCTATAAAATCAAGAGAAAAGCCACTTGTACAATTACAAGTACTCACTAACAATACAACAAGGTGAGGCTTAACCCATCTTGCTCACAATTCCCCACCATAATAATGGAAAAAGACCCTCATGGATCAATCTCCAAGACATAATAAACCATTTCGAAATAAATAAACATAAAATCTGCCATTCAAGCTACTCAAAAGAGACAGACATAAAATCCACATACCAGGTACATTTCCCCAAAACCTCTGGAAGAAAACCTTTCCATTAAGCCAAACTCACAAATCACTCCATTCAACTTCGACACAATATTTAACATAAGTAACCAATCCCATAATTACCACAAATCACATTGTTTTCACAAACACATTTGTTCTCAAGGCTATTGTTATGATAAATGTTAACTCTATTATAAAAGAACCAAACTTTCATTCTTCATAATACAAGTTAATCAAATTTCTTTGGCAATTGTTTTCTATAGCTATGAAATGCATACATGTATACAAAAGTAAATTTATATATATATTTTAATTCCAACTGTTATTTTAAAATGCGTAAGGTGCTGGTATAGCAATCAGAGTTCTGCACAGGGTCGGCACTAAGGGGTTCGAACTACAATTTCAACAGATTTCATTTACCAGAGATAACAGGCAAAGAAACATAGGCGTACTCACTATTCACACAAAAATCTACTACCAGTTACAATGAATGTTTACAAGAAGATGTATTTGCATGACAGTATGCTATAGAGGTTGGCTTAATTTCCAAACTAGTTAATAAAAGAGAGTTTGCTATAATGAAACAAGATAATATCCACACAGCGGCCCATACCCAAGAAACTAATCAACAGTGAACTAAGCATGACCACAACGTGTTATTCAAACTATACTTATTGGAGTTTTCAACAATTGACAAGGTTGCCAAGATGGAATAGAAAGGTGTGCTACAGGGGTCACCAAGCAAATATCATATTCATTGAAATTTCTTATACAAAGATTCCCACTGAATTTCTTGTTTTAAGATGACTTATGAATAAAAGGTGATTCAAATATAGGGAAGTAATGTTGGCTAGGCCATCACATAAAGGAGTCAAGACCATAATGGAACGGCTCAACTCCATGGCACCAGGAATAGGGGCGGTGGTAAATATGTGACGGGAAATTTCCTTTAGATCCAAGAATTCAGCACATCAACCATGCGGTACATATGATTAACTCCCACAGATGATCTGTAGCAATGAACGAGTCTGAAAAGGAAAGAGAGCTACGCTAGTGACTCGAGAGAAACTTCATTTGGCAAGATGCCATTAAAGAATAGGCTTCAGAACATAAATTCAACAAACTAAGAGGACACAACGAAATCATCTCAAGACATATATATATACCTAAGGGTAGGGTATGAATCGCCTCATGTAATTTAGAGGCCAAACTTATTGATAAGGAATCAAACTCACTAAAAAGGAAAATGGAGATTGGTAAAAAGCTTCCATGCCAGGCTAAGAACGTTTAATGTGAAAACCTCTTTAAGATCAATTATAGGGAAAAATATATGCTTAGTATTGAATGGGACATGCAAATAGGATAAAGAAAATTACTTCAGATTATAGGGCACCCCAAGAGAGGAGTAAGAAATTTTCCAACAAAGTCATTTAATAGAGGGGGTAGATTTTAACATTTCGAATGCAATGACTATAAGATATGAACATTCAGATTGATTTAATAATTGAAACCTTCAGGAGGCAAGTAAGTTGGAGGAGTAACAAAAAATAGAATAAACAAAATTTCCAGCAGAGGGGTGGCTCAAGAGCAGTATTAAATTTACAAAGCATACACCAATGTTTCTTCATACGAGTATAAAAGATTGAATGTCACAATTCCAAACAACACCTACTGACAAAATTTGCTACAATACAGAGGTAAAAATTTGAAAGAAAGGAACCTGGTTTAAAAGATGATTTGGTACAGCTGAAGATTGGTGCTTAGAACCAACCCTTGATTTGCAGCTCCTCTTCTTCAAAACTCCAATAATATATCATAAAATGCAAGTTCAAAACTCTCCTAAACAATTTTCATAAAATCCCCTTTCAAAATTTCCCTGAACAATATTGAGAAACTCCTATTCAAAAAAAAATTCCCCAAAAATGAAAGTTTCCATAACCAGTAGAAATTTCATGGCCATCCCCCAAAACAAAACTCTCCCCCCAAAATTAATATCCATGAAAATCCTCAAAAAGGCAATTATTTTCCAAAAATCAAAACTGAAGAAGATTCCTTGTTTTTTTAATTTTTAGCCAATTAATTAAATTTCTAGAGACCACTTGAGTTGCATGGAGTTGCATGGTCAATGAGTTATTTTCAACAGTCCTCAAATAGAAATTCTATTTAATGCTCTAGCAAAACCCATTTTCTAATTATTTATTATATTACTATTTTATTTGACCATTTATTTGTTGCAACATGAAATAGAATATTTTATTTTTATATTACAATATTTTATCACTTTTAATTTACTATATGCCACCTCTCAAATAAGTATATTTATGCTTGTATTTTAGTTACCTCAATACTTTAAACTATTAATTTAATTAAATAATTTAATCAACAAGATTTATAACTATTATCATTATGTTTCAACAAAATAATTTATTTAATTCATTAATTAATCAAATCATTTATCAAGAAAAACTAAGTTAAATCACCACATAACAATAGCAATACCAAAACATAAACCAGATCTAAATGGAACTAATTGACCATAAACGATAGACAACAATGGCGGGGTGACCAACTGGATACTCATCCTCTCCAAGGATGATGGATAGGGTGGGGGACTTGATGCTACCTCTGAATCAACAACCTCCATTGGGATTAAGGCACACTCAAACCTGACAATTCAAGTGGAGTCGATGCCTGGTACCTGCAGCCTGTAGCAAATCACACAGTCAAACATGTGCATAGGGAAAACAGTCAATCACACTGTGAAGGGAAAATCACAGCATCACAGGGCACTCGCAAGCAAGTGATGCGACCATGTTCCCCTTCACCAATACATTGACACACAATAAACGGATATGAATTCATGATAAAGCATACATCTACAATCACATAATATTCATGATAACTCACATAAAAAATTAAACTTATCTATTGAGCATGGTATCATCATATCATCAGATATAACAGTTTCATCATAGCAAAGCATCAAAAGTGTCATAATATCCAAACATCACCAAACAATATCATAATTTCCAAGTATCATCAAACAGTATCATAATGTCCAAGTGTAACTAAGTAACTATCAGAAGCAAAAAGCAAACTACGGGGCACTACATCCTCTCCCCTAGGACTAGGCTTACTCCTAGAAGCCTGTAAACAAATATGGATATAACTCTCTCATCCTGGAAGCATCCTCCCAGGTAGTCGAAGGCTCATCATTCAGATCCCACTAGACCCTAACCTACTCAATGTATCATCCCCTGAGTGTGAGTCTCATGTCCTCTATGATGCCCACGGGCTCCAAAGCTAGCTGCTTGTCCTCTACCTGTAATGCATTCCAATAAAGGACGTGAGATATATCTAGATAATAAGGTCTAAGAACTGAAACGTGAAACACATCATGAATGTGCAAGAGACTAGGGGGAAAAGCAAGACAGTATGCTACATGACCATCCTCTCCAAAATCTCAAAAGGCCCAACAAAGAGTGGTGCGAGCTTAGAGCCTTTTCCATAATGGATCGAACTCTTCCGCAGATGCACCCACATGAATACCCGGTCACCAACTGAGAACTGATGGTCCACCCCATGAGCATCGGCATATTTCTTTTGTCTATCTTGGGCTGCCACCAAATGCTCCCTAATGTGAATCACCTGCTGCTCCATCTCCTGAAGCATCTCTGGACCAAGAATAACTTTGTCCTTCAAACGATCCCAACTCAATCGGGTCTGACAAGGATGACCATATAACGCTTGAAAAGGAGGCATGCCGATAGAGCTTTGATAACTATTATTGTAAGCAAACTACACCATATACAAGTAGTCCTCCAAACGAGATTGTCGATCCGTGAAATACATCTGAAGCATATCCTCAAGGACCTGATTGACCCTCTCGGTCTACCCATCAGTCTCTGGATGATAAGTTGAACTAAAGTTGAACTAAGTTCCCAATGCATGTTGTAGGGATGTCCAAAGAGCTGAAGTAAACATTGGATCTCTATCGAAAATAATCCAGTGAGGAATACCATGTAACCTGACAATGTCTTCCATGAAAACTCTGGCCACTGATGAAGCATTGTATGAGGATTGGACAAGAGAGAAGTGTACTACCTTCATCAACCTATCCATAGTGACCATAATGGCATCATTCCAATGGGCAGAAATGGGAAAACCAAGAATAAAATCCAATGAGATAATGTCCCATTTCCACTCTAGGATTAGATGAGGCTGCAAAAGTCCTGCAGGATGCTGGTGTTCTGCCTTCACTCTCTGACACTCCAGACATCTCGACACAAAATTAGAAATATCTCTTCTTATTTCGGCCCAAAAGTAAAGTTGTCGAAGGTCTACGTGCATATTTTTGACACCAGGATGAGCCGAATAAGGTGCCTGATGTGCCTCCAACATGATCAAAGTACGAAGATCTCCTAAAGAAGGAACATAAATACAACCCAAGTTCCTCAAAATTTCATCTGAATCAAGGGAATATCCTACAAATCTACCCTCTAAAGCTTTTCCTGACTCCACCTTAGTCCTCACCTCCTAATACAAACTATCTGAAGGAAGTGCAGAAAGGATCTGTCTCCTCAAGTCCCCTCCAAGAGTCACTGTCGATAGCTCGTGTTTCCAGTGACTAAGTGCATCTGCCACCACATTCTCCTTTCCTTGAATGAATTTTTCCTCAAAATCATACTCGCATAGAAACTCCATCCATCATCTCTTCCTTTCATTTAGATTAGGTTGTGAGAAAATATATTGCAAACTATGATGGTCACTATGCAGCTCAAACCGATGTCCCAAAAGAAAGTGCCTCCATCTCTTCAAAGAATGAACCACAGTGGCTAAATTTAGTTCATGTTTAGGATAGTACAACTCATGATCCTTGAGTTTGTGACACTCATAGGAAATCACGCAACCATCCTACATCAACACAGCTCCTAAACCCTCCAAGGAAGCATATGTACAAACCACAAAATCCCCAATAGGATCAGGAACTGCTAAGATAGGTGCACTGTTCAATCTCTCCTTAAGAGTCTAAAAAGCTTCCTGGCACTGCTCTGACCAAATAAAATTCTTCCCTTTCCTTTGAAGAGAAGTGATGGGGTGGGCTTATATCCTTGAGAAGCCCTATACAAACCGTCGGTAGTAACCTGCTATCCCCATGAAGCTGTGAACCTCTGCAACATTAGTAGGTGTAGGCCAGTCAATGATAGCTTAGATCTTTGAAGGATCCATAGCAATTCCCTCACCCAAAATAACATGGCCCAAATATTTCACCTCCATCTAGAAAAACTCACATTTCACCAAATTAGCATACAATTGGTTCTCCCTCAAGCATTGTAACACCTGTCTCAAATGTTCCTCATGTTCCTCCATGGTCCTTGAATAGATCAAAATGTCATCTAAAAATACCAGGACAAACTTGTTGAGGTAGGTGTGAAACACACCATTCATCAAACTCATGAACACTGACGGCGCATTCGTTAGCCTGAACGACACAACTGTGAACTTGTAGTGTCTATAACGAGTACGAAATGTGGTCTTATAAATATCTACCTGAAAGATGCGCAACTGATGATTTCCTAACTTAAGATCAATCTTCAAAAATACCCTACCACCCTTGATCTGATCAAATAGATCATCGATCCTTAGTAATGGATACCTGTTTCTCACTGTCACCTTGTTCAACTATCGGTAATCAATGCACAATTGAAGGGACCCATCCTTCTTCTTTACAAAAATAACTGGTACTCCCCAAGGAGAGACATTAGGAAGAATAAACCCCTTCGCTAACAACTCCTCAATTTGAAACCAGAGCTCCTTAAGCTCTTGTATGGTCATCCAGTATGGAGCTCATGAAATGGGCTCAACTCTAGGTACAAGATCTATCTTAAATTCGATGTCACGCTTGGGGGGCATTCCTGGAATCTCACTAGGAAATACATCTACATATTGTCTAAGGATGGGATGACTATCAAGTGACACCTCCTCCTAACTCTCTCCTAACTCCAAATCATTTATTGTCACTGTAAATAGATGACATCCCTTACGCACACACCTCCTCAACTGCATAGTTGAGATCATCCTCAAGGAAATAGGCCTTTGAACTCTGAATACCTCAACCTCACAACCAGAATCATCTATCCACTAAACCAACTTTCAATGACATTTTATGACTGCTCTATGAGCCTCTAACCAATCCATGCTCAATACAATATCATATGACCCAAGAGGAATAATACGAAGGTCTACTATGGTGCAGAGTGACCCAATCCTCAAACTACAACCACGAACAAGAGACTCAATTGTGACCTTAGCATCGAAGGATAACTCAACCTACCACCTATTGTCCTACTTTGTTGCCACCAGTCCACATTGCACTACTACGTAAGGATAAATAAAGGAATCTGAAGCACCTGAATCAAAGAGAATAGAGACTCTATTACCTTGTAACACACTTGAAGTCTCAACCATTGTACCCTGGTGCTCAACCTAGCAGTTATCCACTGTAGCAAAAACATTGTGTGATCTGCCTGCATCCCCTATTGTCAGCTCAGAAGCCACTGGTCTCTGACTAAATTTGGGTGTGCCCTTCTGAGGGCATTGTCTAGCAATGTGACCTTGCTAACCACAAGAGTAGCACCTTGTACCTCTACCAAAACCTCTACCACTAGGAGGTGCACTAGACTATTGAACATTGCCCCTATTAACTATAGACTATGAACTTTGGGCCGGCTAATCAAAGTGATAACGCTTGTTTCACCTCCAATTCCTCTCTTTCCCAGACTGAAACCTATCACCATGACGAGACTGAGAGTTCTTACATTTGGACTGAGAATGTTGCTGCTACTGACCACTCTGAGTGGGTGCATGGTGGCTCCTAGAAGGACTTGCTCCCTGATTCTGGCCACCTTGAGAACTGAGACCTGTTGGAGGTACCTTACCAATTTGTACACCCGTCTAACCACCTAAAGCCATCACCAAATTCTCCTCAACTATTTAAGCTTTCTCCACAGCCATCTCCATAGTTTTTGGCTCAAATACTCGAACAACTCCATTGATGCGGGCATTCAAGCCCCTGATAAAGTGTTGTACTAACATACCCCCATCATCTCCTATGCCAACATACTACTTAAGCTCATAGAATCTAAGCTCATACTACTCAACTGACATGGCCATCTATCATAGCTCATGGAACTCATCCGCACGACATTGTCACCAATGATCATAAAAGAACTGAGCTCTGAATCTCTCTAAGAACATCTCCCATGATATTGAATCTATATCCAAATGGAGCTTCTGCTCCTCCAAATGCCACCACATGGAAGAAAAACCTCAGAGATGCATGATAGCACACCTAGCCTTGGTGTTGCTACCATATGGATGCATAAAAAAACACCTATTTAGATCAATTAACTAGGTCTCTGCCTCCAAACCAATACCAGTCCCATAAAATGTAGGAGGACGTGCTCACAAAAGGTCCCTCATATGGCCATCTATTAAGGCATCCTACTCAACTGCAATCTCTCTCCTCCTAGGTGACCTCTCTCTATCTCTAACCACCAACTACTCACCCTCCGGTCTTGCACCTAAGCAAGTGAGAACCTCCTCAAGTAAGTGACATAATTGTGCACCCTCTAATCCTAATTGACCCGAATTCTGATCTCCACCTCTCTGATTGTTTTGTGAACCCTGTTGTTCCTCACGATCAGATCTATGGGAAATCTATGGAGGGGAGTCCTGAAGGTTGGCCCCACGGCCACCACCACGACCTCTACCACGCCCTTGACCTCGACCCCATCCTCTAGGAATTATCCTACACAACCACCACCAAGGACAAATTTAGGGCGTTAGACAAGGCCAACAAGGGAAAATGTACACTTCAAAATCTATACAACTAAGAAAACTGAGACAACGTAATGGGCTCTTGTATATGCCCCAAGCACCCAGTGTTTGAACTTGGTCTCTGATACCATGTGTAACACCACGCCATGAAACCTTAGAGGATAACACACAGACACCCAAAATGGAACAATTTTTTTTTTGAAAACTACAACATTCACATATTTGCAAGAGAAAAATTATCTAGTTTTCTAATCTATGCCCTCTAGGGTCTGTGACTACGCTACTTGATACCCATTAACCAAATTAACAAGAAACTATAAAACATTACATTAATTAAATGCTAACATCAATAAGGAATTACATCTAATCATCTAACTTAATCAAGTAATTAGTCTAATACATCCATAACAATTATCCAATAGAGATCATTTGAATCAATTTATTCAATAACATTTGATATAGAGTTCATTACATAAAAGAGTCAACATCAGTTTACATCATTACATTTATACATCTGAACATCAATATCTCCTCATATACATATGAGGACTGTACATCAAGTATGATACATAATACATCAAATATGATACAATACAAGTATATGAGTAGCAATCCACATGAGTTGGTACAATGTAGAAGTCTTCAATCTAGGAGAAGTCACCACAGTCACGGACAAGGAGAGGGAACCCAATGGAGTACAATGCACTATCCACCCAACCATGTGGGACCCAAAGGTCCACCCCCTGTGCTACGAGATAGCGAAAGGGTCCCACTACTACAATCAGACAAGGAAATAAGACAACACAAGGGCTAACATGACAACAATGAACAAGTAGAGTAAAACCTCAATGACATACACCACTTCTAGAGGCACACAAACATCCAAGTGGAAACAAGAGACAAGGGGATACTAGCTTGTCGTAGGAGGAGTGTCATCACATAGTTTGCATGGGTTACCCAGGCAGATCTTCCTAGGCCCCGGCCCCCATCTTGCATTACCCTAGTAGCCTCTACCGATATTCGGCCCCTCATGCAACCCTATGCGGTAATCAACATACCTCTCGTGTGGACGAGGTAGTTGATCTTGCCATTCCAGGCCTTCACGACTCATCTCAAGCTTATACGAGCACTTGAGCCATGCGCAAGGCATTAAGTTATCTTGATTAGTGTGATTACTACCCAACCCCCTAGTTCATTTTAGGTTATCACTTGATTACAAAATTCCCACATGGGTTACCTAGGTGCCACTTTGTGCGTCAGCCCCCATTGAGAGCCACTCCCCTACTAACAACCAAGAGACCCCAATAAAATCAAGAGAAAATCCACTTGTACAATTACAAGTACTCACTAACAATACAACAAGGCAAGGCTTAACCCATCTCGCTCACAATTCCCCACCATAATAATGGCAAAAGACCCTCATGGATCCATCTCCAAGACATAATCAACCATTTCGAAATAAATAAATATAAAATCCACTATTCAAGCTACTCAAAAGAGACAAACATAAAATCCACATACCAAGTACATTTCCCCAAAACCTCTAGAAGACAACCTTTCCATTAAACCAAACTCAAAAATCACTCCATTACCAACTTAGACACAATATTTAACACAAGTAACCAATCCCATAATTACCAAAAATCACATTGTTTTCACAAACACATTTGTTCTCAAGGCTACTGTTATGATAAATGTTAACTCAATTATAAAAGAACCAAAATTTCATTCTTCAAAATACAAGTTAATGAAATTTCTTTAGCAATTGTTTTCTATAGCAATCAAAGTTCTCCACAGGGTCGGCACTAAGGGGTTTGAACTATAGTTTCAACAGATTTTGTTTACCAGAGATAACAGGCAAAGAAACATAGGCGTACTCACTGTTCACACAAAAATCTACTACTAGTTACAATGAATGTTTACAAGAAGATGTATTTGCATGACAGTATGCTACAAAGGTCGGCTTAATTTCCAAATTCGTTAATATAAGAGAGTTTTATATAATGAAACAAGATAATATCCACACAACAACCCATACCCAAGAAACTAATCAATAGTCAACTAAGCATGACCACGACGTTCTATTCAAATGATACTTATTGGAGTTTTCAACAATTGACAAGGCTGCCAAGATGGAATAGAAAGGTGTGCTACAGGGTCACCAAGCAAATATCATATTCGTTGAAATTTCTTATACAAAGATTCTCACCAAATTTCTTGTTTTAAGATTACTTCTGAATAAAAGGTGATTCAAAGATAGGGAAGTAACATTGGCTAGGCCGTCACATAAAGGATTCAAGACCATAATGGAATGGCTCCACTCTATGGCGCCAAAAACAAGGGCAGCGGTAAATATGTGATGGGAAATTTCCTTTAGATCCAAGGATTCAGCACATCAACCATGTGGTACATATGATTAACTCCCACAGATGATCTACAACAATGAACGAGACTAAAAAGGAAAGAGAGCTACGTTGGTGACTTAGGAGAAACTTCATTTGGCAAGACGCCATTAAAGAATATGCTTCAGAACATAAATTCAACGAACTAAGAGGACACAAAGAAATCATCTCAAAACATATATATATATATATATATATATATATATATATATATATATATATAAGGGAAAGGTATGAATCACCTCATGTAATTTAAGAGGTTGAACTTATTGATAAGGAATCAAACTCACTAAAAGGAAAATGGGAGTTTGGTAGGGAGCTTCCATGCCAGGCTAAGAACGTTTAATGTGAAAACCTCTTTAAGATCAATTACAGGGAAAACTATATGCTTGGTATTGAATGGGACATGCAAATAGGATAAAGCGAATTACTTCATATTACAGGGCGCCCCAAGAGAGGAGTAAGAAATTTTCCAAATAGAGGGGGCAGATTTTAACATTTCGAATGCAATGACTATAAGTTATGAACATTCAGATTGATTTAATAATCGGAACCTTCAGGAGGCAAGTAAGTTGGAGGAGTAACAAAAAATAGTATAAACAAAATTTCCAATAGAGGGGTGGCTCAAGAGCAGTATTAAATTTATAGAGCATACACCAACATTTCTTCATACGAGTATAAGATATTGAATGTCACAATTCCAGACAACTCCTACTGACAAAATTTGCTACAATACAGAGGTAAAAATTTGAAAGAAAGGAACCTGGTTTAAAAGATGATTTGGTACAACTAAAGATTGGTGCTCAGAACCAACCCTTGATTTGCAGCTCCTCTTCTTCAGAACTCCAACAATATATCATAAAATGCAAGTTCAAAACTCTCCTAAACAATTTTCATAAAATCCCCTTTCAAAATTTCTCTGAACAATATTGAGAAACTCCTATTCAAAAAAAAATTCCCCAAAAATGAAAGTTTCCAGAACTAGCATAAATTTCATGGTCATCCCCCAAAACAAAACTCTCCCTCCAAAATTAATATCCATGAAAATCCTCAAAAAGGCAGTTATTTTCCAAAAATCAAAATTGAAGAAGATTCCCTGTTTTTTTTAATTTTTAGCCAATTAATTAAATTCCTAGAGACCACTTGAGTTGCATGAAGCTGTATGGTCAATGAGTTGTTTTCAATAGTCCTCAAATGGAAATTCCATTTAATGCTCCAGCAAAACCCATTTTCTAATTATTTATTATATTACTATTTTATTTGACCATTTATTTGTTGCAGCATGAAATAGAATATTTTATTTTTATACTACAATATTTTATCACTTTTAATTTACTATATGCCACCTCTCAAATAAGTATATTTATGCTTGTATTTTAGTCACCTCAATACTTTAAACTATTAATTTAATTAAATAATTTAATCAACAATATTTATAACTATTATCATTATGTTTCAACGAAATAATTTATTTAATTCATTAATTAATCAAATCATTTATCAAGAAAAACTAAGTTAAATATCCACATAACAATAGCAATACCAAAACATAAACTAGATCAAAATAGAACTAACTGACCGTAAATGATAGAAAACAATGACGGGGTGACCAACTGGATACTCATCCTCTCTGAGGATGATGGATAGGGTGGGGGACCCAATGCTACCTCTTAATCAACAACCTCCATTGGTATTAAGGCATGCTCAAACCTGAAAATTCAGGTGGAGTCGATGCCTAGTACCTGCGGCTTGCAGCAAATCACACGGTTGAACATGTGCATAGGGAAAATAGTCAATCACACTGTGAAGAGAAAATTGCAGCGTCGCAGGGCACTCGCAAGCGAGTGATGCAACCTTGTTCCCCTTCACCAATACATCGACACACAATAAACTGATATCAATTCATGATAAAACATACATCTACAATCACATAATATTCATGATAACTCACATAAACAATTAAACTAATCTACTAAGCATGGTATCATCATATCATCAGATATAACAATGTCATCATAACAGAGCATCAAAAGTGTCATAATATCCAAACATCACCAAATAGTATCATAATGTCCAAGTATCATCAAACAGTATCATAATGTCCAAGTGTAACTAAGTAACTATCTGAAGCAAAAAGCAAACTGAGGGGCACTACATCAAGATCGTATCCTTTTATTAGTAAAGACCATGAAGGCTACTCCTTTGGTGGAGCAAGAGACCCTAGCATCTTCTTAGGCTTCTATTCCTACTTCTCACAACCATTGAAACCAACTTGTGTATGAGCAAAAGCATCGCCGACCGTTATTGGTCGGAGAATGTGATACCTTGCAAAAGACTGAGGGTAAGCCTTTTGTCTCTGTCTCTGCTTCTATCTTTGATGTTATTCTCATTCCTATTACTTCAATTTTTATTCCTACTTCCTCCAAGGACCCCGATGAACCTTTCCCTAAATGGGTACAAGTGTTCATCAATCCCTCTTTGGAGCCTCCCCTAATCACTTCTCTACCTAACCTTCCTCTTTTTTCTGAGCTTGTGGATATTCCTCACATGAAATTCATGTCTATTGAGGCTCCCTCTATTTCTTCCATTCCTTTCTTATAATGAGAGAATTTTCCATCCTCATCTTAAGCACGACTTAGAGCACATCCTCACTCTAAAGGATGGCCATAAAAGGCCTTATTTAACTTCTTCATCTCATCCTATTTTGGTTTATTTTTTCCTTATAACGAAAGAATATCCTTCTTCCCTGACGTTTGTTACTACCCCTCTTTTGAAGGTTGGAAATGACTATGTGATTTCCTAGCCTCCTTCTATTCAGTAACTACACTCCACTCCAAAGAAGTGCATGTTTTACTTGTTGGAGGACATCCTGACTTTATTATCCATCTTTGCTATATTGATGATGTTGACTTCATGAGAGCTCCTCAATGGGGATGTTGAGGATGCCTCCTCCTTGGCTCTTATTACAAGTGAGTCAGTCGATACTTCTCTTGTTGTCCTCACTCTTCAAGCTCATCTTCCCTCCCCTTAAAATCATCTAGATTAAGAGCAAGATGACCTGCTAGAGGTGCTTGACTAGAGAAGTGCCTCTTCTTATCTCTATATTAGGTTTGTGTGTTTTTTTGTGTTCTCCCATACTTGTTTGTTTATGTTTGTGCTCTCCCTTAGAGGACCCTCAATACCCTTGTAGGTACTTGGATATAAGATAGAAAATATTTCATAAATTTCTTCTATATGTTTCATCATTCTTCTATTTGTCGTAAAATTTGTTTTTTCACATTAGGAATGATGCAAAGCGTTGGGGCATTTAGGCCTCTTCCATGTTGACCTATATTTTTATTTGTCTTCATGTGATCTTCTTCTTGTTCTAATATATTTGGGGGTGATGATAGTTCATATGATTTACATTATATATACATTTATGATTAGTTTTGACCCTGAATACTTAGATCCCCCTATGATCTCACTTTCTTTATCTCTTTTTTCTTTTCTTGATGTTATAGATTCTATGTGTTATCCTTCACGTGATAACATTCTGTGAATTCAACTCACTATGTATGTCATGAAACAACAACTATCTCTATATTTCTTCTCATTACAGTGACTTGTGCTCCTCTGCATATCACATATCATTCTAAGGGGAGGCTATCATATCATATTATTTTATTTCTCAAAAATATGTCTTAAAAATCTTGATGTCTTATGATCTCGCTATCTAGCTTGGTGGAAACCTAACTATACTTTTCTTTTATCTTGATCTCATCATCTAGCTTGGGGGAAACCTGACTAGACTTATCTTTTACGTGACTATCTTGCAGCACAATTTGTAGTAGTCATAGGCCTATCAGCTTGTCATATGGCTTCTATCATAACATACCTTTCTAGCCATACCTATTAGTGTCATCTTTATATCTAATCAGATTTATCACACCTATTTTTTCTTTCTTGCTTAATGTGTTTGTCTGCTGCTAACATGTTTGAGGTGAATTTGCAGTCAGCTTTGTAGGATAGAAGACTCGTGTCCTCTTTATGTCCTAGCTTAGATTTACAATCATGTATACTAGATCAAAGACCTATGTCCTCTTCATCTTGGTATATTCTCTTCAACCTCTTTCTCTCTCTAATTTAGCTCACATCTACTAGAATACATATGCTCGCTAAAGTGGGGGAAAAATTTAATGTTGTAAATTAATCTTATGCAAATTCGCATCCCATAAACCTCCCCTTTAGATAAATTAAATTCAATAATGCAATCCCCCTTTTATCCAACCTTAATTTTATCCTTAACCCATTTTTTCTTGGTCATTAAGGTGATTTTATTTCATGAACAAATGTGTGTTGCACAAACATTTGTGCACCGCACAAAGGTCCCAAATAGATTCTTGACTACATTAATCATTGAGATGTTACATTTCTCACCTACAAGAGAATGTAATACCTCTAATGGATTGCAAGTGTGTTTTTCCGGCCCTTACATTCATATGCTTTCATAAAACACTCCATTTTATCATTTTACATCTCTAGTTTTAATCTCTCCTTGAACTCATTCACTCAATCTATTCATTCTAGATTAGGAGCAAGATGACTTGCTAGAGATGTTGGAAGTTTGGAAGTCTATCATTGTTGATGCAACTTGGAAACATGAGCATGAAGTGTACATACATCAGTTGATTTGGCTGACCCAGTGTTGTCATTGATGTCAACATTGTGGAGAAGCATTTTCGGTGTCATTTGTATAGTACTAACTATACCAGAAAGTCGATATATATGGAATTTGGCTAAGTGTTCTTTGTTGACAATGTTTTGCTTTAGTGTGTTAGTTTTTAGGTTTGCACTTCACCGCAAGAAGAGGTATAACTCTACGCTTTTAACCATATCATTATGACTGGCTCAAACAACTATATTCAAGATCTTGTGAAGTTTTGTGAAGCATACTGGAAGATATCAATGACAGAGTTCAACTTTGTATATCATTGTCATCTCTCTATTCAGTGTATTAGTGTGGGAGATTTTGCATTTCCTTAAGAAGAGTGTTTTGGTACTGTGGTTATAGAGTTAGACTTGTTGATGTCGGTGAAATGTGAAATTGAAGAAAGATCAAATTTGGAAGTTGTGTATTGGGAAGCGTATGTATGATTGGAAGTTTTTGTGATTAGGTCCAATTCCTAGATGACCTAATACATGATATGTGTTGAGAAGATTAATTATACATTACGGATGTTAGTTGGCTCTATTTTAGATCCATGTTGATCTAAATTAAGTATTGCACATTTTGCTTGGGCGTGGAGTATTTTGAATCATGTGAGGTTTTGACAAAAGCTATTTTGGATTGCTTTTGTCTACATCTAATTAGGTCGACCTAATTGATGTGTGTGAATGTATCTGGGTATATATATGAGACATTTTAGAGTTGAAGAGATAGAGATGAGTGAGAAAAAATGACATATAAGGTGTGAGTGGTCTCATATGATGTGAACATGTGAATTCAGTGGTGAGAGTTTAAAATCAAAGAAGAGTTGTTGAGCGACTGCCAAGCAGAGTAGTACTTTATATTCAAAGCTTCAAAGCAATTGAAATACAACACAAGGAAGGTGCACTTTGTATTAGTTCATACTTTGGCAGTGAGCCATTTTTGTATTGTATTTAAATTTGGATGTGAGCCTTATAACAACAATGTGTCCTAGCAATGAGCCCATGTAATATACTAGATTCAGATATAATATATTGTGAGCTAATCCTCACCGTGGTTTTTCCCATTTTGGGTTTTTCGAGTAAAAAATCATGTTGTTCATGTGTTATGTGACTTTGTGGATGTTTCATGCTTTCATTCTTTATTTCAATTAATGTGTTTTAGTAACTGAATTTCAAAATTTTAATAGAATACTTATTCACCCCCCCCCTTAGTATTCTGAATTTTCAACCTCAACCCCAACAATGTGGAAGAAGGAATAGAGTCTCTAACGAAGATTGAACTACTTACAAGACTCTTGTAGATGCAAAAAGTTCTTAGGAAGAAGGAAAATCTACTTGTTAGGATACTCTAAATAAACTCAAAGGATCTACATCCTTAGGTTGACATGTCTTACCTTTATGACCTTTATGATCAATAATTTGTTTTCTTTTGAAGAAGATACATGTACATATATATGTCTAAGGGAAGCACACTAGGCCCCTACATGATCTTTTCCATTGATGTCAAAGGGGGAGAGATAGTGGGATGAAAAAAAAAAAATGAATACATTTTGGATGATTGGAAAACATTTTTAGAAATTCAAGGTTAATTATGAAATGGGGAGCTAAGTTTAGGAAGAGATAATTTTTGATTCATGACATGGAAAATGTTTTTGATATGCATGTTGTCATCAATGACAAAGTGGGAGATTGTTGGAAGTTTGGAAGTTTGTCATTGTTGATGCAACTTGGAAAAATGAGCATGAAGTGTACATACATCAGTTGATTCGGCTGACCCAGTGTTGCCATTGATGTCAACATTGTGGGGAGGAATTTTTGGTGTCATTTGTACAATACTAACTATACCAGAAAGTTGATCTATCAGGAATTTGGCTAAGTGTTCTCTATTGACGATGTTGTGGTTTAGTGTGTCAATTTTTGGGTCTGAACTTCACCACAAGAAGAGGTATAACTCTATGCTTTTAACCATATCATTATGACTAGCTTATACAGCTATATTCAAGATCTCATGAAGTTTTGTGCAGCGTACTAGAAGATATCAATGACAGAGTTCAACTTTGTATATTAGTTTCATCTCTCTATTCAGTGTATCAATGTGGGAAATTCCACATTTCCTTAAGAAGAATTTTTTAGTACTACGGTTCTAGAGTTAGACTCGCTGATGTCGGTGAAATGTGAAATTGAAGAAAGATCGAATTTGGAAGTTGTGTGTATTGGGAAGCGTATGTATCATTGGAAGTTTTTGTGATTAGGTCCAATTCTTGGCTAACCTAACACATGATATGTTTTGAGAAGATTAATTATACATTGTGGATGTTAGTTGGATCTATTTTAGATCCATGTCAACTTAAATTAAGTATTACATGTTTTTCTTGGGCATGAAGAGAATTTTGAATCATGTGTAGTACCAATAAAAGCTATTTTGGATTGTTTTTGTCTACATCTAATTAGGCCGGCCTAATTGATGTGTGTGAATGTATCTGGGTATATATATGAGACATTTTAGAGTTGAAGAGATAGAGATGAGTGAGAAAAAATGGCATATCAGGTGTGAGTGGTCTCATGTGATGCAAACATGTGAATTCAGTGGTGAGAGTTCAGAATCAGAGAAGAGTTGTTGAGCGACTGCTAAGCAGAGAAGTACTTTATATTCAAAGCTTGAAAGGAGCTGAAATACAACACAAGGAAGGTGCAGTTTGTATCAATTCATGGTTTGGAAGTGAGCCATTTTTGTATTGTATTTAACTATGTTTGTGAGCCTTATAAGGATAGTGTGTCCTAGTAGTGATCCTTGTAATATACTATATCCGGATATAATATATTGTGAGCTAATTCTCACTTTGGTTTTTCCCATTTTGGGTTTTCCACGTAAAAATATTGGTGTTCATGTGTTATGTGACTTTGTGGATGTTTCATTCTTTCATTCTTTATTTCAGTTAATGTGTTTTGGTGATTTGATAAGTTGTGTTCAAAAGTTTAATATAATTTTGATTCACCCCCCCTCTCAGTATTCTAAATGTTCAACAAAAAGTGCTGAACTAGAGCAGTGCCTCTTCTTATCTTTAGATTAGGTTTGCATTTTTGTTCATGTTTCACTATACTTGTCTATTTATGTTTGTTCTCTCCCCTATAGGACCCTTGATAACCTTGTAGGTACTTGGATATAGGAGAGAAAATATGTCATAAATTTCTTCTATATGTTTCATCATTCTTCTATTTGTCATAAAATTTGTTTTTAGCGTCAAGGATGATGCAAAGCATTTGGGCATTTAGGTCTCTTCCATGTTAACCCGGATTTTTATTTTTCTTCATGTTCTCTTCTTCTTGTTCCAATCTATTTTGGGGGTGATGATAGTACATATAATTTACATTATATATATACATTTATGATCAATTGTAACCTTGAATATTTGGATCCTCCTATGCTTTCACTTTCTTTATCTCTATTTTTTTCTTGATTTTATGGATTTTATTTGTTATCCCTCACACAATAACATTCCATGAATACATCTCACTATATATGCCATGACACAACATTTACCTATCTTTCTTCTCCTTATAATGACTTGTGCTCCTCCACATAGCACACATCATTTCTAAGGGGGGCTATCATATTAGATTATTTTTATTTCTCAAAAATATGTCTTAAAAATATTGATGTATTATGATCTTGTTGTCTAGATTGGGGCAACCTAACTAGACTTGTCTTTTATCTTGATCTTGTCATCTAGCTTGGGGGCAACCTAACTAGACTTATATTTTATGTTACTGTCCTACAACATAGTTTGTAGCATCCATAGTCCTATCATCTTGTTGTATGGTTTCTAGCATAATACAACTTGCTATCCATACTTATCAACATCACATTTATCAGCTTGTCATATGGTTTGTAGCATAACATAGCTTTCTATCCATACCTATTAGCATCATCTTTATATCTAATTAGATTTATCACATCTATTTTTTATTGTTTTCCTAACATTTTTTGCAGCTAACATGTTTGAGGTGAATTTGGAGTTAGCTTTGCAATATAGAAGACCCGTGTCCTCTGCATCTCCTAGCTCAGTTTAATAATCGCATATACCGAATTGAAGACCTGTATCCTCTTCATCCTAGGTATATTCTCTTCAACCTCTTTCTCTCTCTACTTTAGCTCACATCTACTAGAATACATATGCTCACTAAAGTGGGGGGAAAATATAATGTCATCAATTTCACCCTATGCAATTTTGCATTCCATAAACCTCCCCTTTAGATAAATTAAATTTGATAATGAAATCGCCTTTTATCCAACCTTAATTTTATCCTTACCTTGTTTGTTCTTGGTTGTTAAGGTGAGTTTATTTTGTGGACTAATACACATCATGTAGATGTTTTTGCACTGTCTGAACGTCCTGAATAGATTTCCAACTGTAGTAGTCATTGAGACATTATGTTTCTCTCCTACTAGCGAATGTAATGCCTCTAATGGATTGTAGGTGTGTTTGGTTGACCCTTGCATGCATATGATTTCATAAAACACTCCATTTTATCATTTTTCCATCTCTAATTCTAATCTCTCCTTGAACTCATTCACTCAATATCTTCATTCTAGATTAGGATCAGGATGACTTGCTAGAGGTTTTTGATTAAAGTAGTGCCTCTTCTTATCTTTAGATTAGGTTTGTGTGTTTGTTTGTATTCCCATGTACTTGTCTATTTATGTTTTTGCTCTCCCTTGGAGGACCCTAAATAACCTTTAGGTACTTGGATATAGGAGAGAAAATCTATCGTAAATTTCTTCCATATGTTTCATCATTCTTCTATTTGTTGTAAAAAAAAAAAATCACATTGGGGACGATGCAAAGCATTGGGGATTTAAGCCTCTTCCTTTTTGACCCATATTTTTATTGTTCTCTTCTTCACATTCCAATCTATTTGGGGGGGTGATGAAAATTCATATAATTTACACACACATATACATTTATGATTAGTTTCGACCTTGAATACTTGGATCCCCCTGTGCTTTCACTTTCTTTATCTCTATTTTTTTCTTGATGTTGTGGATTCTATGTGTTATCCCTCGTGCAATAACATTCCATGAATACATCTCGCTATGTATATCATGACACAACATCTATCTCTATCTTTCTTCTCCTTAGATTAACTTGTGCTCCTCTACATACCACATAACATTCTAAGGGAGGCTATCATATTAGATTATTTTTATTTCTCAAAAATATGTCTTAAAAATATTGATGTCTTGTGATCTTGTCATCTAGATTGGGGGTAACCTGACTAGAAATTTCTTTTATCTTGATCTCATTGTCTAACTTGGGGGAAACTTGAATAGACTTGTATTTTTTGTGACTGTCCTACAACATAGGTTGTAGAAGCCACAGGCCTATCAACTTGTATGGTTTCTAGTTTAACACAACTTTCTAGACATACTTATTAGCATCATCTTTATCAGCTTGTCGTATGGTTTCTAGAATAACACGACTTGCTAGCCATACCTATCAATACCATCTTTATATGTGATTAGATTTATCACGTCTATTTTCACTTTTTTTCCTAATGTATTTGATTGCACCTAACATGTTTGAGGTGAAATTGCAGTCAACTTTGCAAGATAGAATACTTGTGTCCTCTTTGTGTTTTGGCTTAGCTTTACAATTACATATACTGGATTGAAGACCTATATCCTCTTCATCCTATGTATATTCTCTTCAACCTCTTTCTCTCTCTACTTTAGCTCACATCTGCTAGAATACATATGCTCACTAAAGTTGGGGAAAAATGTAATGTCATAAATTGCATCCTATGCAATTTCACATTCCATAAACCTCCCCTTTAAATAAATTAAATTCGATAATGTAATACCCCTTTTATCCAACCTTAATTTTATCCTTAACCCATTCATTTTTTATCATTAAAGTGAGTTTGTTTCATGGAATAATGTGTGATGCGTAGAATTATATGCTTTGCATGAACGTCACGAATAGATTCCTAACTACCCTAATTGTTAAGAAGTTATATTTCTCACCTACCAACAAATGTAACACCTCTTATGGCTTGTAGGTGTGTTTGGACAACCCTTGCATGCATATTTAGCATTTTTCCATCTCTAATTATAATCTCTCCTTGAACTCATTCACTTAATCTCTTCATTCTTTCAATATCTCTTGTATTTTTCTCTACCATGTTGAAGCTTTGGCACTATTGGCATATCATTCTCAAGCTTAGAGGTTGTAGCTTCTTCCTTTGGGAATTCTCACTTGTTCAAGGAGGGTAATTATAGTCTCTTTATTGCATTGTCTCTTAATTTTATTTTCATATTATTCTAGCACGTCTATATTTTCTTTATCTCGTCTATTTTATCTCTATCTTGATCATATTTGGCTATCTGTGGATGTGGAAACACCAACGTGGGGGTTTGACTAAGGAAAGCCTCTAAATAGCCCCAACATTTTCTCTGTATTTTATGAGAGTGGGTACTGAAGGCATATCTTTGTTGGAGGCTTCATTCTTGGACTTCTTGTGAGTTCTTTCTCCCTTTCTCCTCTCATTTTATTATTTTCTTTCTATTTAATCTATATTTCTTTAGTTGAAGTTATTTTTATTTATGGAATTTCTCTATTATTTCTCATGTTCTTAGAGCTCTTAGTAGATAAAACTGTTAGTAGATACTTAGCCATTTTTTGGATAGTCTCATTTTTAGGTTCATACGAGAGGTCGTGAATCACTGGGATGTCCATGCATCGTGTTGTCATCCTTGGCCAAGAACTTGTCAATTTGTCTAGAAGACCTCTATGACCTACTCTTTCAGTTTTTGGAACTCTCTCATTTTATTTTTGCATAAAATATAAATAAATTCCCTCTATCATTTTATCCTATCACCTGAGCATTGATCCTTGAAGTAGTTAAGGATTATTTTTCCCTTTGGACCTCATTGTCTTAAGGGTGTTGAATCTCCTCCTCTATACATAACAATAATAAATTGACCATGATCCCAATCCTAGGTGCTCCATGAGGACGTTGATTTCCTTCTAATGGAACCAAATATGAAATATCTTATAAAAACTTGCAATCTTGAAGGATTCTTTGTAAACCTCCCTATTAATTATGTTTTTACATAATCTCCTAATTATCTTGAAGAATAAATAAATAAATACCCTCCCTCACATGGGAGTCCAACTTGGACCCATTCCGTGATGATTGGAGAATAGACATTATTTATTATTTACATAATTAAATTACAACTACAAGACATAGAGCTTGTAAGGTGAATGGAACACTAGTCTCAACATTCTCCCAATTAAAATTTACATTGAAATAAATAATAAAAAGTAAAAAACAAATAAATCTCTAGAAGAGGTAAGGTCGATGGCCTCTCTACACCAATCAAATTTCTTTGTGTTAAGTAACTTAGTGAGAGAAAATATGGCATTAACCAAAGTATCAAACTTCTATATTATTACCATGTCACCTGTTAGAACTGTAAAATTTTCAGTTTTTTATAGTTAATTGCATTCATGAGTTTCCAAAATGAGTCCTCATCATAAACATAAAGTTCCCTCCTCATGGCGTTTTGCTTATTTTTGTCATAAGATCCATTTGAATCCATATAGTCTTTCACATTTCATTGTATTGCCCATATCACCAAGACAGGGTGAAAGTCTCCCTGACCTATGTATTTTTCACTAATGTATGCTTGTTGCAGATTATCGGCAGGACACTTCTTTTGTTTCGGCGATAGGAAAGAGTCATTTCGGCAAAGGAATCATTGTCGGAATGAAGTCATAGTGAATGTGTTGTGTCTTGCCGACCGGCATATAAAAAAATATATCAGCAAAAGGTTAAGGCATCGATGTAATGTCACAGCGAAGTCAGCATGTCTTACCGACTAGTGTATGGAGTAATGTATTGGCCAAATAGAAGACTATCGGAGTAATGTCCTACCGAAGGTGTTGGGTCTTGCCAATAAGGCGTAAAGGGGTTTCATCAAAAAGCTATCAGAGAGAAGCTATGGAGTCTTTCCGATTCAAAATTTATGTCGATAGAGATATGCATCGCCAGGAGAAGAAGTCTTCGGTATGAGCTTCACCGAGGTTTGAAAGTTATACCGACAGAGTATTTCGGGGTGAGTCTTGCCGAATGGAGTAATCCAAAGGTAAGGGTTCAGCGAAACATTTGGTGTCGGTATGAGTCTTTCCAATTTTTTAGAGTCTTGCCGATGGAATTTATTTCATCGGTAAGATTATTTTCATCAGTGAAAGGGTGATTATGTCCCAGCGACTGGAGAATACATTGAAGAATGCATATCGGTAAGACACAATGATATCTATGAGACATCTCCTTGACTTGAAATTGTCACAGCAACTTAAAAAAAATAGAAGTGGTAGTCATCAATTTGATTCCAGGTGTCGGTAAGACCACAGAATGTCTTGGCGAAAGGTTTAGTAAACGTTGCAAAAGGACTTCGCCCCAAATTTGAAAATATCTCACCGATAGGACATTTGATGCGACAATGCCAGTTTCAAATGAGCCTTCATTCGTGATTCATTAATGGAGCGATGGGATATAACAGTGAAGATTTAATCAATTCTTCAGTACTGAATTGATTGCAGAAGAATTGGCAAGGTGAACAGAGAACCGAGACATTTTTCAGTCTGAGGAGCTCAAGCAGAATACTGTAAGTAATTGTTTCTCAGCCTTCCACTTTTTTGATTCTGTAGTTTTGAAGAATGGAGTCTTCTGGTTTTGTAAAAGCTAAGGGTAGAAAGCTTGGTGAGAGTAGTCAATCAAAAGGAAAGAAACAAAAGGTTGATACAGAGCATGAGGGCACTAAACGGAGGTTAAATCAAGACCTTATTGATCAGCAACCTAGTTCAGGGCCTAAAGCCAGAAGGTCCGCACAACTTAGGGTAGAAGTTGATAAGTTAGATGATAAATGCAAGTTCATAGGTGATGTCTGGACTGCCGTAAGAGGGTATGAGCTATTCAATTTCCATTATCACAGAAGAAACCGCTTTGAACCTGTTTGTAACCCATGGAAGCTAAATGTAGGGAAACTGGTGTGCCCTAATGTATTTGTGAATGCAGAACTAGTGAAATTTCTTGAATATCATTATGATCCAAAACATAAAGCTATATGTGACCCATCTGGAAAGCCACAGATATATGTATCAAAAGAAGCAATAGGTGAGGTTTTCAAATTGGAAGGGTTCTACAATGAGGAGATCAGTTGTGAAGAGTTGGAGAAGGAATTCTCAAGAATGGATACAATCTATAAGGGTTGGAGGTTGCCAATTCATGAGTCAAACAGGGCAACAAGCCAAAACCTCTGCAAAATAGTGAGGGGCCTCCTTATCATGTGGATTTGTTTGAGCCCTATATGAAGTACACATATTTCTCAGTGTGTCAGGTGTTGGGAATGGATGCCCCAGAATTCATGTCAATTGTGCCAATGATTATCGTAGCAGATATCCAGTATCATAACTCCAGGCCATTTGACTATGCCTCATACATTTCTAGGGGGCTTGAGTCAGGATTGATGGCTATCAAGGGCGGATCATCTATTGTTCATCTCATACACTATTCATTGTTGATGCACTTGGTGCTGTATTTTGGACAGGAGTTAGGAGTATGGCCTCTTGAAATAAGAATTTCTCAAATTGGTAAGCAGGGTGAAGCATTGCCTGTTCAGTTGTGGACTGCTATTTGGGACAGCAGGTTTTCTAATTCTAGTTTCATTCATTTTGAAGAACATTTTGTAAAAAAATTGTATAAGTTGTATAAGTATCCTTGTAATTATTCATTGACTGTTGAGATTAAAAGATTCCTTCGGCCAAAGGACTTCAATGGACCAATTGATCATAACTGGGGAGATTGGTATTGTTTGGAGGGAGCTATAGTGATTAGAGTATATGGATTTGAAGATGCCCCTTTCATTCTACCAAGGATAGTTCCAAACACAATTGCATATTTGGAAATTGTCAGACAGATGGATTACAGCAGTGTGATGCATTTCAGCTCTTTTGGGAAGCAAGCTTTTATGCCTAGTACATTGTGTTTTGGTGACTTCACTGTGTTGTCTAAGGAAGGATATAATTCAATCCTTGATAGATTGTTGCATTATAATATGAAGAGAGGACCACCTAGGAAGAGCTTTGACCCAGAAGGGTATATCAATTCAACCAAAGAGAGGATTAATTTTGGAGGGTATCAGCATGTACCCTATCCCTTTGACGATATGATCAGAAACTTGGATGAAGATGAAGTTGAAATGGTGGTTGAAAGGTACAACCAAGGACTGTAAGAAGTAGAGCTATTGTCTTCTGGAGAAGAGGAAACACCAAAGGATAATGTGCCATAAGGTAGATCAGAAAAGGTATCCAAGTTGAGGACTAAGCAGTATATTTTCCCAACCAGAGAACAGAGTGTAGAAAGTGGTGATGTTGATGCAAGGCATATGGAATATAGATCATTTATCTCAGATGATGAGTTCATAAATTCCCCAGAATTCAAAGCATTCTTGTATAAGTAGAAGGGGAAGGAAATAAGAGAGAATGTTGATGATGTCACCTCAGGAAATGAGGAGCAATTATTGGGTCAATTGAGAAAATGTGTGGATGATGAAATGACAAATATGACTCCTGAAAAGGGGAGGAAAATGTTGGAAAGTGCTGGTGTCATGATCTTTCTTGGACTTGATTTGAATTCAGCCCTTGTTTTTGATAGTTTCTTGAGGGATAGCAATGCTACACATAAGCTTGACAGAGAAAGTGTTACAGAGGTGTATGCAGGGTCTAAGTACAATACTGATGAAGGATCATTGATGATATGGGCTTTATACCCACCTCACAAGAAGTTAGTGGTAATTGACACAGAGAAGGCATTTGGCCATGTCATGACCCTAAAAGTTGGAGAGGCTAATCATGTAGCTACTGCTGAAATTGGTATCAATATTGCAAAATTGAACAAAGCACAAATTCAGTTGCTGATAAAAGAAAGAGAAATGTACAAGGAAAATAATGAAAGAATGTTGAGAGAGAATGATAGACTGAAGGATTTGGTTGGTATTTCAATGGGGCCAACCAAAATGCTCACTCAAGGAGAAAGCTCTTAGGAAAAAGATCATTGGATAGGATCAAGTGCTTATTCCCAGCGAAAGCACGATGCAATTACAACAATTGTCAAGAAGAGGCAGGATATTTTGACATATTGGTTAAATAAGTTGTGGGGAAAATACTCTCATACTCTTGCTGCATTGAAAGAGCATATAAGGATGGATGGACGAATTATGGAGAAGTTTCATGAACCGGCCCAAAGTGATGAATCTAATAGTGTTGCACTTGAAGTTGCAAATCATTTTATCAATCGCCATCAAAACTTCCATGATGAGCTGCAAGGGGATGAACAAGGGTTGATAGAGGCTACCAGGAAAACTGTGATCACATTCTCTGATGACAAAGGTGAATTGAAAGATGCCGCCAGATGGAAAAATGAATGTGAGTCAATGCTGAATGAAGTCATGATGATAGCTTCTGTAGAGGATACAACGTTGGAGGAGGTGAGCGAAAAGAATGAGGAAATGATCAAGATGGAAATCACGATCCGGAATGTTGTTGGAGATGCTGACACATATGAGCGCTGGGATTATTTGGATCACCTCGCTAAGACTCATTTGTGGCTAAATAGAGCCTAATTATTCTCTATCTTTTGTTTTGTAAAATATGACATTTCTCATTTTCGAAAGGATGCGTCCTTTCATATTCTCAATGTATAAATATTCATTTTGAAAACAAAATGTGGGGGCGATAAGTAAAATAGGATAGAGGATAGAGGAGATACAGTAGAATGTAATTTTTTGGCAAAGATGAGACTGTGTGGCATATGTAAAATCATGGAGATATCAAATTGAAATCTAATACAATGGTGCAGTTGTTTCTGGTATCGGTTGTTTATGGTGTTCATTGAAAGTATTATTGAAGTTGTCTCATGTATGATGTTTTCTAGTTATTTGAATTGGTGTAACAAGTTTATATCCAATTTGTTAGTGCACATTTGCTGCATCTGTATGGTCAATTAATTGTTTCTTTCCAGTAAAGATTAAATTCTTTAAATTGATCATAGTAATTAGAGAATGTCGATTGGATCACTAAGAAGAACTCAGTAATCGTAACCTTGCATGTTTATACAAGCTATAAGCCAAATAAATGCTAAATAACTTGAATGTCTGCCCGAACAAAGCACTTGTTTCAGATTTCTCTTGACTCCGCAAACCCTATAAAGCACTGGTCTTTTCGTTTTCATTCTTTAGTTTTACTCACATTTTTACATTTGTTAACTGAGCATATTACGGTTTAGTTTTGAATATTGGTATACAATTTATACCAAATTTGTTTTCATTTTGTTCACTTCCGTTTGCCATCGTGGACAAATTACTGCAAAAGAAGAGGATCAAAAGTTAAGTTTGCCCAATTCATTTAGATAGGTATGCCCGCCTAGGTATAGCAACACCTGAAGAGTAGAAGGTCCAAAATCCTTTGACCTTGTCTGTTACCCTAAAACGTTGTGAAAGCTTGGCAACCTTTCATGGTTCAAACCTGCGTTTTTGAGAGCTAACATCACCCTCATATAACTTATAGATAAAAAAATATTAAACATCAATATGCTTCATATGAGTATGGTACATCAATTTTTTTAGAACATGCTTAGATACCTAGAGTACATGACCATTAAAACTAAATATAATTGATATGTTTGTTGTGTTTTCTAATGATTGAGGTGTAGATCTTGTAGATCTCTTCATTGTATGTACTAAAGAACTATTAAAATGTATGTACATGCATGCATCAAGCCAAAATAGAGTACCAAATTAAACACATTTCATAAGCATTATAGCTCCTCAAACCATCTTACAAGCTCCATTATTGATGACTACTTGCACACTCGTATCATTAATTTTACTTGCAAAAATATAATAATCATTTTGATTCTACCATAAAATATTTGAATCTTGAGTTTCCCATGGCCAAATATATTAAGATATGATCTTTTACTAAGATATATGTTCCTACCATCATATTTCTTGTAATTTAAAAATAAGTTGTGATGGGGAGTCATGTTGATAGAAGCTCTATATTTTATCATCCATGCATCATATTTGGTGAATATTTTGTAATTCCTTTAACAATTAAAAAATGGTAGTTTCAACCACAACTATGATGAGAAATTAATCTCTCCTCTCATAAAGGGGAGGCTCCCTTCTTATTGCTAACTAAAACAATTAGTAATTAAACTATGCTTATGTACAATACAACTATCCATAGGGGAATTTCCATCATCATATTCTCTTCTTTCAAAATAGATGTTTCCTTTTCCAATATTACAATAGTATTCCCTTGATGTTCATAACATGTACAACAAACTACAAAACACTAGTTGGAGCAATAATGACAAATATTTGATTCAATTAGACATAAGAATAACTAGAATGATACTAGCAAGTGATGATAACAAGAAAATCCACAAAATCCCAAAGTCTTTTGTTACTTTCCACGATGATTTGAATAGTAACAAGTGTAGCAAGTTGCAGCTCAAATACTATCAATGAACAACACCAAAAGATCCACAAGAATGTAGCTAATAATCATAGCTCAAAGACTTTGAGTAATTAACCAAATTCATACACAAACACAAAAATCTCCAAACACAATATTGTAGCTCAAAGTCTATCAATACCAAATCTGAATTCCCTTCAATAATGAAATATCACGCCACTTTAATAAACCAATTTCAAGATAATGTGATAAGAGAGACGTAAGAACAATCTTAGACATAACAAATGTGCTCCAAAGTAAAGGTTGGATGCAAAATGGCTTCTTTTATTGATCAATTTTTGATATGCACATTCAACACAAAGATTCAAGTATGCTTCTCAAAATGGGCAGCATTTTGCTTCAAAAGATCAAAGGTCCTTTACAAAATAAACTCCCTCATATATATAGAGGAGAGTTGCGAGCTAATTTAGGAAAGCAATAACAAATTTGACTTATTCAACAAGAGAGTCTGATTTGATTTAGGACTCATGTTGTTTTTACATGTAATTACATTTTAGAAAAAGACATGTAAAATGTCAAAAACTAATTACATGAGACATGAAAAATAATGAAAAATAAACTAAGGAAAATCAAGAAACGTTCAAATTTCTCCACCATTCTTCTCCAAGATATCTTCATATTTCTTTAGGATCACTTGAACTTATTCATCGTTTGGACCTGATGTATGCTTGCAGATGGAAAAAACTTTTGTTATTGAATCCTTGATGGTGTTTCGAGCTTTCCCTTGTCTTTCCAAAAATACCTTAAGATTATTCAAAGTAAGTTGAATAGCCAACAATTGGTCCATGGAAGCCACTGTGAAGGCTTGATCTTCAAATTCTTTCTGAATCATAGAAGTGAACTCCTAGATAACTTTATCAGAAGGGAGGATTTTCTACTTGTCATCAAGTAATTTACAAGGCAGCTCCTACATTTTGTTGACAAGATTTAAATCATTATCTTCGCTGACTTCCCGAGCTTCCTGTAAGTCCTTGATTAAACCTTTGATGGCATCGATATTATGCTTCATTATTGCTTTGACATCAATTAACATCTCCCTATTAGGAAGGACCCCATTCTCAACTAACACATTGAGCTTGAGTTCTTTCATCTTCATCCAAGCTCCTAGACGGTCCTCCATTTCTTGCAAATCCTTAGAAAATGTATCAATGGCCTTTTTTAGCTCTGCCTAAATACTTGTGTCATATTTTCCATCCTTTCCACATATGACTTCATATGTTGAGCCTCTTTTTCTTTCATTCTATTAATGAAATTGCCTACTACTCTGCCATTGGAATTATTTTTTTCTCCCTTTTTTATGACAAGATCCTCTATATTGGTGGTCATAGGTTAAACTGACTCCATAGATTGAGTAATCTTTTGGAGTACTGAGGTCAATTGCTCAACCTTATCCTTATACTAATTCTTCATCTTTTTCTCTTGATCATACTGAAACAAAGAAAAATGGGGTTGGGTTTACCAAAATAGGATTGAACCACAAAGACCTATTTTCCCTTATTTCATTCAAAATGTAGCCTAGGAAATGTAAGTGCGGAATAGTAATTAAATCTGACTGAAATAGGGATCACAAGGAAGATCTGGAAAGGGGAAAATAATGTGTACCTTTCACCAAAAGTCAGCTTTTGAAGCTCACTGAGGACTCATTTTCCCTATGGTGAATGGGTCTTGGCTAGGGTTTCTAAAAAGTGCTTTTTGGGTTCTCTTATGCTCGATTTGCACTCCCATATTCCAAGTGTTCACTATCAAACAGCCAGAAATAAATTCTATAGAATATTTTTCATGATTTGACAGCTTTTCTTGCAACTTTGACAACTTTTCAACTTTCTTCAATTTTGCTCTTCAAAGGATCTTCAACCTAAAATCCATAATCACGCATCAAAGAGAGAAAAATGTTGTCTTTTAGGTGAATGGGGGTTTACCTTGGTGAAACCCCATTTTGGTAATTAAACCTTAAAATTAAATAGAAAAACATGTAGGAATGATGAATGAACAACACTATGTAACAACTCACCAAACCTTACTTGAAACCTTGGATAAAAAATCTACAAACTAGCATGAAGTGGCCTCAATTAATATAGATCTTGATCATGAAACTTGTCTTGAAACAATACCTTTGAAATGCTTGAATAGATCTTGAACACTACTTCACCATATAAGCTCAAACAACATGCATGATGTAAGAAATATTTGACATGATGAAAGAAAGCTTGATTGCTGCAATAATCTTCTATAAATTTTCCCTTTAAATTCCTTGAAATTTCTCTTGAATGCTTCTATAATGCTCTAGCTTGATCTCATGAAAATTGCTTGAAAGTCTTAGATGAAACTTAGTGAAATGACCTTGTATTTATATGTATCTTAACATTAATTCCTAAAATTCAAATATCACAAGCTAACATTGAATTATAGGTTTAAATTCATTAAAATACCACTAAATACATATTTTAAAGGGGGGTCCTAGGTATAAGTGAGGACCCATTCACCATAGGGCGAATGGGTCCTAGGCCACTTACCTAGGACACACATTGCTTAGTGTTAAACATTATGTTAAATTAGGGTCCTAGATCTAACTGAGGACCCATTCGTCCTATGGAAAATGGGTCTTAGGTCACTTACCTAGGACACACATCTTCCAAAGTTAAGTGTTATGAAATGGAATTTATGAATGTCAGATTTTATCCCTCAAAAATTGCATTTAATTAGGCTTAGATTTGAATTAAAGGGGCCAATTAAGGAAATTAACCTCAATCAATTAATGAAGCCTTATTTTAGTGTGAAAATGTAAAGGTACACCTAACAACACCAAAAATAAGGCACAATTAAGTTCATTTTATTTAAAAGGGCCCTAAACTTAATGTGAATATGCAAGATGCATATTACAACACTAAATTAAGGCACAATTAAGCTCATTTTATTATTAATTATTTCCAAATTAAGTGTGAAAAAGGGATACATTTTCCTACAGTACATTTTTCCCCCACTTTAGTGAGAGGATGACCCTATGTCAAACTCACACTAAAGTAGACATTCAAGACACATATGTATGTAGCAATGACAAAGATACACAATCATACAACTTCAAAGACTAGGAAGATCAAGCCTAGAAGATCTAATTAGTGCAGAAAAAATCTAAGCCATCGGTTTTGTTTTGTCACACACTCACTCTAAGGTAGTGGAACCTCAGTCCATCCACTAGGTGAGTATCCCAAAAGGGTGGAAAATGAGAGAATCGTATTAGGCTCCCATACCATATCAAAGCTATCCTCCTGACAACTTCAATAAGGCACCACAATGCTAGGAAAGGCTCCACAAGAAAGCAAGGTGTTGTTGAGGGTCAAAACAACACAACATTAGACAGAATATTACTATTCTAATTCTCCTGAAAGAGAAAGATAACACATGGTAATCTAACTCCCAAGGTCCTAGTAATTGGTTCTCAATTATGCTGATGTCACTCAGTGATCGATATAACTGTAATATTCAAGGGGCCTTTGCTGGTAATAAGGAACAAGACTGCACAACATCAATTAATCTACGTTGGGGGGGTTTAAATAAAATAAAAAGATGAATCAAAGCTTCAAATCAAAATAAACATGAGTAAAATTATTACAGATCCAGACATGCATATCAATAATGAGTGTTTATTCCACCTAACTACAACCATAGCAAGATGCAATCCATAGAATAAACTATGCTACTGCATACATCCATAGTGCTAATTCAAATACCATCAACATTTACTAAACTTGCTTCAAACAAATCACTCACTCATCATTAAACACAGATCAAATGAACATGATAACAACTTCATCCACAGATAACCCAATGATATAATCTTGAATCCAGTTCCTTCTATTGAATTTCATCAAATAAGAAATACTTAAGCACAACAAAATCACTGGTGTATGGATTGATTATGTACCATTAACCTTATCAAAATAGATCCAAACTTCAAAACAATAACATGAAAATGTATGAAAACTATAAAATAACCAAGTTTAACTGAACTTTCTAGAGTATCTCTCTTAAAAAATAGAAATCCTAGATCTAATCTCTATTTTCTATCATCAGGTGGTTGATCTTCTTCAATTAACCGACCTTTACAAAATAGAACCTAATAATACATATAGGTGCCACATGCACAAGTTTCTCTCAATTATCAATCTAGATCCACAATTAATGGAGCTGGAACTGAACACAAAAGTGGACTGATGAACCCTCATTCCAAGGCTGATTACTTTGTTGCACCAAAAATCTGATATTCCAAGAAGAAGGTGAAACCACTGGATCAAAATCATAGTTGAGCTCATGTCAAAACCCCACAAAAGAGGAGAAAAGAAGATATTGCGTGTGGTGAAAAGAGTCAGTTCATTTTTGCACTGAATGCTCAAGGATGTACTCGTCATAACTGGAGAGTACTTGTTGAAGAGTACCCGAATCAGGTCCATCCAACCAATCATCTTCAAATCTGATCCTTTCAAATTCAACAAAAACCAACTTTTGTATCTCCTTTAACTTGATTAATTCCTTTCTAGTAGTCCTTGTCTCCTCCCTGAAATCCATAAATTGATCCAATAATAGATTCTCCCCATAGTCTCCCTTTTGCATAATTTCCTCAAACCTACCCCTCCATCTTTCCCTTAGCTTATCCAAAGATAGGCCTTCTTTTCCTGAGGAATCTAGATTAATTAAAATGGCCACAATTTCCTCCAATTCAACCATCTATTGATTCAAATTTTTGCTCATTTCTTAAACTTCTTCTTGATGCCCATGAATAGTCTTAGACTTATACCTTATTATGCTCACAGTTTTTTCCACAAAATTTGCATTATCATGCTCAAGAATTGAATATTCAAGCAAGGTGTACTTAGGCACCTTGCCAATATCTTCAAGCTTCTTAACACATTCTTTGTATTCCTCATCCTGCTTATCTAGATCCTTGGCATGTTGATCTAGATCCTCTACCAATTCAAGAGAAGCCTTATGAATTTTAAAACCTTCAACGAGAACATCATCAGCTTCCTGGTTGAGCTTGTCCAACCATTTTTCAACCATTCCTATCTTGCTTTTCATTTGAACCAAATCATTTGCTTCCTTCTTTGTTAACAAAACTGGAGATTCAGGAAGAGAAGCTTGTTGGGAAATGGGAGTTGAAACATCTTTCAAAAATCTATGCAGTTGATCCAATTGAGCCTTAAGCTCATCCTTCCTTTTTTTATCTTTGATCATCGGGGATTTAGTTGAAGAGGCCACAATATCAATCAAATTCATTTGTTGATTTCTTGTAGGCCTTCCTAAATTTACCGTCCCCAACTGATAATCAGTGATTTTCATATCATCACGTTTCTTCTCCATTATGGGTATGGCACATTCAACAATGATCTCTCCAGCATCAGTGAGCTTGGTAGAGTGAAGAACCCGAGCCTTCTTTTTAGGTTTCTCCTTCTCAATTTCTTTCATCATCTCCTCCCAGTTCAATGGTTGTGGTTGAACAATTTGTTTTCTTTCCAAGTCCAGCTTTAACCAAGTAGGAGCAATAGGATTAGTGGTTGCCTGGGTTGAATAAGAAGCAACAGTAGTGGAAGACAAAGGTTGTAACATTGTAAGCCCCAGTTGAGAATCAACTTCCTGCACATTTTGCTAATCATTTTGTGCCTTCTCATGTGCTAACTTTTTTGCCTCCTCCTTATCCTTCTGCTCTTGCATCTTTTTAGCCTTCGGCTCTTGCTTTAAAGGTTCCTCTTCTACTTTCCTCTCCTCCAACATTTGATCTTGTTGCTTCTCCAGCTCTTCAACATATTCCCATGCCTCTTTGGACTTCTTTTCATATTCAGCAATCTTAACAGCCTCTTTTTCCCTTTCCAAACATTCTTGTTCTTCCCTTTTCCTATGAGCCTCTTCTTGTGCCTTGAGCTTAGCTTCAAGAGCTTTTGTCTCTCTTCTCTATTGGGCCTTTTCCTCTTCAAGGTTATGAATCTTTTGCTGCAACATCAACTTATCTCTCTCTTCCTATATCTTGAGCTCCTACTCCTTTTGTTGTTGTTGTTGAGCTAATTCATCAGCCTTGACCTTATCTTCCAATTCCTTCTACTTGATTGCCAAGTCATATTTTTCCTTGGCTTCCTCTTCTTGTTTCTTAGCTAATGCATCAGCTTGTGCCTTGGGATCAACTTCTCTTTTGGCATCTTCAAAGAGTTTCCATTGGTCTTCCTCAGTCAATATGTGTTTGGTCCCTGCATCATTTGTCATATCAAGAGATGTTAATACATGATTCCCTTTATCAGATGGAGTCTTCTCTGAATCTGTTTCTATATCATGTATCTCAATTTCAACCTCCATTTCTTTTAAGACCTTTGCTTCATCATGGAGGGCTCCCTTTGGCGATTCTTGACTTGGTTGTTGTGTATAGGGTTGAGTAAATACCTCCCCTGCAATAGATATAGAAGCCCCCACCCCCGCAATTGTTTCACCTTCTTGTACCTCTGGGAGATCTTGAGGAACCACCTCCTCTTATGCATTAGAAGGCATAAATTCTAAGGGTTCCTTAGGTTCCATCTTTCTCTTTGTCCTCTTATATCCTTGGGTGGTACCTACAACTTTCCTCTTCTTAGATGATTGAGCCTCAAACTGGTTAACCCTCAAATTCACCCAGTGAATACTCCTATCTAGCACTAGTCTTACAATCTGCTTTATGTCAGTTGTCTCTTCAACATTCCAGTCTACTGGATCAAGATCTTTAGTGCCAATCTTATCTGCATTATACCCGGGATCCAAAACTACCCCATCATCAGACAAAGTTTCTGGAATGTCTTCCTTTATCCCAAACTCAACCATGAGTGGGATAGGTATCCTTTCATAATTCCTTTTCCTAAGGTCATATTCATCCTGCAAGTCCTCCCAAAAATCCTCCAACAGATTGAGGTGCTTATCAAAGAGATTGGGAAGCAAAGCCTGCAACTTGTGCTTGGGATCATAGTGCTTCCTCGCAGTGTACAAGCCCAACTTTAAATAAACTAATTCATCACAAATAGCCTTACCTGCCACAATGTGTGGACAGCTAAAAACTCCCAGCCTCATTGGAAACTTATGGCAATCAGTCTTGTGTTTGGTGCCAAACTTGTAACTAACAGCCAAGGCTTGATAAATAAACTCCATTAGAATGATCCTATCACCACAACATCTAGGCAGCAAATGGGGGTGGCAATCAAAGCTTGCTAACCTAAAATAGGTGAATGTGGGGTACTGGATAAACCAATTCCCCCACTCATTCACAAAATCCATTGCCTCCCTGCTAAGCTTATATCCCGCATCACCATTAAGCTTGTTAATAATGACATAAAGAAAGGAATCATTTACCCTTCTATAATTATGCTTTGATGCCTACAAAGTGAGTTGATTATAATGCTCCCACACTTTCTTCTATCCTTGAGCTTCCCCCAATATAGCCACTGTTTGAAGTCCAAGAAAAATCCCCATTCGGACAGCTATATAAACTGCATAGGAGGTCATAAAGAAACACTTGGTTTATCTCACTCTTATCATTTGATTGTGAATGTTGTATGATACCACCATTGGCCAGTCAAATTGTTTCCTTCCATCCAAAATAGTTTGGATGAAAGGAAACATCCATTCCTTAAGCAGTGAAGCATCCCTTTTTCCAAACACCCTAGAAAGGAACATGATTATGTCTGCAATCTCTTTACCAAATTCTTCCCTCTTAGGCTAGTCTAGAAGCTTGGTAAGAGACTTCTTCTCCACCCTCATCCAAGTCTTATTCATGTGAGATCTATTCTTTTCCTTATTATCATTGTAAAGCTTCAAAGCTTCTGCCTCATTCAATTTCCTAGGATTCTTGGGATCAAGTACATTAAATAGGAATTTGATCATTTGAGGTGTTAAGTCAATAATGACATTACCCTTTACATCCACACACTTCCTAGTAGCAGGATTATATGCTACAGTTGCTGCAAGAATCAACTCCGGACACTAGACAGATAAGGGGAAAAGTGCAACATGTTCCATCCCTGATTGAACAATCCTTTTCGTCCTTCCTATGACCTGCTCCTCGGTGAATGTCTCCTCATGCAATTATTCATAGTTAAAAGGGCCCAAATTGGTGTTAGTAATATCAGCCTAGTCAGAATCAACTTTGCTAGTTGTGAGGAAAATTCCCTATGTTTGCATCTCAAAGTATATGGAAACTGTTCCACCTTGATCTTCTTTGGCCTAACTCCTTTCCATGAAGTTTCACCCGGTTGGCTTCTCTAGGAAGCCTCATCTGATGGCCATGACATTTCTTGATTTCTGTAGTAAATTTATGTATTAGATGAACAAAACATCCAAGTAAGTCAAACATATAATACCCTTCTCTACCCTCCTAAAATAATATTTACTTAGTCAAATTTTGCCTTCATCGGAGGCAGAACCGTCTACGACATAAAATACATCCCTTATCATATGGTGGGGCCGAGATCAGAATGAGACAGGAACCAAAACAAGATCAAAATCGAGACCAGACCGAGAACCGAACTAGAACTATTTGTCAGTTCCCAAATTCAACTTCCGCCCCAGCTCCGGTTCCAATCAAGAACAAGTATAAATACATGACATCGTAATGAGCAGGAGCGGAATAGTTTCAGGATCTAATCACAAATGATAACAACCTCGAGAAGAGTTCCTTCCCAAGTCCGCTTCTGCCAATTCTAGATGTGAAACTGAGGGTATTTCAAAAAGGTACATTCACATGAATTTTAACCCCTGGGTCACATGGGCTTTAAAGGAAACCAGGAATAGCATAATTTAACTCCTCTAACAACTCCACCGTACAAAAGGCAATTTAAACCCTAGAAAAGACCATTTTGCAAAGGTTGTCGAGCAAAACCCTAGTTTGCTCGACATGCCAATTCTAAAGATTAGGGCATAACGAAAATCCCACATGGAAAACACAGAGTCCACACTGGAATGCAAGAAGAGGGGTTTCAAAATGAATTTCATCAGTTAAGCATGGAAACCCCCATAAAAACTGAAACCCTTAGTTAAGAACTAGGGCATGACAAAACGGACCCGTCATGAAAGCGACAGCAGAACAAACAATAGAACAAAATGACAAACCAAAAATAGAACGAGACATAAAAGAAAGGACAAAAGAAACAAAACAAGGAAAGAGACAAGAAACAAGCGAAGAAATTCACAGAACGAAAAAAAATCCTCCTGCGAATACGCCAAAACAAAACACCTGAAAGAACAAACAGGAGATGAAAAAGCCAAGAAACCTACCTCAAAACGCTCCTCAGGACTGACCAGACTTTAGCCAAGATTCGCTCCACAACTCGCCTCCGTGATCAAATCAATCCTCTCGAGACTTTCCTAGTTGTGGTTTGCTTAAACACTTTGAATAATAATGATAATGAGCTATTTTAAACATGATTAAACCTTTAAAAATTGATTTGCATGTGTGAAGAAGCTGCATTTAATGCCATAAAGGTGGCAGTTCGGGGACGGAGCCAACGACGTGAACAGATAGTTAAGTCAAGTCCACTAAATATCAAAAGGTAGGGCGGACGCGGATCTAGGTCGGAGACAAGATAAAGAAACTTATACAAAGCTCCTTACCCAGTTTCCAACCCTGTTCTGGTCCCACAAAGAGGACAATGACCAAAACAAGGCATAAGAGGACAAGAGCGGAGCCAAAACCAAAATGGAACTTTTACAAAGTTTGAAGTTTTATTTTGAGTCCGAGTTCAGCCCCAACCAAGAAGCAAGAAACAAAACACACAAGCACAAAGGGAAGCAGGACCAAAGTGAAGACCAGATCCGACCCAAACAACCAAGAATGACAAGACAAAGCAAATGAACGGAATTGGAGTCGGAACGGGGACTCAATATAGAATTTTGAAACTTCCAATTTAAGTTCCAATCCCGGTTCCGCTTCCGCGCGGGCAAAAACAAAACGCAAGAAAATGACCAATAATTCAAGAGACGAACTGACCGAAGAGTTGTTGAAAACAACCAACAGACAAAGAAGGAAAAAGAAAAAAGAAAACGGAGTCGGAATCGGAACAAGATCCGAACTAGAAATCTTGGAAGAGTTTTGTGTTCAGTTTTGGCTCCAACCTTGCCTCCGACAGAGCAAAAGAAAGAAAGACTTAGGAGCAAAAAAAATAACTCCTAAGACCCAACCAAACGACCAAAGACAAACAAAACAAAAGGGGGACCCATTTTGTTCCAAAATAAAATGGGGTGGTTATGCAAGGCATAACAGCTGTGTTATGCTAGGTGGCCTTAAAATTAGAGTTTGAGCTTCATAAGGCTTAACAAGTTGTGTTATGCTAAACACCCATTAAAAAGGAAAGGCTCCATAGGAAGCAAGGTTTGTTATGCTTGGTGGCCTTGAATTTAGGGTTTCAAGATTCATAAGGCTAGCAAGCTGCATTATGCTAACACTTATGAACAATAATGCTAGTAAAAGTTTTTGTTCAAAGGGATTTTTCTTAGTTGTTGTAAGGTCTTCTTCTTAGGGAAAATTGTGCCTAATGTCTCCAAGAGGGGACAAGTCAAGAGTAAAAGAATCGCAATAGGGAATGTAGTGTGTCGCATCACCACTAAGAGGAAAGTCATACGCTAAGAAATATCACACTCTTGGAGGACATCAAACCCAATGACACCACCACGAAAAGGACGCATCACAATAAAAAAGAAAATTGCACTATGAAACATGAGAAATGTCAAAATATATTATCAATGTATGCCCCACTTTAAAGTGGTTGCTAACACCATTTTTGTGAGAAATTGCTTTAAAGTAGCCAATGTTCAATCCAAAGACATGAGAGCTTCCTCAAAAATCCCTATGCCAAGTCATATGTTTCCAAAATAAAGTTATGCAATGAAAAAGAAAGGAGGGGTTGCCCCTAAAAACACATAAGGAATCTATGGATTCGGGGTCAGTATGTCTTTGCTACAATGTTTTTATAGAGCTCAGAAATGTCATCATTCCAAAAATACTCATAGAACTAGAAGAATGACACATAAAGAGAAAAAAAAATCCTTTTGGGTCAACATGGAAGAGACCTAAATGTTTCGACGCCTTGCATCATCCCCAGAAGTAAAACATGAGATAAAGAAAAGATAAAATGTTTATGACATATAGAAGAATGTAGGTACATATAGAGGAATGCACATGAAGAGAGAGATACATCAAATAGAATAGTACAGGGGATCACATTATGCACATGCAATCACATAAAGAAACATGAAAAGAAAACAATGCAAAAGACTAGTAAGGCACATGCAATTCAACCTATAGTAGATCATCTACATCTCAATCTCATTCAGTATATACAGAAGGAAAACAACTAGCCAAATGGACAACATCAAGTACCAAAGTTGGGACAAGGCTACCTAGCCCCTTGGCCCCACTAAGTGCAGGACAAGGATGAGCTGAAAATGGATGATGATATGTTGCTCCTTGCAAAAATAAAATATGATTGCATAAAGCCAAGTTTATACCCTCATGAATGGTAGTGAATATGCTATGATACTACAACTACCACATTACAAGGAGCAACAACTAATGTTATTAATTATAATGTGTAGACAAAGTATCAACTTGATGCCTATCTAATGAGATATTCCCACATGTAGTATCCATCACTTCAGGATGCACCAAAAATAAGATTATCTTGGAAGAATCTTTTGTAAGAGTTTGATGTTGAGTGAAGGATTTTTTTATGCTTTCGAGGGACAATAACCAAGACCATTAGTCATTTCTTGTGTGTTAAGCTCTATAGGGACACAGATACCTTGTTCTCTAGCACCACATCCTTTTCCATTATAACCAAGTTATTTCATAAGTTCATAACCTCTTCCATAAAGCTTTTTCATTTCTTTTGTATTTGGTGGTTGCTTATAGTTAACATCATCAAAGTTTGTTGTGTAATTTTCTTCTTCTCTTGAAGTGGTTGAGGTGGATGCTTTTGAATTTTGAGTTGAGATTACCGCTTTTTCTTTTCCCTTGAAAGACTCTTTTGTTATGATCTTGTATTTTCCCACGAATGTAGGTGTGAAATCTAAGGAACCCCAATCATCTTCCAATAACTTTGTGACTTCTTCAATATGCTTCTCTTTTTCTATCTCTTGCATGGGTTCCACTTGTATAGTTGGTGTCAATGTTTTCAAAGGATTTTCCTTGTCTTTCTCAGGTTGTAAAACACTGTAAGGCTCAGGATCAACTTTGATTGTATATACTTTTTTGTTGTAGACATACTTAATTTTACGATGAAGAGTAAAAGGCACCCCATTCATTTCATGATTCCATGGCCTTCCTAAAAGAATATTATATAAAAAATTGTGAGGCATAACATGGACCGGAGTTTGCAATGTTACCTTCCCAACTTTAATAGGTAATGTAATCACACCAAGCAGTTTTTTCCTACATTATCGAATCCATGAATAGATAAAGAGTCAGGTTGAATTTGGATTTTGTTTGCTTTAATCTTGTCTAAAAGGTTTATGCTACACATGTTAATGGTTGAGCCATTTTCAACAAGGGTTCTCTTTATCACCATTTGATTAAAAAGGGCTATTATCATGAACGCTCCATTTTTTTTTTGCTCTTCCAAGGAAGGTAACTCATCTTGATGAAAAGTAATGTCCAAGTTGGCAGTGTTATAGCTTGAATTTGGGCTGCCACATCATTTGGTTGCACATTAGGAGGGGTAGGAACTTGTTGTAAAGCACTTTGAAGCATGCTATGATAACTAGGTGAGGCTTGAATAAGGTCCCATAAGGATATATTAGCAGGAGTATTTTTGAGTTGTTCAATAAGATCATACTCCTTTCCACCTTGTAAAGGAAAATGAGGACCACTAGGCAAGATAGGTTGAGGAAATGGTAATGAAACGAGAGTGGTTTTTGGTTGCCTATTGTTCCTTGTATTGTATGTATAAGAAATGATATTGTAACTCTATTGTTGTGAAACATTATCATTATCAAGTTTCCTTTTAGGTGGTGTAGCACCCCTCCGATTTTCTTATATTTTCAGACAATTCTTTTACTTTGATAGACGATGATACTATGTTGTTGTTATTTGATTGCTGACATTGGAGCGATGATGGTTTTTATATTTTGATGTGATGGTACACTTTATGGATGATTATTGATTATGACATGCTTTCTAGTTAGCATAGTTGTTTATTTGAGTTGATATTGATATATGCTCATCTATAGTTAATTGATGTTTTAATTTCGTCAGTTTTGATGTGACATTGTATTGGTGAATGGAACGAGATTACATCACTCGCTTGTAAGCGCCCTAAGATTCTACGATTTTCTCTTCACGGTGGGTTTGATTCATGATTTATATACATGTATGACATATGTTTTGATGCAGGATTGCAGGTACAGGACATCATCTCCACCTGGATTCACAGGTTTGAATGTTTCAATTGCCCAACAAAATAGTAGATTGGGAGATAGTAATAGGGTTTCCTTGTCAAGCCACAACCCTAGTCACAGTGTGTCGTCAGTCCTTGTTTTGGTATGCTTTGTTGTCATGTTGTCCACGTTTTCCTTGTCATTTATTTATTTTGCAAGGTATGTTCTATGGGAAATTAATGTTAATTAATGTTTATAATGGTTTTTAGTGATTATTTAATTAATCTTGATTAATGTTCTTAGAAGCTAAATGAAAGCATGAAGATAACCACAAAATCACATGACACATCAACACCAGTATTTTTATGTGCAAAACCCAAAATGGGAAAAACCACGATGAGAGTTAGCTCACAATATATCATATCTAGATATAGTATATTACAGAAAGGCTCATTGCCCAAGTGAACTCACTGCCAATAGAGAAAGAGAAGGAACAAAGAAGGGATGGCTATACAACCTATTTGAACTGATATAATAGCATCTATCATATGCTGGATTATAGTTCCAATGAAGTACAAAATTATCTTCTCACTAATTTGAATCAATACTCTACTCTATTCATAATCTACTCAATTTTGCATCACACATGTAGGTGAAGCACCATACATGTCACATATATTTCAACACTCGCATATAATCTACTATCTCTTCATCATCCTATGCTTCTCATCTCTTACTCTTCCAAAACTTCAAAGTTAATCTCCTATATATATCCATATCAAGTGTAACTTAAATTAGGTCGGACTAATAAGAAGTAACACACAAAATTAAGCATGTCATCCTCAAAACATTATGTCCATTTCTCACGCCATAATTTAAAATTTAATTTACATCAAGATAGGTTGACATGGACCTAATATAAATCCCACATAAGATAAAGTTACTTGCTTGCACTTTCCAAGACATCAAATGTGTTAGGTTGGCCTAAAAATAACCTAAACACAAAACCTTCATGTGTACATAAAATTTTCCAAATGTGTGACTTCAAAACTCAATCTTCCTTTGAATTCCTACTTAGAAAACATCTATTAAATTATCTTTGTCATCGTAGAACAAAATAATTATCCGTGAAGAAATGCAGAATCTCCCACACTGATACATTGTATAAGGAATGGTTGCGGTATACAAGTCTGAACACTGTCATACATATCTTTTGGGATACTTCACAAAATGTCACCAAATCTTGAATGTAGTTGTAACTGATGTTCTCAAAACTATAGTTAGAATCGTGGAGGGTTATATCAACTTATGGTGGAGTGCGGACCCAAAAATTGATGCACTGAACCACAAGACTGCTAGAGGAAATACTTAGCCAAATTCTTGTACAGCCATATTTTTTGGACCAACTTGCTCTATACATATGTCATCAAAAATACTTCCAAGTTATGCTAGAATGATCATAACAATGTTGAAATCAATGACAACACTAGATCAAGCAATCTATGCACTTCATGCTCATGTTTCCAAACAACATCATCAATAACAAACTTCCAACACTTAGGCATATAAGAAGAAGTGGGAGGATGGGAAGTACTTGCTTGCTTGCTTCCTACTGTATCTTTTGGTTAAACAAGCAAAGGAAACCCCCTCTTAGCAATAGTAATTGGTGGACATGGGCTATCCTTTGTTTTTTATGCATCACCTTATTGTTGATCAAGTTGATTTTGCAAATGAGTGAAAACAGAATAAGCATCAACAATAGGTTCATCCTCTTGATTAGTCTCCTCTTCATTATTCAAATGCCCAATATTAGAGTCGCCAATCAGATCTTCTTCCTCCTCTTGGAAGAGATTGGGATTTTCTTTTGATTGATATTTTGATTGTGGAAAATATTCTTGCTCAGCTTCATAGTATCCCACCACTGCATTGGCGGGAGGTGCCTCAAGAGCAAGCCATCCTTGTAGCACGGGAAGCCTATTCTAATTCCTTTGAGCATTGCTATAATAATTGGAATAATTAGGATAGGTTCTCCTTGGAACTTCCTTGTAAGCAAGAGCAAATGAACCTTGAGAAATTTGCTTCTTCAAAGCTAGCAATTCATTTGCTAGCTTTTGCACCATAGGATTTGTGATGGTCGAGGAATTTTGAACTAAAGATGTTTGTCCTTTGTTTCTATTTGTTTATTTTCTTATCTTTATGGCAAGAATAAAATCATCTTCAACTTTAGTAGCCAATGCTTGAGCTACTGCAAGATCAAATGGATTAGCTCTTTGCAATAAGCAACTTAGCTCTTCCAACTGAGTGTTAATGAAAAATCACTTTAGATTGTGAGTAGTTGGTTGTGCATCATCTAGAATCCTGGTTGTCAACTTATTATTTATTTTTCCACAAACTCATGCATGGGTTCCTATGACTCTTTTCTCATTGTTGTAAGTTGAGCCAACAAGGCATGGGCATCATCAGTGAGCTTGAATCTTTCCTCGAATTGGTTTGAAGAGTGTTCCAATTTGTGACAATTCTGGCAACAATATTGTAGAACCAATTGTAGAACCAATCAGCTGCTACTCCTTGTAAAGTTTCAATGAACAACCTTACTGAAACATCCTCATGTTCCACACCAAGAACCCCACATACAATATAAAATGCAGGGATATGTTCGTCTAGATGTTGTTTTCCATCTCCATAGAATTTGGGGATGTTCTTACATGAAACTCGAGGAAGTTCATGCAAAGGTGTCGTCAATCTCAAAGGACCAAATACATTACCCCAAGGACTAGGAGGTGGTTGAGCTACCATTCTACCTTGATTGAATGGAGAAATAATATATCTCTGAACTGGTGTAATGGGAAAGGTCTTTTGAATGCTAGGAGCTTCACTTGGAAGAGGTGATCTTATATGTCGAGGAAAAATCCCTATGCGTTTTAAAGGAGATCTCACCCTTGGAGGAAGAATATCAAATTTATGTTTCCTAAGTAGTTCAAATATGGGATCAATTTGACCTTGCACCCTTAGACCACGTGTATAACTTTTATCTACCAAATTGCACTCTTTGAAAAGATGAAAATAAACAATAAAAAGATATTTACAAATCACAATAAGGCACTAGTATACTTGTCTACTTCAACCAAAAGCGTGAACTTTAGTTTTGTATTCATATCCCCAGTAGAGTCGCCAAAAAACTATTGGGTGAATATTTGGTAATTCCTTTAACAATTACAAAATGGTAGTTTCAGCCACAACTATGATGAGAAATTAACCTCTCCTCGCATAAAGGGGAGGCTCCCTTCTTATTGCTAACTAAAACAACTAGTAATTAAACTATGCTTATGTACACTACAACTATCCATAGGGATATTTCCTATTGGAAGAATGAAGAAGAAACCCTTTGATGTGTTGTCATTGATACCAACATTGTTTGTTGATAGTTTTGTCTAATCTGATAAACAGTTTTGGTGACACCTTGATCCGATAATTTTATTTGGAATTACTCATGTTATAAGATCAGCTTATGAGGTTACAGTATGTTATTTAAGACTACTAAATACATCTATGTTAAAATTTTCATTGATTTTGGATGAACAAGCTAAAAGTTACAAATGACAGAAGATCGACATACAGTTTTTTGGCTTATACTGTGCAAGATGGTATGCGTAATTTGGTCTGCATTCCTTTGGTGTTTGGAATCAAACTTAGAAATTCTAGGAGATGGTTTACAGGTTTAAGTACTCTACATATTCTAGTTGGTGCATGCTTATGCGATCAGATGGATCGTTGGTGTGTGATCAGTTGGCTTATTTTGTGATTAGGTCCAATTCTTATTCGACCTAATACATGTTATGTGTTGTAAAGAATACGTATGTACTGCAGATGTCAGTAAGACCTATTTTAGGTCCATGTTGACCTAAATCAAGTATCGCATGATTGACTTGAGCATGAAGATGTTTTTGAATCAAGTGTGGAGCTAAGAAAGCTATTTTGAATTAAAATAAGGCTACATCTAATTAAGCCGACCTAATTGATGTATGCAGATGTAATAGGGTATATATGTAGGATATTTTTCAATTGCATAGTGTGTTAACAATGTAATGTGATTTGTGCAAGATTTGAAATTGTGTGAACTTGAAAATTTGTATGTGTGAGATCAAAATAAGGGTAGAATTATTGTGAGTGTTGAGTGACTGATGAGTAGATGTGTATTTTGTATTCAGAGCTTCATAGGAACTAAATTCAGCACAAGGAAGGTGCACCCTGTATCAATTCACACTTTGACTATGTAGCCACTTTTGTTTTGTATCTATTCCTAGTTGTGAGTCTTACAAGGATAGTGAGTCCTAGCATTGAGCCCCTGTAATATCTTATAACCAGTTATAATATATTGTGGGATAATACTCACCATGGTTTTTCCCTTTTTGGGGTTTTCCATGTAAAAATCTTGGTGTTCATGTGTTATGTGGTCTTCTGATCTCTTTCATGTTTTCATTCATTACTAAATTTAGATACACTTTATTAATTGTATGGTTTGTGATTAATTGGTTATATAGAATACTGATTCACCCACCCCCCTCCCCTCTCAATATTCTGGGTGTTCAAAATTGGTATCAAAGCCTAGTTCCTTCTAAGAAACCTAACAGCTTGAGGAAGATCTTGGAGTTTGAACACATGGTTGATAAAAGGTATCATATTCCTCCAGAATAAATTTCTACAATTGAATACATAGAAGATGACTACATGTATGACAAAGAAGAACTTAAAGTTGCTCTTGAATATCTTGACAGAGTTGAAGGTGAAAACAAAAATTTGAAGGAAAGCTTAGAGGAAGCAAATGAATGTGTCAAGAAGTTGAGAGAACAAATCAAGAAGTTCAAAGAAAGACATAGAGAAGTGAATGAATAGTTGAAGAAGGCAAATGAAGATGTTACCAAACTAAAGTACAAGTGGAAGAAAAGAAGAGTATTAAAGATTGTTTGAATGCTAAGATACAAAGCAAGACTGATGAATGCAAAAAGCTTGAATAAGAAGTGGTAACCCTAAGATCAAATTTGGAGAAAGCAAGAGCTCATGAGGACAAATTCAAAACAAGTACTACTATTCTTGATGAACTAATTGTAGGACATAAGCCATCTAAGGATAAATGTGGTTTGGGACTTAAAGAAGGACATAGCTCAAAGGAAAATTAGACACCTAACAAGGTTGACAATCAAAAGAAAACTCAAGGCAATGGTAGACAGATCAAAAATCAAAGAAGCATTACTGCAAGACCTCCTATCAGACAACCAAATGCTCAAACGTACCTATCTTCCAATGGTATTTTTTTTTCATGCAATAATTTTGGACATAAGGCTATAGAATGTAGAAGTAGAATGAATCAAAATGTTGGATCATTTTGTGGACAATATTTTGTATGCAAGAAGTTTGTACATAGATCTATTGAGTGCAAAAGTCAGATGATGAATAGATTCAATATTGGCTAAATGTTTCAATATTTCAATGGCTACTGTTATACATGCAATGTATTTGGACATAAGGCTAACCAGTGCGGATCAAGAATGAATAGAAATCAGTTTGGTTAGAAAAAATTTATATGCTACAATTGCAACAAACTTGGGCACATTTCAAGATTTTTCAGAAGCAAGAATAAAAGGAAAACTAATCCAGAACAGAGGAATGAACCTGTAAAGAAAGTTGATCCTACAAAAGTCAAGAAGGAAATGGAGAAGATTTGGAAGAAAAAAGAGGAACCTGAGAACAAGGATAATCAAATGCATTTGTACCTCCCTCTGGTGCAGATAATTCTTCTAAAAACTAAACCCAGGCATGAGCTTAGGGGGAGCAATGTCTAACAACCCCCTAGATATATGAGGTGTCAACCAATGACATGAAGATATATGGTTCAAAATGGTATGCTTAAGCTTTTGGAAAATATTCTAGTAGAAAATATGCAAATCTGAAGAATTGTGAAGCATTTTAGGGTTTACTATGTAACAATGAAGGGTTTCTCAACTTTTCAAAAAATTGAAGCAATAAATGCAAAATTAGGGTAGATCGGTAAGCTATAAAGTAAAATTCTAAGTCATTTCTAATCACTTTTTCATGTTGAAGAGAAGCAAAGCAAATTGAAAGAGTGTTTGAAGGAAATTCAAAGCAATTCAATGCAAAACATTCAAACCCTAGATCTCGTTGAGCATGAAAAAGGTACTTACAGCTATTTGTGCTTTGTGGGTTTGAAATAGCAATAATTTTATAATAATTTGAGATGGAATTAAGGTTAAAATGGCTACACCAACCGTAGTCAACATCATAGAGAGACCTAGACAAAATTTTAAGAGGTTTTCATGGAAAAAATTTTACGACCCTAACAATGTATTTACGAAGATCCCAATTAAGATTTTTCCCATTGAGGACACTAGGACCTATATACATAGAAATTGGATGAGTATGATCACCAAGTACTTAAAACTCAATGGTCTAATGAGCTTAATGAAGACGATTTTTTGGTAAAACCAGAATATGTAAACCTAGTGTGAAAGAAGCTAGATATTTGGAACTAGTACCCTAAATTTAGTAGTGATTTGGATGAGAAATATGTGAGGATATCCCTGACCAAAATGCATGACAAATTCTTGTGGATAGATATTTCGGGACTTATTTCAAAAGAAGTGATCAAGGCGGTGACAAGGTTGTGTGATACTGAACCCGTACATCGGTGTTAAATTCTGTAAAGAATGATATGGTTATGCAGCTAAATGGTGCTACATTTGACAAAAGAGCACTAATAACTAAACCCATCACCAATCCTACTATGAAATATGCATCAATAATGATTGGCCACAAGATCTACTTCTGTAAGGAAAGCTAAGGTGCTCTCCTAACATCAAAACCTCAGGGAAGAATGCAGAGGTGCTTTTAAATTTTCAATTACAGTCCAATTAAGATACACTTGAAAGAAATAACAGAAATAGAGAAATTAACATACACAGATGAACACCAGATTTACGTGGGAAAACCCTTACGGGAGAAAAACCCACCACACCAAGAAAATCCCCTTTGTATTACAGTAATGGAAATTACATACAGAGATCAGACTTATCTTTCTGATGTCAATTTACAACAGCATAATCCTTGATCAACCTTGTATAGAACATTCAAGATACAATGCTCTCATAATTGAATTCACAAACACTGATCACACATTGAATTGTTCATCCCACTGATCGTCCAACTATTGATCGAACCGAACATCATCTGCAATTGCAGAGTATATCCATGTCATCCTTGTCTGTTGAACTTCCTCATAGAACGACCACAAAAGACTAACTTCCAACGGTTCCCATTTCGCTTCTCTGATTGGTCGAAGACACACCACGTAGGATAGTCTTCCAATCGGTCAACAACGTTCAACCTATGTTCGCATGTCGGTGACACACTAACCGTGTCTCCCCGATGCCACAAGACCCGATTGTAGTTATTGCCAAGAGTCCTCACCATCGGCAAGACATTATACCAACTTCACAAACTATCACTCGGACTTCCCCTTGTCGCCAAGACATCATACCGATGTCCATCACATGTAGCGCTATTCGGAAAGACTATCGCTAGTCGGCGAGAGGTCAAATCGATGTTTAAAGGCCACACAGACACCAGCATTCCCATCAGCGAGACTATCGCTATTCACCAAGAGATCATACCGAAGCCTTCATGCTACACCGAAATTTCCTACCGTCGGCGAGACTTACCGCTTTAGCCAAGAGGTCACACCGACAACAGCCAAAGCATCGGCGAGACAAACACCCATTGCCAAGACCTCTTACCGAGTGTTCAAGTCTCTCCCCGATGACTCTAAGTGTAACACTATCGGCGAGACATACCATCTGTTGCCAAGAGTTCTTACCGAAGTCACATGTTACACCGATGACTCCAAGTGTATAACTATTCGGTGAGACATCTCTTGTTGGTAAGACTTCATATCGAAAGAAAACCTTTCGGCCAAGAGTCTCCCCAATAACTGCAGTCGCCATGAGTCTCCCTGACATCCGCTTGGAATCAGACCGTCGGCCAGACCAACCCACTCGGCAGAGGGTTACACCGAACACCACAAGTCACAGCGATAGCTTCAGTCAGCATGACAGTAACAAGGTCTCGGCAACCTGAACATTCCACAAGGTTGCACAACTGCTAGTCAGCCAGACAATAAGGGTGTCACACCAACTTGGCTCTTTAGGAGGTTTCAGCCTGTGAGATTGAGGCACACTATTCCAACAACTTTACCAATAGGGAGAACTCGGTATCTACAACTGTAATCTATGTTGCCCATGATATGGTAGTAAATGGGAAGGATTATGACTTATGTGAGTCACTCCAATAGAAAATTTTGGAGAACTTAAATCAAACTAAAGAGAAGTATGCTTTAAAATTCAAAACTCTGATTGTATGCTTGCTATTCTACTTCTTGAGGGAGCTACCTGAAAGAAGATACATTGTGTGGGACAAAAGCAGACTAGTGGCACACCAAATTTTTGATGATTTACACATTGGAGACTATAAAGCCCAAGATAATGCATTGACTACATTTTTCATAGTATTCCAAAATAACATGAATGACATAAATAATTCCTAAAATTTTAGTGAAGTATGCAAATGATATAACCTTTCTTGTATCCACTAATGAATGTATAATAGAGGCGATTGAACCCAGAACAATATGGATTGAGCCTCTTGGATATGAGATTGTTGAAGATGAGGCTGAGAGATACATAGAGTTATTGTTAAATAGTCCTAAGGACCCCTCTCTACCAAGACATGGCACATATGAAGAGAAATCAACAGAAGTGCACTTGGAGACCTTTGCACCTATGTGAACCAAAAGAGTAAACAAAAGGGTAGAACAATACTTTGAGTTGCATGGACTTTGAAAAGGAAAAGTAGGCAGATTAAGAGAAGTTTTTGAAGAGAGGAATTCCAAAGTATCTAGTACAGCTAGTGAGTCCTCCAGACTATGTAGACAAGAAGATCATCTTCCACCCCTACCTATGTATTTCCAAAACCTACTGCCACAACTATTTTTAAAGGGGAGAAGGTGGAGCCCAGTGCTCTAGTAATAGTTAATGTGTCTGCAGCACCTGAACCTCAAAGAGAAAGGATGTACCTCTAGTAGCACCCCCTGCTACCTCTAGAAGGAGGAAGAAACAAAAGGCTTTCAAAGAAAGAAAATTAAGTGCTATGGTAGAAGAAGAGATCAAGCTTGGAATAGAAGTAGAACAAAAAAATCACCAAGAAAAGGAGAAGCAGTGTCACTACAAGTGGTGAAGGTGCGTCTCAAGAAGCAAGCACCAGAGCAAAGAAAACTAAAACTGACATCATGGACACTTCAGAAAAAGAGATATAATTGGAAAGAGAATGTTTTATAGTACATGTTCAGAAGAAATATGAGAAGGAGAAAGAAAAGAAATCAAAGGAATGCCTTCTGAAGCAAAATCAGAAGAAGAAGAAGATAAAAACTCCTCTAGTAAGTGTTAACTCTCCAATGAAAATAGATTTTCTTGTTAACAATATGTTGAATCATGGCAATATGTTAGAAGCCACTACAAATTTATATGAAGAAGTGGATGAAGAAGGTTAGATTTTTTTTTTTGAAGCAATCATTCAGTATATTATCATTTAGAGGTTGATATAAACAACATTCAAGACAAAGTGCCTACAGCTGTGTGGAATACATTGATGGAAAGAAGACATGAGGCTATTGAAAATGAAGATAAGATGAAATTAGATGCTCTAGAGGAAATTGGATCCTCATTATCTAAAAATGACAAAGCCACACTAATTGAAGTTTACACCAAAGAGTTCAGGTTTAAACAAAGAGTAACCATACTTATGGCAAGAGAAGAGGATTGAACAGAAAAGTTAAAACAAGATACAATGAATAAAATTAGAGATATTGTGGAGAAATTTGGAATGATTCCAGTTTCATCATCTAGAACATCTCAAGAAAAGGAGCATGATAGTGCAAAGGTTACTGATGCAGAGGAAAATATTCCTCAACTTACCAATTTACCTATTTTCAAAGTAGTTTTAGAAGATATAAATGCTCAAACTATAGAAGAAACTCCATCATTTGATTATAGATAATGTGGTGATCTCTCCACCACTGGTAGATGATGAAAATGCCTTCCTAGAGACATCTTCTCCTCTGGAGGATATTGAAAATATAACTGGTGAAAATAATGAAGATTGGAACAATGCCAATAATGGTGTTGAAGACCATCATGACAAGAAGAATGAGGATATTGAAAATGAAGGTGAAGAAAATAGAAATGGAGAAGAAGAAGAAGGTCAAGAAGAAAATAAAAAAAAATAAGAAAGATGATGAGGATAAAAAAAAGACAAACAAAAAGAAAACCTCTCTGAAAAATAAGAAGGATAAAAAGAAGAGAACCAAGAAGAAACTAAAATTCAAAGAAATGAAGAATCCCAAAAGACCATGGAGCCATCAAAGTCATTTGGAGAATCCTCTAATAACACACTTAGGGGTCTTCTTAAAAAAAAAAAAAGGATTCAACTGGCCATTCCACCCCAACTGATACAACTCCCATTATACCAAGGTAGTGTAGATCTAAATAAGATCTTACCCATTCAGAAGTTGGAGCTCAAAGATACTTTTCATTCCTTTGAAAGAAAGGAGATTATAGAGACTCATCAGAAGGGTACTGAACTAATAAATGATGCCATCAAGGCTCTATAGGATGCTACCCCCAATACCGTAGTTGATAATTATCTAACACCTATTGAGAATTTAAAGTTTCTAGTTGATTCACTCAGGGAGTATACCTCTAGCCTAAAGGAGCAAACTGTAAAAGAAGTTGAATCAAGGTTTGCAGAGAATATATTGCTTGAGCTATAGGATAGATGTGCAACCAAACATAGGAAGGTGATGAAATTCTTAAAAGAAGTGAAGGGATGTGAAGATGAAGCTCATACATTACTCTTGTATTACATGCAGTGGTTGGATGCCACTTAAGGAATTAAAGACTTAATGGACTCAATAGAGTCACAATTAGCTAATGCCTTCAAAGCCCTTGCAAAAGATAGAAACTATGCCTCCTGGAATGCCATTTCAAACTTGTAAAACAAGTTTTTCACTTTGCAAAGACAAAAGGAGGATGTTATAAGGCATTTTGGACAGCTTGGAGACTTGGTGAAGACCAAGCACATTATGGTGTGAAGTTCCCTTGCAGATGCAAAAAAACTTGAAAAGATAAATCCTAATCCAACTACTTTGGAAGAGGGAGAGGAGAGATTTGTGGAGTTGGAATCAATGTATAAGGTGCTTGATGCAACCACGAAGATTTGAGATGAAGTAAAATCTACTTGGGAAGCCATTTTCAAGGAGTTAGAAGGTGCATCCACCTCCGGATAAATTTTCCTTTTATTGTTTCAGTTGCTTTTAGTTTTTCTTTGTATATACAGCTAAATCAAATTTTGGATAACTCCCTGAGGGGGAGTCAATACATCTCAGTCATTTTTTTGTACATATGCATCAAGTTTAGTGCCTACAAGTATGTTACTGGCACACCCTTTGTCCTTGATGTCAAAGGGGGAGAAGTTTTGAGAAGCTGGGAGAAGTTTTGGTGCTAGAGTTGTTAAGAGGTTGTGTGAGGGAGAATAATTGGGTAGAAGTTTGTTGGAGTAATAGATATGTTGGGAGAGGGAGAGGAGAGCTTGGTGGAGTTGGAATCAATGTATAAGGTGCTTGCTACAGCCAAGAAGATTTGGGATGAAGGAAAATCTACTTGGGAAGCCATTCTCAAGGAGTTAGAAGGTGCCTCCACCTCTAGATAACTCCTTGAGGAGGAGTTAGTGCATCTCAACCATTTTTTTGTACATATGCATCAAGTTTAGTGCCTACAAGTATGTTATCAACACACTCTTTGTCCTTGATGTCAAAGGGGGAGAATTTTTGAGAAGCTAGGAGAAGTTTTGGTTCTAGAGTCAGTTGTTAAGAAGTTGTGTGAGGGAGAAGAATTGGGTAGAAGTTTGTTGGAGTAATAGATATGTTGGAAGAGGGAGAGGAGAGCTTGGTGGAGTTGGAATCAATGTATAAGGCACTTGTTATAGCCAAGAAGATTTGGGATGAAGGAAAATATGCTTGGGAAGCCATTCTAAGGGAGTTAGAAGGTGCCTACACCTCCGAATAAATTTTCCTTTATTGTTTCAGTTGCTTTTAGTTTTTCTTTGTACATACAACCAAATCAAATTTTGAATAACTCCCTGAGGGGGAGTCAGTACATCTCAGTCATTTTTTTGTACATATGCATCAAGTTTAGTGCTTACAAGTATGTTATCGGCACACCCTTTATCCTTGATGTCAAAGGGGGAGAAGTTTTAGTGCTAGATTTATTAAGAAGTTGTGTGAGGGAGAAGAATTGGGTAGAAGTTTGTTGAAGTAATAGTTATGTTGGGAGAAGTTTTGATGTATGTTTGAAAGGGGCGGTTCATACAAATTTTTGAAGAAAGTTTTGATGTTGAATTTTTGGAGATTCATTTTTGGCACATGTTCCCATCAACGAAAAAGGGGGATATTGTTGGAAGAATGAAGAAGAAACCCTTTGATGTGTTGTCATTGATGCCAACATTGTTTGTTGACAATTTTGTCTAATCCGATAAACAATTTTGGTGACACCTTGATCCGGTAATTTGGTTTGGAATTGCTCGTGTTATAAGATCAACTTATGAGGTTACAGTAGGTTATTTAGGACTACTAAATACAACTATGATCAATTTTTTAGTGATTTTGGATGATCAAGCTAAAAGTTACAAATGACGGAAGATCGACATACAAATTTTTGGCTTATATTGTGCAAGATGGTATGTGTAATCTAGTCTGCATTCCTCTGGTGTTTGGAATCAAACTTAGAAATTTTGGGAGATGTTTTATAGGTTTCAGTACTCTACATATTCCAATTGGCACATGCTTATGCGATCAAATGGACCATTAGTGTGTGATCAATTGGCTTATTTTGTGATTAGGTCCAATTCTTGGCCAACCTAATACATGTTATGTGTTGTAAATAATATGTATGTATTGGAGATGTTAGTAAGACCTATTATAGGTTCATGTTGACCTAAATCAAGTATTGCATGATTGAACTTGAGCGTAAATATTTTTTTGAATCAAGTGTGGAGCCGACAAAGCTATTTTGAATTAAAATAAGGCTACATTTAATTAGGCTGACCTAATTGATGTATGTGGAAGTAATAGGGTATATATGTAGGATATTTTTGAGTTGCATAGTGTGTTAACAATGTAATGTGATGGTGCGAGATTTGAAATTGTGCGAACTTGCAAATTTGTATGTGTGAGATTAGAATAAGGGAAAAATTGTTGTGAACGTTGAGCGACTGCTGAGCAAAGCAATATTTTGTATTCAAAGCTTCATAGGAATTGAATTAAGCACAAGGAAGGTGCACCCTATATCATTTCACACTTTGGTTGTGTAGCCACTTTTATTTTATATCTATTCCTAGCTATGAGCCTTACAAGGACAGTGAGTCCTGGTAGTGAGCCTCTGTAATATCTTATAATTGGTTATAATATATTTTGAGCTAATCCTCACCATGGTTTTTCCCTTTTTGGGTTTTCCATGTAAAATTCATAGTGTTCATGTGTTATGAGGTCTTGTGATCTCTTTCATGTTTTCATTCATTACTAAAGTTAGATACACTTTGTTAATTGGATGATTTGTGATTAATTGGTTATATAGAATACCGATTCACCCCCCTCTCAGTATTTTGGGTGTTCAACCTTTCCATCATCATATTCTCTTCTTTCAGAATAGATATTTCCTTTTTCAAGATTACTATAGTATTCTCTTGATGTTCACAACATGTAACAAACTACAAAAGAAAATTTGGAGCAATAATGACCAATATCTAATTCAGTTAGATGTAAGAATAACTAGAACGATACCAACAAGTGATGATAACAAGGAAATCCACAAAATCCCAAAGTCTTATGTTACTTTCCATGATGATTCGAATGGTAACAAGTGTAGCAAGTTGTAGCTCAAAGACAATCAATGAAAAACACCAAAAGATCCACAAGAACATAGCCAATAATTGCAGCTCAAAGACTTCGAGTAATTAACCAAATTTATACACAAAGACATAAATATCCAAACAAAATATTGTAGCTCAAAGTCTATCAATACCAAACCTTAATTACCTTCAATAATGAAATATCACAACACTTTAATAAACCAATTTCAAGATAATGTGATAAGAAAGACATAAGAACAATCTTACACACAAAAATATGCTCCAAAACAAAGGTTGGATGAAAATCCGCTTCATTTATTGATCAATTTTTTATATGTGCGTTCAACACAAAGAGTCAATTATGCTTCTCAAAATGGGCAGAATTTTTCTTCAAAAGATCAAAGGTCCTTTACAAAAGAAACTCCCTCATATATATATAAAGGAGAGTTGAGAGATAATCAAGGAAAGTAATAACTAATTTGACTTATTCAACAGGAGAGTCCGATTTGATTTAGGACTCGTGTTGTTTTTACATGTAATTACATTTCAAAAAAAGACATGTAAAATATTGAAAACTAATTACATAAGACATGATAAATAATGAAAAATAAACTAAGGAAAATCAAGACACGTTCAACTTTCTCCACTATTCTTCTCCAAGATATCTTCATATTTCTTTAGGATCACTTGAACTTATTCATCATTCAAACCCAATGTATGCTTGGAGATGGAAAGAACTTTTGTTATTGAATCCTTGACAATGTTTCGAGCTTTCCCTTGTCTTTCTATAAATACCTTAAGATTATCCAGAGTAAGTTGAATATCCGACAATTTGTCCACGGAAGCCACTGTGAAGGCTTGATCTTCAAATTCTTTCTAGATCATAGAAGTGAACTCTTGGATAACTTTATCAGAAGGGAGGATTTTTTGATTGTCATCAAGTAAAGTAATATACAATGAAACTCCTCAATTTTGTTAACAAGATTTAAATCATTGTATTCGGTGACTTCCTGAGCTGCATGTAAGTCCTTGCTTAAACCTTTGATGACATCGATATTATGCTTCATTGTTCCTATGACATCAATGAACATCTCCCTATTAGGAAGGACCCTATTCTCAACTAACACACTAAGCTTGAGTTCTTTCATCTTCATCCAAGCTCCTAGATATTCCTCCATTTCTTGAAAATCCTTAGAAAATGTATCAATGGACTTGTTCAGCCCTGCCTTTACTTGTGCCATATTTTCCATCCTTTCCACATATGACTTCAAATGTTGAGACCCTTGTTCTTTCATTCTGTTAATGAAATCACCTACTACTTTTCCCCTAGAATTATTTTTTTCTACCTTTTATATGATAGTATCCTCTATACTGGTGGCCATAGGTTCAACTAACTCTGTAGATTGATTAATCTTTTGGAGTACTGAGGTCAATTGCTTAGCCTTGTCCTTATACTAATTATTCATCTTTTTCTCTTGATCATACTTCTCAATGAGAGAAGCGAGTGTTGCTTGTGCATCCTCCTTAGTAGATTCATGAGTCCTCTTGCCAAGTTCTACCATGGTGATTGAGTACTCAGAGATGTCAACATCTTATGTTGCCTTGCCAGGAGGAGGTTGTGCAACTTCTGCATACTTATTTCCTACTTTGTAAACCAATACCCGAGAAATATTTTGCAGCTTCTTTGTTGATTTTATCTTTTCTAGCACTAATTGACCAAAATCAAAGTCATTTGAGGAGATGACTTGCTTCTTTCTCTTCAGTGTTTGACTTTGAAACTAGGGTGGAAGAAGAGAAGAACTCTATTTGAGTCTTGTAGTCATGGTTTGAGAAGTTGTAGCTACAGACATAAAAAATTTAGTGACAAGTGGAGGAGTGTTAGTCAAAATGGCTCCTGGTCTCCACGGTTGTTACATTTTACATAGATTTAGTAAGGAATTTATCTAACTCTGAGACAAAATTTATATCATAGGAGGGAGAAGATAGACTTTTGAATACTAGAAGTAGAACCAAAAATATCTCAAAACTCATTCCTAGGGCTATCAAAAATAGATCCCAATGTTGAGGATGAATGAATGGAATGAATGGTGACCATATGTGTCATAGAAATAGAAATATCAGAAACAATGGTAGTCGATGGCAATGGTTTCTCAACAATAGTAGCAGGAGTAGGGGTAGGCACAAAAGTAGTAATGGGAGAAGAAGTAACAGAGGGTCCTCTAGAATGTTCTCTTGAGCAGAAATTTTTGCTTCCTCATGTTGTCCTTCTTCCTATTCTTGTTCTTCTTCCTTGGATAATACCTCTTCTATTGTAGTAGATTCCCCCTCAGTGGTCTGATCTTTATTCCCCTTTACAAAGAACTTAATCCTTGGTTTAGGAGCCTTGCTAGAACTAGTCACATCTCCCTTGTTCTTCATTCTTATTTCAGCCCTCTTACCTACAAGTTCCTCATCTTCTTCCTCCTCTAACCTAGTATCAAAGCGTTTCAACTGTATCCCCTTTTCTTGTAACCAAACATTTGTATTTGCAAGGATAGGTTGAAATCTTACCCTAATTGATGTGACTTCCTTTTGGGACCATTTGATTGAAGGTAGAGGAGATGCTACAATATTATTTCTTACATAGACTCGATCCAGGATGTTTTCATCTTCTTCCATTCCCTCTAGAATATCTGCAAGATCAAGATTATCAATATTCTCTAAGGTCAATCGACAGTAATCCAGTTTCCTAATTCTATCTTTCATTCCCTGGTAATCAAAATCAAGCCTCTTTTTGTAGGTCTTCATGGTAACCCGCTGCATCTCAGATTCTACAATCTTAGCTTTTGGAGATGTTAAGATAGAATACCTGCCAATTGTGAGGGGAAACTTAAAGCCTGGTTTGTGTGATTACATCTGCTTACTATGGACTAACATTATTTTCCCGCAAAGCTCCATTAGGACAATCTTGTCATTGCAGTACCTTGGGAGCATCTAAGGACATCCTATAAAGCAACCAAATCTTAAGTTGGTGAATATCTAAAACTACAAATAGAGGCAACCATATTTTTTGACAACAACCCAAGCTTCATCTGAAACCATTTTTTTTCCAACTCTCTATCAAACATGCATAGGAAAGTAGCAAAAAAGGCATCGTTGACCCTTTGGAAATGATGAATGATTTTGTTCAGGGTCAACTGACGATAATATTGGTAAACTAGAATGTGTCTCCTATCACCTTTTGTAGTCAGACCTAGAAAGCTTCTCATAGAAGCAACAACATATACCAAGCATGAGGTCATGTAAAATTTTGAAGAAGTGGGTACCTTGATCAATTGTTCATGAATAACTCCACTAATCTATTGTCCCCAATAGATTTACTACCTCTTCTTAATAACATAGATATACAAAAACATCCAATCTTGGAAATTGGAGGAATTAGGCAAACCTTTTACCTTGTTGAGAAGGGTAATTAAATCATTGATTTCCTACACAAAATCACTCCTAGGAAAACTTTTTGGCCATCTTGAAATGATTGGTCGTGGATTCTTCAACCATGTGACATTAATTATCCTTTAACAATTATTTGTATCTTGATCATAATGAGACTGCGCCTTCTCAATTGTAAGATTTAAATATATGTCAATACTTAGACACTTAAAGATTAAATCAAAGAACTTTGCATCAATCCTAATAAACACATTCATCAACATCCATAACACTTTTATCATCTTGGTTATAGTGTGTGGCCAGTGCAAATACAAACTCAAGATCATGTGCGAAAATCAAAAAAGAGGAAACCAACTAAATTTTGCTCTCAACTATATATCTCATTCCATCAGTCAAAGTTCGCTTCTTGGTTCATTCCAAAAACTCGAACATACCCACATTTCCTATTTTTGTATCCTTAATCTCATCGATTTTGGAGGACACTGAAGTTACCGAGACAATCTCTTAGTATTTGTACTTCATGGCCTTAGCTTTCCTCAGAGAAGGCTCATACATTGATAGACTTGTTTTGTAAGGAATCAAATAATGTGCAAAGGAAACTACAATAAGAAGGTAAAATTTCCAAGTGTTAGAAAAATTTTGGGTTACATGCATAAGTGGGAAAATTTTGAGCAACTGCATGGGTTTGAAGGGCTTAGACATGATGGTGGTGAAAAATGGATCAGATGTGGGTAAACTAGCAACTTGGATGCAAAGGTGAAAAAATTCTAAGTGTTAGCGTGAAAATATTCATTTTGGGTGCAAGGGTGCTAAATTTTGACGCTTCTACATGTATTTTATTCTTTGTGTAATTGTGCAAAAAATCAATGCACCTACACATTGGTGGGACAAAAATTTGCAAGGTTGGCAATTTTTTCCAACCCTACACAAGGGAAAAAATGACTAAGTTAATGACTTCAATGCTTTGTCTTAAAGACTTGATGTAGGGGTGACAAACCCTACACTTGGACAAATTTATGCTTGAGTGCAAGTTTGGTTAATTTCACCGACCCTGCATGGGGTAATTTTAACTAAGTGTATCTATGGTATAAATTACCACTCAAACACTTTGTTTAGAATATAATGCAAAGGCGACGCTTTCTACCGCCTCTACAAGGGGAAACATGTTAATTTTTTGTAATGTTGGGGAAAAAATCTGAACATGCACTCAATTGATTTCACATGGTTGCATAGAATTTAAGTTTGTGTAGAGTCAGGGAAAAACCCCAATCCTGTGCAGTTAGAATGTGGACATTTAATAGGATGCGCTCCGGGTTTCAAATACCAAAGTGAATACTTAGGAATTGCACATGTAGAATACGTATGGATGGGTAAAAACCCCGACATCACACTTATGTTAAGATAGAAAGCCAACTACGAAACAGGTTTCAAAACTCATTTAGTGGGTATGAAAAATGAAAACTAGTAGGAGGATTAAATCCCACAACACAAGGGCAACCTAGTATACAAAATTTCAAATGACGTAGGTTTTAAAATGAAAAGGGTTCATGCCTAAATAAAATTCGAGATTATGAAAACTCGATAACACATTTTCCTTTTAACATAAGGTTCCATATCAAAAACAAAAACAAGAAAACCCTAACCTAGAAACACAACATGAAAACCCAAAGAAAAGCAAAAAAATCCTAACCATTTAACACAAAACCCTAAACAAAATATCTATAAAACAATAAAATAAAAACAAAAAAGTGATAAGGAAGATAAAACAAGCATACCCAAAAACTAACGAGGAAGAAACCCTAATAAAATTTGATAAAGACCTCGCAAAAACTCGAACGTAGAATATTCAAAAGCGAATGATCTCAAGAGAACACATGAACAAAAAAATAGAAAGAGTGAAATGAAAATAAAAAGGACTAAAATCGATTTAAAAAATGGTTGAAAAGACATTTAAAATGATGCCATTAATGCACTCATGTGAACTTGAGTTGCAGTGGCATCATAATTCACCACCCATACACTTTTAATGAGTTTGATGAAAGATATGTAGGGGTGCCAAAAATTAGCGCTCCTACGTTTTTATTTTTTGAATAAGTGTGCAGGGGCGCTGAAATTCAGCGCTCCTACATGAGCGAGAAAAATACTAACTCCAAAAAATGAAATTTGTAACTTTCTCCTTTTTGCAAAATTCAGAAAACAAAAAGAGGTTAGCACTTGAAATGGCACTCAAAACCACACACGAGGAAAAGTATTATTTTCCTCATTTCCCCTGCTTACAAAATGTAGGCTATGAAACAAACAAGTTTTGTAGGGGTTATCCCATGAATTGAGCGCAATTGAATTCGAGGATAACACATACTCACATTTATGCATTTCCAAAGCCATGAAAAAGGCATCTATTGCATCCTCTTGAGAAAATTTATTAGAATAATAATTAGATTTATCCTTTTTCTTCTTTTTCTCCTTATTGTAATATCCTTAAGAATTAATTTTAAGATAATGCTTCCAATAGCCATTAATAGTTTTTCCCACAAGTTTGGAAAAGAACATAGAAAGATCATGCATTGATCTTCCTCTTAAATCTTCACATTTGCATATTACAGTTGAGTCATAATTATGTTGAAAACATATAGGTGATCAATAACATAATCACCATGACCCATTTATTTTGTTAAATAATTTATTTCATAGAAAAAGATTATTAAATAGGGATTCAATTTGGTATAGACTCCTCAAATTTTCCTAGAGGTATTTTACAACGATTTCTTCTAAAATATTCAATAATATGAAATCTACCAAGTAAATCTTTATAAGGCTTCTTACCTTTCTATCCAACACTATTCAATTATTTGGTGATATTGTTGCTAGTTTAGATCTAGACAATATATCACATGTATCTATGATAAAATCCTCCATATTGGGATTCCACACTCAGTTTAGTGTAATTGAAGTTTTCTATCTCCAGTTTAGCATGTCAATCTTCTCTAAAAGAAATATCTTTTTTTATGCGTGGTCCCACTCAAACCAATATTTGTACAAATACCTCATCCTTATCACCTAGGATTTGAGTTGATCAATCTATGATACAAAATGAAAGGAATCTAAGGTGTAGAAATTATTCCTAAACTAATATAAGAGGATAGATGAATAAAAAATATTATCTAAAATAATTTATAGAAAGAAATAATATAATAAAATCATTCAACATAACATAATCATGTATCTTGGAAAAAATATAGTCTCTAAACTCCAAGAAAATGTATTAATAAAAAATCGGTTATTATATGATCCAAGAAAAGATCATTTATACAAAGACAACACCAACACTAAGATATAGAGTAATATTGATAGCATAACAAAACATACAAAATATAATATATAAACTTCATCCCAAGAATTTGATAAATAGAGAAAGTAGTACATGAAACCATTAAAGAGGAATCACGAAACTATGAGCTAATTTAACTCAAAGTGTTTTTGAATTATCTTAGTTAAATTCCAAAACCCAAATCCCAAGAGAAGTAACATAAGAATTTTTCATAATATCTCATAGTTATCTTTCCAACTTGTGCACTTCAATTTATCTTATTCAAACCATCAAAAGATGCTTTATGATAGTCATAATGAAATATCATAGGTTGTTAAATTTTATTGGTCAAAATGTGTAGATCCCTCTTAAAAATCTATTATGCATAATATATGCTCTTACATTCATATTGATGATTGAAAACTAGTGAATTATTATATGGAGGAAGGAGTTTTATACTAAGTGTGAGAGTAAGAGATGAAAATAATTCCATTAGTAGTTCAAGTGGCAATAGGGAAGAAAGCATCAACACTTGAAAGAGGAGAGTGGGAGGGAAAACACACATTGAAACCATGGAAGGGTTTAATTTCCTTGAGTGGGTCATCCTCCAAAATATATTAAATTCCATCCCATCCACCTCCCTAGGTTCCTATGGTTTGGGCATAAACCCTCCAAGATATTTTCTCATTTCTACCCCTTAAAGAGGAAAAATACCTTTTTCTCCAAGAATTTTATTGAGCCTTTTTTAAATTTAAGGTCTTGGAGAGCTCCGCATCACTGTAACTTTCTTTATTTAAAGCCCAATTTTATAAATTTTAGGGAAAATGACCTCTATAAGCCTAAATTACATTTGAAAACTAGGTTTCAAGGTTGAGAAACCTTTCCTAATGCATGAGTGTGTGGTTATTTAAATGCTCACCCACTCCTTTTTTTTATAGAGTATGAGGCAATACTAATTCTCTTAAAATACTATTTCAATCAAGGAACTATGTGAAGGCCTTATTGGCATCTTCAATGCGACTATTTGTATGCAAGATTTTGATGTTCTTAATAGAATAGTTTTCCACTATTAGGTTGAATATCTTGAAGGTATAAATAACCCAATACTTCTTAAAAAAAGTAAAACCATATATTTTTGGTATAGTCATTAACAAAGATAAAAACATACTTTAGACTACCATGAGAACTAATCAATTATGGCCCCATAAAATTACTACATGAACTAACTCAATTTCATTTGATTCTCTACATGTATTTTTATTATCAAATGTTTCCTTTTGATGCTTTCCACACACATACCCTTCACAAACAACCTTGGATGGTGTAACACATGGAACACCATGCATCATATTATGCCTCTTCAAAAAGGAAATGCTCTAATAATTGAGGCTTCCCAATGTATCATCCCATAAATGTCTAGCCTCATCAACTAAAGGAATTAAATTATTGGTTATCTTGAATTCAAATTTTTTAAATATCCATCTATTATATTTTTGAAGTGCTAGTTATAACAATAGAAAATTTCTTCTTTAAATCTTTTGTCCAACAAATATTTTCTAAGAATTCAACCTTATATCCTTATAAATCAAGTTATTACATCTATTAGATATTCCTTATTATTTTAGAAGCGTATAAAATATTATCAAATAATCCATTATTTATCCTCATATTTCCCACACCAACCAAACATATTGAATGACCATCTTCAACCATAACATTCTAACCATTGCCTCCTAGTTTTAAGGAAACAAAAATATCCTTGTCATGGATACTTATGGGCACATGCATAAATAATCCAATATGATACCTTTTATTTAGTGGTATCCAACATTGAAATGTTACCTATATCACTTGATGTGGATGTTTCTACAATTTTCATGAGATACTCATCTACTCCACTTTCTTTCCTTCCTTAATTTTTACAATCAAAATATAAAATTTTGATTTCCTATGACCTACACATTTTCTCCATTCATAACAAATAACCTTAATTTCTAGCTCTTCTTACTTCTTTATTTGCATATAAGAATACATTTTCCCTTTATCACATTATTTTATCCTTTATCTTGCTTCATTTTTCCTTTTTGTTTCTAATTTTTTTCTGATTATTCCACTAAAATATACTTCTTTTGATTAGTTGGACCCTTCGACATATAAATAAAGGCTTGAGGGGATGTCACACTAAGTAGATTTAAACTTAAAAATATACATATTTTCCAATACCTATCTAATGATATCTTCAAAATATTATTTATCACGTTTATAATCATCATACATTAGATTCAATAAATTACTAAATGAGGTATGAAGATTTTCTAGAACAAGGGTGTACATCTAATTGTAATCCTTCAATGAGTCTTCACATATACCCATGAGTTTGATCTTATACTCTTCCATATTGTTCATTAAAATCAAGATGTTCTAATCATCCTTGAGATATGGGAGGAATATATTAACCTATATAAAGTGTGTATGGAATGCACAAGATAATAAAAGAGAGGATGAGATAATGAATTATCAATATAGTTGATAGAATCTAAGTATTTAGAACCTAGATCAACAACAAAAGGTAGAAAGGAGGAGTGCACACGATTGTGAATGAATTAGAATTATAAAGTGCTCATATATGTGACTAAAATATTTGGATTCAATCACCTAATAATAGTGTCCTTGGGTAGTTGTGTCCCAATAAAATTTGATCCCCTAGACTTGCAACACCTAAAAAAATGATGGTATGTGGTTTGGGCCTTGCAATAAGATAGTTGGATATTCACTAGGAATCCCTCTCATAGGTATTGAATAACTAATAAGATATAAATTAATGGATATTTATAGAAAGGTATGAATATATTCCATGGAAACATGCATATAAGTAGCAATACTAGTCTTTTCAAAATATAGAAGAAAAGGCATTAAAGAACAAAAATTGGATGAATAAATTTCTCATATTTTTAGATGTGACATCAATATGCCACATTGCACACCTATATGCACAAGTTAATATTACAAAAAATAATGATACATAAGGCAAACAACCACCAATACACCAAACATGGTGGTGCAAATGAAAGACATAAAAATATAAGTCAAAAACAATACAATGTGCTCAATACATAAGTCCTAATAAATATGTAGAGCTTACAAGAAAAATTAATGGTTAGGAAAAACCTCATATTCCCCTTGAAGCTTTATAACCTATAAAATACAAGCTTTCCTCTTATCCCCACAACTCCATAATTTGTTAAAACTTAGAGATCATGAGTACCTTTGCAGTGTACAAATTACATGATTGACTATAATCCCTAAAAGTGTACAACTTATAGAACTTTGGAGGTCACAAGTACCTTTGTAACCTAAAAAATATATTCTTGCCTCTGATCCTCATAATTTTACAAGTCGTGAGAATATTTGTAGCCTGCAAAATATATGCCTATCTCTAATCCCTACAAGTCTACAACCCCTGCCTATGAAGCTTTAGAAATATAGAGCAAGTTTGTACACCTAATAATTGCAAACCTACGTACAATCTCCACAAGTATCCAAAAACTACCTATAGAACTTTATAAATCTAGAATAATATTACAACCCTGCAAACTAAAAGGCTAACTCTGAGTTCCAAAAGTCTACAATAACTATGTATAGAACTTTGGGAATCTAAAGTAGGTTTGTAACCCTAAAAACTACAAGCCTTCCTTTAAGTTTGACAAATCCTTAGAAAATACTTGTGGAAATTTGGGACTCTATAGTAGGATTTGAACCTTGTAAATTACTATCTTGCCTCTAAGTTTCACAAATTCACAACAACTACCTATGGAACTTCAACACTTTGGAGCAAGTTTGTAATCCTATAAATTGTAAGCCTGCTTCCAAGTTCTATAAATCCACAACAACTACCTATAAAACTTCAAGGTTTAAGATAAATTTTGTAACTAATTAAAAATAGATGTCTCTAACAACAAATAAAAGGACATAAAATTTAATTTTGTGTTATTAAAAATGAAAATATAATTACTTTAACACATATAGGATCATCATTGGATAAATGAAAAAACCCCAAGGACCCCAATGAATAAATAAAATCAATATCCAATTTCCCATACCCACATAAGATTACACATGCTAAGGAAAAGATAAGGTGTGCAAAGGAAAAATTTACTCAAAATGGTAAAATTCTTACCCTCTAGTTGCAACATACATTCATGAACAAGTAAATAATCATGATTATGCTAAATACATGACTATTTCCACAATCATACAAATCATGCTTTCTAATCATGTTTATATCATGTAGCTAAACATCAAAATTTCATTGCATGCACAATATACATTTAACTCCAAGATTGAGTAATGCTAAAATAAATGATAGAGTTCTTACCACATAGGTGGGTAGAATACAATCCAAAGGTCATTTATTATTAATTATATTTACAAGTTTACATATAAGGATGCAAATATCTTAAAGTATAAATTTTCAATAAGATTGCAAAATGATATACCACATCCACAAGATCATTAAACCCTTGTGTTGGGACTTGAATTTGTAATATCATATTTTGATTGAGTCCCTTCCTTATATAAGTCTTAGTAATGTTTGACCCATATTTGATAACCAATGTGAGATAACCTAATTGGATCACCTAGATATAAGTTGATTCCAAAAATCCATAATAGTTTTAAATTATGGAAAATACTAGTGTTTTCCTTGGTTTTGGTGTGTTTTCACATTTTTGAAGTTTCGGGGTTGTTCATGCCTTCATACTTCCCCGATCTCAACTCCCTACTCTAAACCTTAAAAAATTGGGTAAGTGTTGAGTTTGTCATCCTTACAAATTGTCAAGGTTTCCCATACATTCACACCTCATTTAAGCATCCCCAATTCCAAAATTTTGAAGGTTATAAAAAGGCCTAACTATTATGTTGTCATTGTTTTTGAGATTCATATCCTTTGATACCATTCCTTTGGCATTCCTGAGCCTCGAAGCCTAAAATTTTGTTAAAATACTACGTCATTTGCATCCACTATACTTTTAGACTTCCTCACCCATCCATCCTTTGGTACCTATCCCCCTAACTCCTCGATTCCCAATGCCTCAATCCTTGGCATGTGGTATGAGTTTTTCCTACCATTGATAGTCTGAAACTCTATCAAAGTCTTTAGAAATTTTGTATTGTCGACCTATTGGAGTGTCTCATTCCCCATCCCATGATATAAAGATCGAAAGAGGACTAATGTATGATAGATACATGAATTTTTTCGATATCAAAGGTGGATGTGCCCACATCCTAGGTTTGATAGGTATGCAAATCAAGGGGAGGAAAATAACATGATGGTGAAGGTATTATTTTCAAAATTTGTGGTTTCAACATCCCTCATCCTTGGTAGAATGGTATGGGTGGGCCTGGTAGTCAAATAAATTAGGGATGTAGAACTTTATTTTAGGATATTGGTGAGTTGTATACACCCATGACATTGGTAGATAGGTAAGGAAACGCCCAATAACCCAATGGTGAGTGTATTTTATTGTTTCCTTAGGATATCATGGATGGATTTACCTACACCCCTCATTCTCATGGTATGCATGTATGTGATTTCCTAATGGCTTGATATACATTTATGTTGAGCCCATGGGAGGTGTGTAAAGTGAGCACCCCTATTTTATTAGGGGAGTGAAAATTTTAATGTTATTACCTCATGACTTTAGTGTATGCCCTGATGTTGATATGAAGAGAGAAGGCATGTGGAGGGCCTTTAACATTTGTCAGAGTTTGTATTTTGGCCTTCATGCCTATAGGTTCTTGGAAGAACAAGGATTATACAATCAGGAGTCTATGATATATTCAAGGTAAAATTTTCAAAAAAAAATTGGTGCTAACTAGAGCGATAATGTGTTTACCCCTCACCTACCGTCCATGAATGTGGTAGCTCTCTCATCTACCTGCAATGACTTTTTATGCCCGCCCACTACCATAGATTAATTTAGATGTACTCCTTCAATTAGGAGTGCACATTTTGAGTATGATTCATCCCTATCCACACATTTTGTGGGTGCTACAATACAATAATTAGGTTTTGAACCTCTACAAGTGTTAAATAATGATTTTGATTCATTGGAATGAGAAGGTTGGTTTGGTGGTAGTTTTTTAAATATATAGGGTTACTATAAATTTGCAAGATAGAAATTAAAGTTTAGTCTAGTTTATTTTATGGGTATAAGCCTCCAGAATCAGAGAAGATTAATATTGCAAGTGGATTTGTTACATAATGTCTCTGGGGTAGTAAGTATATATCTAGGAAAGTTTTTGAGTCATATCTAGAGTACTCTTCCTTGTCACATTTGTTGACATGAGTGTAATACTAAATTAGATAAGTGTAACAACACTTTAAAATATTGTAAGCTTTGTAATAATCTCTTGCATTATATGTGGGTGTATGCAGTTCTGTATGGACTAATAATTATGTTTTTTCATAAATTTCACAATTTGTTTTGTATGTAAATATATGGCTCAATATTATTTTGATTTCCATTTGTTTACTTCAAATGTGTTGTGACTTTGTTTCCAAAATAATAGGCATCAATCTAGAACCATGCATCAATCTCACACCATCAAATTAAAAACATAAATTAGTAGTGTACAATTAGGAGTATTTTTTTGCATTCATAGCCTTGTATCATAACCAAAAAAATATATTTAGAGAGCCTCTAATGAATTAAGTTCATGTGGGTTATGATTACATATTATCATTAGTTATATAGGGGTTTTGAGGCAGCAAGTTGTTCTTGGTTTAGTGACAGTTTTTAGGGCCAAGTCAACAGGTTTGATTTAATTATCATTAATTTGTAATTGTCTATTTTGTTTTAGATTAATACCTATTAAGGTACACCCCTAAGAATAACCTTTAGAGTCTAAGTTGACCTAAAAATTTAAGAAAGATCACCCACTCTCGTAGATCTAACCTTTAACCCTCCACAATTTGTCGATGAGTTGATTTTACTCGCATGATGACAACCATGGCCTTGACAATGATATTTTGTTATATGATGTGGAGCAACAATTTTGGGACCTAATAGAATGGCTATGTTACTAGGGATAAAAATTATAAGTTTATCTTGAGAACCCTAGGAACTTGTAGTATTTGCAGTTGTGCACTGTGGTTGGTTAAGTTTGGCATCCCATCAACTTACACCAATAGAATGGTATCAAGAATAAAAAGGGTTGTTGGGTTGAGAAGACATTGAAGACTCTCATGTGCTTACACCCCAAAATTAGGATTATTCCTTGATGGTTCGTGTGCTTCAATGATTTCCTCACTTTTGTGAGGTGGCGACTCTGCTATCAAAGGAAAAAGTTTTCATTATTTTTGTTTAGGTTTCATGAACATAAATCAAGGTGAATGTAGCTGGTTATGAGGTACACTATTCTCTTTCAAGAATTTGAAGCATGCTTTCTTTCTTGGTAAAGAAAAAAATAATGTTTTCCTCTCTTTTCTACCTTGAATAACTAGTTATAACGAGTTATGGATAGTTGAACTGGATGCATATACCCTATTGATACTTCATCAAAGGTAATATGTAATTCAAACCCTGGATTCTATAATAGAGCAAATTCCTAGGAATATTATGAGGATGAGCTTCCATGTTATTCACACAACCAAACACAAAATAAAAATTCACATTCAAAACTACAAGAATCCATACTTGAAAACAATTTAAGGATAGAAGAGATTTGTATGATCGAAAAATAATGTGAAGAAAGAATTAAGGCTCTACAATCAAATATGTACTTGTTGTTACACAAAAAAAGTCTCCATCTCTTGTGTATCCACTTGATCCCATACATATTTAGCTTGACCTCTCTTAGATTGATTATAAAAGGCAAACAATGAGATCTTCAATCTTCAATTTGATGCCTAGGTTTGGCGGGTATGATCATTTGTAGGGGGATGCACATGTTGGAGCATTTTCACATTTCATGAAAAACTATCAATTTGATGATGAATACATGTGGATGATATTTTTTATTAGGTCATCAAAAGGAAAGGAAAATAATTGGTATGATGGTTTCCCAAAGCATTCCTTTACCTCTTGGAATCATCTTTTGGCTATGTTTGAAGAAGAGTTTGCTTTAGACCTTGCTACTCTTGTCAAATAATTAGAAGACATCAAATGGAAAGAAAGATAGTCTAGCATGGAATTCAGTCATAGGTTTTTTGTTGCTCTTTCCAAGATCCCAAATTATTTCCAACCTAACCCACCTACCTATATTGATATGTTTCTTGGAGTCTATTGTTGTGCCTATAGCACACACACCATGTTCGAAATGGGGACCCTCTCTTTTCACCTTCGTCAGGTCACTTTTTCTTTCATCTCATTTTGCGTGCCCCCTATTTTGAGTCCCAATTGGTCAAGGAGTCATAAAGTTACCATCTTGAGTTGACCAAGTTTCACCACCCTTGAAATTTTCTTGTCTTTTGCCTTCGTGGAGCTCACCTGACAGTTTTCCTTAGGTCTTTAAGACTAGCGTCTTTCTCTAGTTGTGGGTCCACCCATGCGGACCGCTCTTGGCGGGATTTCATTCCGCCTTCACCATTTTTAAAGTGGCTAAGTTAGGGGGTCCACCTGCATGGCAGGTTCCTCATCCTCTGCCGCTATCCCTTTTGTCGATCTGCTAAATGACGAACCTTTGACTATCGCCCACCTCGTGGGCTCCAACCTTCCCGTCATCAACTGTTTTGAAAACCGTGTCCACCAACCTCATTGATCGTCATACAACATTAAATGCAGGTAATAAATGTCAAAATTGATATAAATAGTAAGAGACCGCTTGTCATTTTCACTCCGTTGGTCAAAAGTTTGTCAGAGCTCTGCCTTCCACATTGCCTTCGTGCCCGCGTGTCCTCGTTGTCGATCAGATGTTGCAACCATCAGACTCTTCACAAGTTCTTGTGGGATCTTCAGGTAGGTTTTCTGCCACTACTCCAGTCATATTTTTTTATGGGTTTTACAAAATTTATAAAAACTTGAAAAGGAAAACCTTAGAACTGGTTAGAGCACTAAAATTCACACAAAACCCACTTCTTGAAAATTTGAAAACCCTTCAAAATCAGTCGTTTAGGGTCATGCATAACTTACCTCCTCATTTTTCGTTCCTCACCAAGGCACTCATGCCCTTGCGGCCAGCAATCCTCCTTCTGCCATCTAGACTTCAACCAAAAGACTGAGGTCTTCACCCTTCGCAGGTCTACACATGTAGATGGACGCCCCATTTTCGCCGTGCATTGTTGGGACAAAAAAGAAACTAAGTGAAAATGTATCCCTGGGGCTTTGCGAGTCTACTCTTGCAGACTTCCGCATGCCAGCAGCTTCTCATTATTCATCATTTTGGAACGGCCACCCAACACATGCCCTCCACCCTGCGGGTCATCTCTCTAGCTCCAAGTCCGTCGAAGTCATCAAACGTTGAACTCGTTTGTGGGTTTCCGATGCGGACCTCCTCACCCTCATTGTCACCATTTCTAACACCATCATTAGCAGCTAAGCTAGTCCTTCCTTCCACCTTGCGGACCCCACTTCTCCTATCGCCATCCCAATCGCCCAAAAATTTTCTAAGGTTGGACTTCCTTGTAGGTGGAACACTATGAGGGTCCGTTTGCGGGCCGCCACATCCTCCTCATCGTTCCAAATGGCTAATCACCCTCTCCAATCCACTTTACGGGCTCTGCTTTGCTCATTTCCATCCAGCTTCATCACACAAAAACCGGCTAAGTGTTTGATGCGAGTACTCCGGGGTAGACCGCCGCTTGCAGTTCATTTTCTTGTGATTGTCGTTGCTAAACAACCATGCCTGACCTACCACCCGCCCTACAAAGCCTAAACCCATCTCCGTTGTCCTGCTCTCCAATGATTAATACCAAGATCTTTTGCGGACCCGCCTATGTGAGTCGCTCATTGCGGGGCATTGATTTCCCTCTACCATCATAAAATGTCTGTGAAGCCCCACCTGTCCGTCATGCCAACGTTGTTCCAAATGGCGGAGCTCCAAATAGTCGAGACGCCACTTGCCTTCACACCCTTTTTGACCGGCATGAGAAGTAGTTGAACAAGCACCTCCAGAACTTCATGAATGATGGACCCGTGTCCCCAAACACCTTAACACCTTGGTGGGCCTCGGTTATAGAACAAAAATCTTGATGCGGGTGGCCGCATGCGAGCCATCGTGCCCTCTTCGCTGTCTCCCTGTTGCCGCTCTAAAATGGCTGCCAACCCAGGGAAACCCACATCCCTATGCCCACATTGCCCTATCTTCCCCAAATGAGAGTCAAATGATGATTTTGATGAATTTTATGATCTTTGGAAGATTAATTACTTGATCTAATAGTTGTTTTGTAGGATTTTGCTAATGTTCCCCTCTTTTACACATGAATATGCTTAATACACCTTTGCTTGTAGGATTTATGGAATCAGCTGCAGGACCATCGGGAGCGTCCGCAAAAAAGGACAAAGGGAAGAAGACTACCAAGGTCCCAAGAGGGAAAGAAGATAAAGACCAGATGAAGTACCAGTTCCATGGGGTGGAAATTTCCTCCAAGGTCACATCTATGTGGGACTCGATATCAGATACCAACCTCGACCATGTTAACATGGAGGAATTCAGACAGAGGGTCATTGCCAACCCCACTACAAATAATGCAAGGAAAATAAAAAAGAGTGGTTTGGCGAAGGCAGCTGGTTTACCACCAACTCTTGTGGCTCCATAATTGGTAATGGCCTACAAAGAAGCTTATCAAGAGAAAAGTAGAAGGATCGTTGATTGTGATGGTAAAGTGTTGGTTGACCTTTCTACCAGGTCTATAGGGAAAACATTCCATATCCCTACCTTTGACCCTATGGAGGAAACAACGAAGGAATATGCAAAAAGTATGCAGAAGGTTGATCCCCTAAAATGCAAAAATCTAATCAACCAATATTGGTTAAAGGAGAAAAGGGGGAGCGCTAACAAGGTGCCCCAAGAGTTATTCAGAAGTGACTTTTATGAGGACTACCACGACTTGGTGACCTTGTTGAGCAGAGTCATGGGCATCCCCACTGCAACCTACTTCCAAGACTGGATGTTTTACTTCATAAAAGAGATCATCAGAGGAAAGACCAAGTTTAACTAGGCTGGAATGATTAGTAACAACTTGCTTGAGAAATTCATGGTGGTCAAGAAAAACTCCCAATTCTATATGACTTCTTATTTGGCATATCTTCTGGTCGACCCATTTCCATACAGAGGTTTATTTGTTGCACAGAGCCCAACTCCGGGAAGAGAGCTGAAACTATACGATAGGCATCCCTAGCTCCAATACCGAAATTTCAAGAAAGACTACTGCAAGGTGAACAATGCCTTTATCGGGCATATTATCAAACTTTTCTAAGGGGATTTTGAGAGAAGAGTCACACATAGTGCTCAGGAATTCATTCACTAGTTCAAATTCCTATTCATACAGTTCCCCAAGTTCACCTACATCAGAACAGAAGGCTTCTCTAAGAGGCCATACAAGCTGCCCCAGTATCCAAATGACCAGTTAATCCTGCTAGAGGTCTCAAGACAGTTGCAAAATGCCCATACTCTCCTCAGTGGCAAACATCGGGCAGCAATACCATATCCCCTCATGTTTGGATAGGGAATGTATGCCCTCGTGGCTGCCCAATGTGCTAAATATTCAAAGAAGGAGATCATTGAATATAATCTAGGGCTCCACACTGCTCGGTCAAGGATGGATCCAGACGACAAGTTGAAGAAGTTTGTTGGAAGGGAATATGCCCACTTGCATAGCAGTGAATATTTTTGGGCTAACTTTCAGGACGACAAGGAGGTACGCATGAGACATTATGTGCATATGACTGCCTATTTCATCAAGATAGTCAAACTATTCCTGGTACCAGATCAGATCGTAGAAGATGAAAACACTATCATAGATCTGAGGTTCGATGTTGTTGCTAACATGTCATTGCCCCTAATTGACTGGAATGAGGAAGAGGTCAATGACCTCAATATTCTGACAAAGCCAATAGAGCATAGAATGAAGCAATGGATCGATGCACAAATTGCTCAGTTAAAGCTCCAAGGAGCTACATTGACATACGACGAGCTCGAGGATGAGCTTGAGAGTGAAACAAATAATGGAATTGTTGTTGCTCCAACTGAAGATGTCCCAAAATCTCCTCCAGCCACTAGGTCAAGGAAGAGAAAAGAAGTATTAGACTGCCAACCAAAACACAAAGTGTATTTGAGGAAGGATTTTGAAGGTGAAACCTCGAAGAAGGCGAAGAAGGCGGGCGAATTCTCTTAAATGCCCACAATTCAGGAAGACCCATTACATGAAGGAGAAGAAGAATAGGTCGAGCAACCAAAGTCACCACCTATTGCCTCTGCTCCTACCATCATTGCCACTGCTGCTACTCCTCCTCCTACATCTCAAGCATTGCACGCTTCCTCTCCACCTACGGTGGACATCTCAGTCCACCTTGCCTCCACCTCATCAACTGTCCCAATTCTGGTGCGAGACTCCTCATCTGCTACAACCTCACCACTCTCATCCTCCTTAATGTCTCCCTCAACTACTGTCCCTTCAGCAACCACGGTTACCATGCCCACTCTTACTCTACAAAAGGCCTTCACCTGACACATGCAAAATATACCCATGTAGCTCTTTGGAGTACTAATGAACCCTAGTGTTCAGGCTGCTACGGCTCAAGCTGTGGCTAGCCTCCTTGTCCAACCTTTGATAGAACTACCAAAGATGGAGGCCACCATGTAGATCTCAGAGGAAATGGAGAGACAACAAATGGAAGCTACTAAAGAGACAGAGGAGGAACTTGAAGATCCCTTTAGGGATGACTACCATGAGCATCCATAACATCAAAAGGTGACCATAGATGAGGTGGTATATGAAGAAGAAGGTTCACAATCCTAGGAAGAAGATGTTGAGGACCCCAGTACCAAATATGTAGTAGAGTCCTCTGATCAAGAACTTGAGGAGGAGTTGTCTAAACAACTCAAGGACGTCAGGGAAGAGGTTGAGAGGCGTTCTTTTGAAGAAAAGGAGGAAACTGGTGATGACATGGAAATATCTACAAAGCCTCCAGTAAAGGGACAAGATGAAGGCCCCAATCAAGAAGAAGAAAAGGCACCTAAGGGAGAGGACAACCCTAAGGAAAATGTAGCTACTACTGGGTTATTCGAAGAAAATACCATATCCATCTGGGACTCGAATGAAGAAGAAGGAGAAGAGAAAATAGAGCAGGAAGCTTTGAATCACGAGGAGAGGGAGATCTGACACACTCAAAGAGAAGAAGGTGATCATGAATCACCAAAGGAGGGATCTCAGATGCCTGACTGGTTAGAGAAACAACTACATAAGAAGACCCTCGCTCTCATGGATCCTAAGGAAAGGCTAGATGCTATCCTAGCATGAGCTCAAATAGGAGCAAAGAAAGAAAAGAAGCTGAGAGTCAAATCCCACATCACGATGGATGCATTAGGATCAAGGACGGTGCAAATTGCCACCCCAATGATGGACAAAGGAGGAGTAAGTTATAATATCTCCACCATTGACCTAGGTACTGCTACAAGGGAGAAAAAGATCAATCATCTCCAAGGATCGGTTGCCACCATCGTTCATCAGATGAACAAGGATCAATCCTCCAAGGAGGAGTTGAAGGCACAAGTGGTAAACCTCACTGCTTACATACAACAGTGGTCTTCTACTGAGGAACTACCAACAACATCGTCGACCCCACCTCTGTTGCTTTCCAAAGAACACTTAAAAAAGTTAGAGAGGAGAAGGAGCTGGACTAAGGCTACTGAAGAATGGTTCTGGCAGGTGATCTACATGCCCAAATGTAAAAAGAATTGGGAGTTGATCACTGGTAGATCAAAGAAACTATCCTTCCAAGTGCTCCAATCAGATATAATTGAGTGGGATAAACTTCAGGCGCTAATGGGAAAATTAGTGGAGTATGCAACTATCCAGAAAAATCAAGGAAAATTGGTCATAGACGATGAGTTCCTCATAGTGTAGTTGTAGCCAAAAGGGAAAATCATTACAAGATAAAAGCACTATAGTAACAGGGCACTAGAGGAAAAAATAGGGAAAAGACAAGAAATGTATTAAAAATTGTAAAATATTGGGGGTAGGTGAAACCCTAATTTTTAGTGAATCTTAGCCACACAATGAGATTAAATCTTGTCCATTCTTTTTTCTTTTTGAAAACTATAAATAGGGGGTCTCCTCTCATTTTCAAGAGAGAGTTGAGTTGTTGTAAAGACATGCTGCTGAAATCCTAATATAAATTCATTGCTTTTGATGGATTCTTTAGTTTCCTTCATGTTTCATGATTCATCTATTGATTCATCTCCTCATAGTTGATAGATTTGAGTATATTTAATTTGTTCTATGTATTTTACATGCTTTTAGTAGTTTAGTGAATGTTGTTCATTGATGTTGAAGAATACTGTTGTGTTGATGCCCTTCCTTGTTCATGATTTTTGTTGTTTGTTGATGATAAATAGCAGTGTAAAGCTAATATGAACATAGATTAATTGTTGCACTTAAAATTCATCTTTCATTTATGCTATATGGTGAATGAATAGTTGAAAATCTGCATACCTTAGAAGATAGCACTAGTTTCATGATACTGTTAACTAATTTGGTTAAGTGGAACTTAGTTTTAGGAAGGATTTCCACTGTAGTATCCTCCATTGTCACTGTTCATTAGTACTTGTAGATCTAGGAACTTCCTCCTTTCCCTTCCCTTTTGACTTTTCTTTGAAATAGTAATTTAGGCAAAGTTCTAGCATCATTGTAAAGCCAAATCTGATGACAAAAGTGGAGCTTTAGACTGTTGTTTTGAACTTGCAACAATTATACATCATCTTCAAAATCTTAGGAACTCCATTTAAGGAACAAATCTCCCTCCAACTTGACATAAGTAGGGCTGCCCTATGATTACCAACAACTCACATGAACCAATTGAGATATTCCAAGTAAGTCATGACCTGACATTTGAGAGACCTTGGGATAGTTTTCTGTAATTCGCTTGTAGGAAATTTTCTTTCAAGAGAAGTGATGCACTTATGCATTACCTGTGTTGAGAAGTGCAAAAACACCCATCAATACCTATGATGTTACTCTAGGTTTTGGTTCAATACGAAATATTTTAATTTGATGAAAATGCAACATGAATATAGGTGCCTCAATTTAATTAATTATATGATAAGGAATATGATTGAAAATATTTATCCTCAAGAATAGAAGTTGTTGGTGGTGAGAAAGTTGTTATAGACCATGACTGTATAGAGATGGCATCAAGTATAATCACAATATCAAGTAATGATTGTGTTTTTGGAGGGTAGAGGAAGGTGTTGGTGCACTATGTGACAACAATATAGATGAGAGTGACAATGTTTGCACCTACCTTTAGTTGGATCAATCATTTGTGAGTGATTATAGTGAAGAAATTAGTAATGAAATCCAATCTAAGAGTGAGAATCATGGTCTGAATGTTTGTTGCAGTGTGTTGGTTAACAGTTTTGTCACCTAACTCTATATTCTTACGCCCATGGAGGTGACAAATGTAAAAATGGCTGAATCAATAATAATGGTATTTTATATTGATTCTCTGCTTATTTTAAAAGGTGGCATCTACCTTTTTTCAGATGTTTAATGAATGATTTTTTTTAACTAAGATTGCTTTTAACCAAAAACAAATGAAAGGTGATGCTTTTAACTCAAAAGCTTTGAAAGGTGATCACACAACTAAAATAATCTGAATCTAACTACCATAAATACTGAAACTATATTAAGGAATCTTATGCATCCATCACCATAAAATCTTCATTCAAAGATAAACATCCCACAATAATGAAACTAAACACACATCTATCATTCCAATAATAGAGAATCCACTAGAAAATTACTCAACATAAGCAGAATAAATCCATACACCATAACACAAAGATCATGCCTGCATGAATTTCACCATAGTCTTTAAATATATTGAAAAAATAGAAGAACATCAAACTAAAGATAGCAGAGTTTTCTCTAATGAGTAGAATAAAGTTCTCTCAAAAGATCCTATAGCCAAACATCATCCCCATATTTAAAGATTACAAATTATCTAGAAAACGGTTTCTTGAAGACAACCATTTCAAAAATTAAAATAGAAGTCTTTAAAGTATTTAGAGCCAAATTAAAGAAAATAGCATAATAATTAAAACTAATTAGCAACCTTTGCACCGGTTCTTTCGCCTCCAACAACTTCCACCTCTTGTTTTTGTAATGCCTCCCAAGACTTTACTCTTTGCCTATATTCATGGTACTTCATGACAATTGTAGTGATGCTCTTTCTCCCTGGTGTTGTGGTGATCTACAATCTCGTCCTCCATTTTGACAATACACGATCATACTTAGCAAGTGTCTCATAGATATCATCACTTTCAGACTTAAACACCCTCAAATAGGTCTACATAGAGCTCAATTTCTTGAATGATTCAACAGTGGAAGTTCCAAGATCACCTACCTCTCTATAATACACCTCTTTGTACTGCTTTGTTATGTCTATGACATCCAGGATTTTCTCATCAAATTCATTAGTGAGGTCCACTTCAAGAGCATTGAAATTTTCCTTTATTTTCACCAATATCTCAAAATATTTTTCTAATACCTTGTTGATTTATTTGATATAATCCTCATATATTGATAGCTTCCATTCCAAAGAATCAAGCTAATTGGGGTCAACTTCTTTGGGATCATCCACTATCTTTTCTCCAACCAACAAAATATGCTCCATGGAGCCCAACTTTGCAATTTCTTTTGAAAGTACAAAAGTGCTATTATGCTCTCTTCTAATTTGTTGGAGCTCAGTCACCAATTATTTTCTTTTACCAGAAAGATCATTATAAAATTGCAAAAATTTACGAATGAAGGAGAGACCATCATGATAAAGTCCCTCAATCCATTCGTTAGCAGTCTTAGCATATCCCAAATTTTTCTTAACTTTTTGCACAATATCAGAATCAATACATTGGACATTTGAAGTGGAAGCTTCCTCGGGGGTTGGGGTCACAAATGATGAAATAAAAAATTTCAGAGAAAGAATATTGGACTGCAACAGAAGATTTTCTTTCTCTACTCTTTGGCTCTTTTGATCAATGCATTAATAAAGTAATTGGAATGGTAAACATCACCTTCTAAAGAGGAGGGCCCCATATCAATATGAGTCACTTTATAGTCTGCCTTCGTTATTTCATTTCATTTAAATCCTTTGTAGGATCAACAATCTCTAGAAGTTGATGGCCAGAAGTGGTATCTGTAATCATCTGTGACATTCTTTTTGCCTTTTTAGGTTTTGAGGAACCCTGTAGCAACATAGCAATTGTATCCACTTCGACTGTCATTAAGGGTACATTTTTCCTTTTCTTTTCAAATACCTTTTTCAACCACACTGGAGAACTATCCACGAGCCCTGTGTCTCTACTTTCAACACTTACATTGTCCACTCTCTCAACCAACTGAATAGAAACAGAAGAATCTCTTAGCGGGGAAGGAGAAATTTCAAAGAGCGTGGGGAAAGGAGGTTCTTCAATTATCTGTTGGAAAATGCCCGCAGAGTTAGTGGACGCTGCCCACGGAGTCAGTAGATGTTGGATTCTGTTGATTAACCTTCTTCTTAGGGGCAGAGGTTAGTGTATTATCTTGTTCACAAAACGATTTCAATTTTTCCTTAGCATCTTCTGGTCTCTCACCATCTCCTCCTGACTATGAGCTAGTGCTCGATGGTCTCATTGTTCATTTTCTAGTTGTTATGTTTGCACCAAAGGCTTGCACAATCCCTTGCTCTTTCCTCTATGAAGATACTGGCTCTTGAGGGGAACCTGCACTTTGGTGCCATTTTCCATTTAACCAATCATAAGTCCTTTAAACAGGAGCAGACTGAATTATTAAATCAGAAATGTCATCCTTTGACCAGTCAATTCTATATGAGGGCTTAGCAATAGACATCTGGTATTCTGGGTCAACGATCATTGAATCTTCCTGCACATCTTCCAGAATATTGAAAGAGATACAAAAGGTTTGTATTTGTTTCAGATTTAATCTCACAAAACCTCTCCTATACACTTCATTTTCATCTAAGCAGTCTTCCCAAAAATATTCAATGTCCAGGCAATGTTCATAACTGTTGTCTCCATACAAATTTTGTCTGACATACCCTTTGCTATAAAAATGAGTTCTTACAGGAAGAGACTGGAATTTAAACTTGTTCAAGGTTTTCTCCACACCCCTAGCAAACATTTACCCTAGGAAGATGTAAAAGATAAACCTAAGGCCTTGGATATTTGGGAAGGCATCACATTTTCTGAAGCTCCAGAATCAATAATGCAATTGCTCAACCTAAAACCAGCAATGTACAATGACACATAGAAAGGTTCTGGTTTTGCAAAAGGATTTGGTTGGTCTGGACTTTTCTCAACGAAATTCAACCAGACTTGGCTTTCTACAGGGATTTCACATTTCAAGGACACTTGAGCATTACATTGAGAGGGTAAAGGCTCTTGTTCAATGTATTTGACCAGTTTGTCTAACTTTGTAGGATTGAGCCTTACATATTTAGCTTGGGAAATCTGAATTTTTGTATTTTTGCATGACTCAACTATATCAAATGAACTAGTGACATAAGAATCAAAAGAATGTGTAGGGGTTACCTCAGTTGTATTTTTTGACACATTCTGCTTTGGTTTCTTTGGCTTTGTCAGGATAAATTTGAGAGTTGACGATGAACCAAATGTTTTCTCTTTTGTGTATTGTGCTCTTGTGAAGACAACACAATTTTGATCATCTACTTTGGTATATACATCTTCTTTGGCTTCATAATCTAGTACATATTCAAAGAAATTCATGCTAGAATCTTGAGACTGACCAGGCTCTTCCACATATGGCTCTTGTGTACCTTCATTGGTTGACATCATTTGCATGAATCGAACCATCTTTGGATAGGTAGCCCCATCATGATCTGAAGTCAAATGAAAATTGTAATGATTACCTTTGCTAGAAGAAGGGGCACCTTCAATTGCCAATCTTTGAGTCGGGGCACCCGACGATAATGTCTTATTGGGAGCCCCTTGATAATTATAATCTCTTCTAGGGACAACTTGATAGGGTGTTTGTGAAGGACCCTTTGGCATTTGTCTCTTTAGAGTAATTATATCATTGGCCAATCTTTGTATAACCGAGTCAGTGGAATTTACTGGTGAAGGTTTACAAGTTTGCAATTCCTTCTTCCATTTTCCTGCGACAATCAAATCATCTTCTATGGATATAGCCAACTCTTGAGTGGCCTTCGCATTGGCGGCACCTTCTCTTTTGATAGTGAAACTTAAATCTAGTGGTAAGGTGTTGATGAACATTTCCTTCAATAATTCATTCCCTGGCCTCATGTTTACAAAAATCCTATTATACAATTTGTTGAACCTAGCCACAAATTCCCTCATTGGTTCATGAACTTCCTTTTTCATAGATCCCAATTGAGCAACCAAAACTTGATCATTTTCTGCAACCTTAAATCTATTTTCAAATCTTGTTCTTAAGGTAGCCCAATTATTAATGGAGCCATTCAGAAGGGAATAAAACCAATTGGCGGTAGCACCAGTTAGAGATTCTGCAAAAAGTCTCATAGCAACATCCTCATGTTGCACAACAAGGATAGAGGAAGCGGCAAAGAAAGCTTGCATGTGTTCTTCAGGAGAAATCTTCCCATATCCACTGAATTTTGGTACAATTTTCCTCGAGCCCTTTGGAAAATCATGTAGTTGAGCTCCAGCTCCAAAGGTCAGGGGACTTATTACAACCCCCCAAGGAACAAGTATAGGTTGAGCCATCACAACAAGATTATGGAGAGGAAAATTAATTTGCAAAGGAAGGACGGTGTCATGCAAGAGAAGAGCTTGACAAGATGTATTAGAAACCCCAGGGGAACTAACTTTAAGGGTAGGAGAAGGTGGCCTGCTAATAGATTTAACCTTTTGGTTGGGTGGGAAGGATGAGAAACCAACCGCTTTTAATAACTCAAAATATTTACCGACAATCCCTTTCTTTTTATCTCCCCTTGTGTACCTCTTAGATGCCAGAGTTGAACAAACAAGAATAAATTATAGAGTCGCCAACTCCCACTTGCTAAATGTTCCATGGAATATTTTGTTTATTGTTCAACTTATTTCTTTGATTCACAAACTAATTCCAAGGAGCTTGCACTGAAGGGGCTCTAACTCTTCTGGCTATAGGCACAACATTTTCTACAAAAACGATTTCTTGGGCATTTTCAAAACATAGCATTTTCTCTTATAATCTTTCAAAGTTCTTTCTCTTCCTCTAACACTTCATTAAATCTGTGATATTGGAGGTTGGTTCTTCTTTGCTACCAAGCAAGTAGCCGAAGACTAATAACTATATCTTCTTGATCCCCAATCAACCAGTCTACATTAGGTTGGAGAATAGGAGCGTTACGCTTTTGAAGAACCATAACTATCAACTACAAAGCAACTCATAATGCAAAAACAAATCTCTAGTTCTTCCCCAGTAGAGTCGCCAAAATATTTTGGTTAACAATTTTGTCACCTAACTCTATATTCTTACGCCCATGGAGGTGACAAATGTAACAATGGTTGAATCAGTAATAATGGTATTTTATACTGATTCTCTGCTTATTTTAAAAGGTGGCAGCTACCTTTTTCAGATGTTCAATAAATGATTTTTTTTAACTAAGATTGCTTTTAACAAGAAAGCAAATGAAAGGTGATTCTTTTAACCCGAAAGCTTTGAAAGGTGATCACACAACTCAAATAATCAAAATCCAACTACCAAAAATACTGAAACTATATTAAGGAATCCTATGTATCCATCACCATAAAATCTTCATTCAAAGATAAACATCCCACAGCAATGAAACTAGACACACATCTATCATTCCAATAATAGAGAATCCACTAGAAAATTACTCAACATAATCAAAATAAATCCATACACCATAACACAAATATCATGCCTACATGAATTTCACCATAGTCTTTCTATATATTGAAATAGCAGAAGAACAACAAACTAAAGATAGCAGAGTTTTCTCTAATGAGTAAAACAAAGTTCACTCAAAAGATCCTATAGCCAAACATCATCCCCATATTTAAAGATTACAAACTGTCCATTAAACGGTTTCTTGGAGACAACCATTTCAGAAATTAAAATAAAAGTCTTTAAAGTATTAAGAGCCAAATTAAAGAAAATAGCATAATAATTAAAACTAATTAGCAACCTCTGCACCAGTTCTTTCGCCTCCAACAACTTCCACCTCTTGTTGTTTCTGTAAAGCCTCCCAAGCCTTTACTCTTTGCCTATATTCACAGTACTTCATGACAATTGTAGTGATGCTCTTTCTCCTTGGGGTTGTGGTGATCTGCAATCTCATCCTCCATTTTGACAGTGCATGATCAAACCTAGCAAGTGTCTCATAGATATCATCACTTTCAGACTTAAACGCCCTCAAATAGGTCTACATAGAGATCAATTTCTTGAATGAGTCAACAGTGGAAGTTCTGAGATCACCTACCTCTCTATAATACACCTCTTTGTACTGCTTTGTTATGTCTGTGACATCCAATATTTTCTCATCAAATTCATCAGTGAGGTCCACTTCAAGAGCATTGAAATTTTCCTTTATTTTCACCAATATCTCGAAATATTTTTCTAATACCTTGTTGATTTATTTGATATAATCCTCATATATTAATAGCTTCCATTCCAAAGAATTGAGCCAAATGGGGTCAATTTCTTTGGGATCATCCACTATCATTTCTCCAACCAACAAAATATGCTCTATGGAGGCCAACTCTGTAATTTCTTTTGAAAGTACAAAAGTGCTACTATGCTCTCTTCTAATTTGTTGGAGCTCAGTCACCAATTATTTTCTTTTATTGAACACATCAATATAAAATTGCAGAAATTTACGAATGAAGAGAAGACCATCATGATAAAGTCCCTCAATCCATTCGTTAGCAATCTTAGCATATCCCATTTTTTTCTTAACTTTTTGCATAGTATCAGAATCAATGCCTTGGACATTTGAAGTGGAAGCTTCCTCAGGGGTTGGGATCACAAATGATGAAATAATTTTTTTTAGAGAAAGAATATTGGACTGCAACTGAATATTTTCTTTTCTATACTCCTTGGCTCTTTTGATCAATGCATTAATGGAGTAATTAGTATGGTAAACATCACCTTCTAAAGAGGATGGCCCCATATCAATATGAGTCACTTTATAGTCTGCCTCTGTTATTTCATTTTCATTTAAATCCTTTGTAGGATCAACAATCTCTAGTAGTTGATGCCCAGAAGTGGTATCTGTAATCTTCCGTGACATTATTTTTTCCTTTTTAGGTTTTGAGGAACCCTGCAACAACATAGCAACTGTATCCACTTTGACTGTCATTGAGGGTACATTTTTCCTTTTCTTTTCAACTGCCTTTTTCAACCACACTAGAGAAGAAGCCATGATCCCTGTGTCTTTGCTTTTAACACTTACATTCTCCACTCTCTCAACTGATTGAATAGAAATAGAAGAATCTCTTGGCAGGCAAGGAGGAATTTCAATGAATGTGGGGAAAGGAGGTTCTTCAATTATTTGCTGGAAAATGCCTGCAGAGTCAGTAGATGTTGGCTTCTCTTGACTAACCTTCTTCTTAGGGGTAGAGGATGGTGTATTAACTTGTTCACAAACTGATTTCAATTTTTCCCTGACATCTTCTGGTCTCTCACCATCTCCTCTGACCGCAAGCTGGTGCTCGACGGTCTCATTGTTTGTTTTCTAGCTATTATGTTCACACCAGAGGCTTGCACAGTCCCTTGCTCTTTCCTCTATGAAGATCTTGGTTCTTGAGGGGAACCCACACTTTGGTGCCATTTTCCATTTAACCAATGAAAAGTCCTTAAAACAGGAGCAAACCGAATCATTAAATCAAAAATTTCATCCTCTAACCAGTCAATTCTATATGAGGGCTTAGCAGTAGACGCCTGGTATTCTAGGTCAATGGTCACTATATCTTCTTGCACATCTTCCAGAATATTGAAAGAGATACCAAAGGTCTATATTTGTTTAAGTGTTAATCTCATAAAACCTCTCCTATACACTTCATTTTCATCTGAGCAGTCTTCCCAAAAATCTTCAATGTCCAGGCAATGTTCATAACTACTAGCTGCATACAAATTTTTTCTAACATATCCTTTGCTATCAAAACGAGTTCTTACAAGAAGAGACTGTAATTTAAACTTGTTCAGGGTTTTCTCCACACCCCTAGCAATGTTATTACTTTTGCAAGAGAACGAAGGCATGGACAAAGGAAACAAATAACCCTTCTTTCCCATATTAGGGTATTTAACATTTACAACTACTATTTGTCAACAAACTTCAAGAAAAATCAAATAATCACCTGGGTAATGAGGCAACTTTAATGGAGCTCTCTTGAAACCCCCAATTATGAGGTAAGTAAATCTATTAAATTGAATGAAAAAGCTACCAAATTCCATCACTAGGGTAGCTAATTTAAGTGAATCTTAGAGCTCAAGGTTACCATTAATTCTGCTCACAATCCCCATTAAAAATGTGTCATTGACGCGACAATAATTGCCCATTCTAACCCTCTTAGTAAGTTGTGGAAAAAATTTGTACACAGGCATATCTGGCGTCGGAGACCCTTGCAATTCCAACCCAACCCAGATAGCCTCCTGACTAGCTAAAATATAAACCAAGAAAGAGCACATATGAAATGCAACAGTTTGCTAGAAATTGATTAATTGCTCATTCAAATGATAACAGATAATTTCGGCCCAGTCAATGAATTTATTCTCATTACAAATCAACATAATAAAGTGACACATCCAAAACTCAAATCAGTCTGAGTATGCATTCCTAACTACATGATGCAATAAGGTAATAGCCTCTAAAATTTCATCTTTAAAATGTACCCTTCTAAGTTTAGAAGGCAACTGAGACTTACCTTTCTTCTCAGACTTCAACCAGTTCCTTGCAATAGAACTTCTGCACCATTCTTCATTCTTTTTGAAAAACTCATCACCCACAGCCATAGATATTTCCTCCACAACTTCTCTTTCTGGAATGATCAACGCGCAGGAAACGACCTTAGGAGTGATTTTTGCAATAACGGACCCGTTCACTACCCTTATTTCCTGAGTCTCAGGGATGTAGCCTCTCGTGCACACAATTAACAAGTCGACATTTTATATAGCCTTAGGGAAGCCTCCAGCACGTGCCAAACCACTTTGTAAAATCCTTTCCCCAAGAGGCATTTTGTCGTTTTGTTCCAAATGTAGCAAAAACTCCTCCAAATCAAGATGCCCTACCTCAGTGTCCCTCACACCAGACCACTGGTTCTGAATACCACTCTGCATGAGCACCAGTCTATGGAGAAGGAATGTATGCACCTTAAGAAGTAGCAGTAGAGAATATGAATGCAGGAGAAATGACTTAGTAAATATTTTGCCACCCAAACTTATGTCATTATTTGATAGTACATGCATTAAATGCAGTATTCAATTTCATTCCTCGAAAAGATAGCTCTCTAAACCTACATGCCTTTTAAAAATTCTAAAAAGACAACTCAAGGTTAGTCCGTACATAACATTAAATCAGGTGGCGGTGCCTTTGAAAACTGAGAGAAAACAACGTTGTTGTGTGGTCACATAAATTTGAAACCTCAAAACTAAGATCAGGAGTTTCAAAGTTTTAAAAACCTCTGACTCACCAATCCATAAGACAACCAACAAAGAATTACGACTCAACAAGGATAACCAAGTCAGATAATTGAGAAGTTACGAAATTTTGAAACTCCACGACAAGGTTGTGAAAGTTGGAGAACTAGTGATCAAGGTTAGAAAAAGCACATGACTCGTGACTTGAGTAATCACTAAGGGGAATAAACAACAAGGCGCATAAAATGAATGAGGTAAAGTCCTGAAAATGTTTGAGGGGAAGTTTAAAATTTTTGATATTAGTGTAAAATACTATGGATAACACAATGATGTGGAAAATAAAGAATATTTGCATGCAAATTATATATCAAAGGAATCTACTTCGATATTTGATTATAAAATGCATGCACATATTGGTGATGCAAATGGAAAACAAGAAAAATATTTTCTTATTTAATATCTTACCTTTCTTTGTCCTTTTTCTAATTTTGAAGTTACTAATGATTCTTTGTATGAGGAAAACATAGGAATAGTTGTACACAAAGGTGTTAATGTAGAAATAAGTGTTTTTAAAACTGATGATATTTCATTTTAATGGTTTTTCACTCAAATAATGTGAAGTGGGTGATCATATGGATGCATGTGAGAACCTATTTATTTGGTGTGCATTGTGTTGTCTTCCTCATTCAAGGAAAAGTGTGCCACATGTCTAATATGAGAAGTACATGTATCACAACAAGTTGATGAAACAATGAGACAATTTAATTCACATGAAATTTCTCATGATCCCATTTGTTGTGTTGGTGAAGATTGTGTATGTTGGCTATTTATTGTCCCTGAGATGAATAGAATTGAATATAATGATTTCCTCTGTAATGAAGGTGTGGCTTCTTTTATAATGGATGAAAGCATGCTCGAGTTCAAGTGTTTCACTTAGGCCCAACATATAGTTTGTAATAGTTTTGAGAAGAAAAAAATTCTTTAGGTTGTTGATCAACTACTTGCTCAAGTTTCTTGTATTCTTGAGCTTCAATTTTTTTAGTTTGATTTATTAAAAGATGAGTTTCCTTCTACACATCAATAGGATGAAGAGATATTTTTTGTTGTAGTGTGAATTGGAGGCATTCTCTTTTTACCTTAATTCACCCAAGGAGGTTAGGAGATATGAAAATACCATAGTTTCTTTTGTGCCTAACCAATTTTTTAAATTATTTCTCCTATCTGCTATAAAGAAAAATGATGCAATGCAAGGTAGTGTAGTGGCCTTTGTTTTGTGGTCACCATATAATGGCAAGGTTAATGGTGGGGCTATTCTTCATTTTTTAGAGGCAATCAAAAATTTGTGTATGAAAGAAGAAGGCTACATCTTTTGTAGTTGTGTAAAAAATATAGCTCCAATTTTATAGAAATAAAGTCCTTCAACATGATAGTGTTTGATAGAGGCAATTGACTCCATCATTCCTTTGTAGAGTTGGCTTGCATTGTGTTAAATTTTTATGTCACATCCATATTTTAGTACTCATGTGTTGTCGTGATAATTGGTTGTGAGCTTTGTCATGTATATATGTCTATTATCAATCATGAGTCAATCTTGATCATTTATTTTTTCCAAATTTTGGTCAGCTCAAAAATTATAGATTCTCATGGTGCATGTAATAGACACATATCCCCAATCAAAGCCACTATTGAGACTCAAATCTATAATATCATTTTTTCTTGAGTCCCTCCCTTTTTACGTGTCTTAGTAATATTTGACCCATTACTGATAACCGATCAAAGATCTCCTAATTGGGTCCCCTAGATGTAAGATGATGCCCAATATCCATAAAAGTTTTAAATCATGGATAATACTAGTTCTTTCTTTGGTTTTGGTGTGTTTTTCACCTTTTTAGACTTTCTAAGTTTTTCATGCCTTCATACTTTCCTTGATCCTTACTCCCCACTCTAAACCTTCCAAAATTGACTAAGTGTTGAGTTTGTCAACCTTTTAGATTGTTAGGGTTTCCCATTTATTTGTACCTCCTTTAAGCATCCTTGATCCCTTAATTTTAAAGGCTATAAAAGGCCTAAGTGTTGTATTATTGGTGTTTCATAGTTTTGTGTCCCCTGATACCATTTCTTCGGCATTCTCAAGCCCTAAAGCCCAACTTTTTTATTAAAATTTTAATTCCTTTACATCCACCATATTTTTAGACTTCCTCATCCATCCATCCCTTGGTACCTATCCCCTTGACTCCTTGATTCCCTGATGCTTTAATCCTTTGCATTGCGGTATGAGTTCGTCTTGTCCCCCAACAATCTAAAAATCCACCAAAATATTTTGAAATTTACTCGATGTTGTCAGCCCATTGATGTTGTCTACATTGAGCTTAAAATGTTGTTCAATGAATATCTACCTCTTGAATATAAATTTGACTATAATTGGACTTCAAATCAATCTAAAAAGAGCACTTTAGCTACCTGATTAGACAAGTCTCTTATCCTCAACAAGGGATATTAATTCTTCACTAATACCTTATTCGATTATCAATAATCAATACATAAATGAACATATCCATCCTCCTACACAGATGATATGTGCTCCCCAAGGTGATATACTAGGAAAAGCATGTCCCTTCTCTAAAAATCCTCAAGATGCAACTTAATCTCGCTAAGCTCTTGAGAAATTATCCTATATAGTGCATATGAGATGAGTTCCACTCCAAAAATAAGGTCAATGCAAAATTATACATCCCACATCAACAACATACCAGAAATGACACAAATACATCCACATAGTCTTTGAGGGAAGGGTGATCATCAAGAGAAACCTCATGGTGGTCAATCTCAACAAGATCACTCACAAAGATAGTGAACATCTAACATACCTTTCATATAATCCACTTTAGTTGTGTGGATAATATCATAGAAGGTGAGATGGGTCTCAATATTCCTATTATTACAACATAACCACCATAATATTTTACACACTCAAATATATTCTAGCAATAATTGATACCCATGTGATGAGCATCAATCCAATCCATACCAAGAACAATCTTGTAAGATCCTAGTGGTAGGATGTGAAAATTAGTGGTAGTGGTGAGAGTTCTAATGTCTAACACAAAAGTATGCACAAGGGATTCAATTACCACCTTAGCTCATGTGATTAACTCAACCTTCCAACTACTATACTTTCTTGTTGCCACTAACCTATATTACTCAACCAACAATGGGGATGTGGAGTTTGAAGATCATAAATATAAATAAATAAAAAAGAACATCCTCAAGCATACTTGATGTCTCAAAGTATATACCTTGATATTCAGCCCGATAGCTATCAACTGTTGCAAACACCTTGTGAGATTTTCCAATGCCTCCAACTAATTCCTTTGATGTCAGGGCACCCTAACCACCAACTACCACATTGTCTAGCCATGTGGCCATTATAACCATAAAAGAAACATGATCCCATAACACAAGGCTTCAAAAAATAAGGTCATATTAAGAGTTGAAATCCAAAGAAGACATAACTAGGTTGACCACTAACTAATACTATTACAAAACATTGTTTGTAAGATTTTACCTTAGCTTCTCCCTATGACGCGAGTTTCCACTAGACTAGCCACTTTGCTAACCTTGCATAGGTCTCTTCCTCTAGGTCTATTCCTAATAATAAAAGGGTGTTCAAGTTATTATAGAGGAAGTCCTAAAACTCCCTTTGGTTTGGGGTTGATATCCACAAACCTTAGGTCTTTCCTAAAATAATATCACTACCTATATACCCATTTGACCACCCTGGCCTCTACCCAAACTTTCCTCCACTAACCTTACCTTCTTAATGGTAATCTCTAGTATTTATTTCCAAAACCTAAACACTACTAATGATACAAGGGTTCATACATTGCCAAGATAATAGCCCACACATGATCATACACCAATAAACATAAACACATAACTAGCAACATATTGGCAAACACAAAACCCATAGCTCTCAATATTGCAACATGAGCTTTGATACCAAATTTAATTCCCCAAGATTTCACACAAGATATTAAAGGATTCTTTTTGGATGAACATTTTTTCATGTTGTAAATGCAACATCAACATATGATAATGTACACCTACATGCACATGGTACCCTAACAACACATAATGATACATATGACAAAAATCACTTATGTACCAAACATGGTAACACAAAAAGAATACTTACAAACATATGAGTTAAAAAAACCATGATAATCTCAAAACATAAGTCCTAAGAGAGATTTGGAGATTCCTATCAGATTTCTAGGTTAGTTGGAACTTTGGAGTCCCCTTGTAACTTAGGTTGAACTTTTAATTCCTCATGTAAATTTGCATCTTGTAAACTGTAAGCTTGCCTATGATCCTTGTAAGTCCAAAAATTATTGAAATTTGGATGTAATGATACAAAATTTAGCCTATAAATTGCATGCCCACCTCTGGTCCCCACAAGTGTATAACTTATATAACTTTAAAGGTCATAAGTAACTTTGTAGCCTACAAATTGCACACTTACCTTTTATCCCCATAATTCCATAATTTTTGGAACTTAGGTCATGTGAAGCTTTCTATCTTATTAAATACATGCTTTCCTATGATCCATTTAACTTTGTAACCCATACCTATATAAATGTATAACTTTACAGTGGGTTGTACACCTAGAAACTACAAGCTTACCTCTAAGTGTTGCAAGTCTATAGTAACTACCTATAGAAATTTAGAACTATAGAGAAAGTTTTCAAGCCTACATTTGAATTTCACAAGTTTGAAACAAATAATTATGGAACTTTAGGAATCCATAGTAGATTTCCAACCCTACAAACTAGAATTGTACCTTTAATTTTCACAAGTTTGCAACAACTACCAATAAAACTTTTGGAGTCCAATGAAGCTTTGCAACCATACAAATTGTAATCCTTCCTTTGATTTTTGTGAGTCCACAACAACTACCTCTAAAACTTTAGGACTTTAAAGTAGGTTTGTAACCTTAGAAACTACAATATTGTCTTTGAGTTTTGCTTGTTTCCAACAACTGCTTGTAAAAGCTTGGGACTCAAGAGTAGGTTTATAACTAAGAAAAAATACAATTCTAGAACAAGAAAAAAAAGATCACAACTTTCTCTTTTTTGTGATGTACAAAAATGAGTTAGACCAATCTCTTGAACATATACAAGCTCTTCATTGGCCAAATAAGTAAACCCCAATGCATAAATAAACTCATTGTTCAATTTCTCTACTCATATTAGTCTGCATATGGTAAGGAAAGGACAGAGCATTCAAAAGAAACATATACTCAAATAGAGTAAAATTTTCACCCTCGAATTACAACATACATTCATAAATAATTAAATAATCATGATTATGATAAATACATGATTATTTCCACAAGGTAAATAAATCATGCTTTGTAATCATGTTTCTACCGCATAGCTAAACATGAGAATTTTATTACACATACTATATACATTCAACTCTAAGTTTAAGTAATGTTAAAATAAATGATAGATTTCATACCATGTACATAGGTATATTATAATCCAAATAAAAAATATAATTAATCATTTTTACAAGTTTTTACATGGAAGGACATAATTGTCTTGAATTATACATTTTAAATAAGATTACAAAATGATAATTTTATCCATATAAAAGGTCATGAAACCTTATGATTTCCAAGCTATTACAAGGGTTCATGAGTCTGAATAGTGGAAAATAATAGCAAACCATGTGGAATCCTTAGGAAAACCCCTCTAAACTAGGAGAAAATTGATTGTGCGATTCAATAAACTCTTGCCAAATATGTGGTTAAACAAAAACATATTAACCACAATTTATACACAATTTTTAAGCAAAGAATACACAAGGGATACACACTCACCAATCAATGCATACACACATTGTATCAAACATGTCATCCAAGAACATGTATCGGCATACAAGATTGAGAAGAGCACACCAATCAAGCATATATTATGGAATCACATGCACATGTTGGATATACAATCCAATGTACAAAGGAGGAGAGAGTTATCCTAAAATATAGTCATGGAATGTTGTCACAGGTATAAAGAACTACATGGAGATTGAGAATTGTACCCCCATCCATGGATATTGAGGAGTTTTCCCCCATCCAATTGGTATCCTCAATGACAATGGTAAATTGGCCCCATGTCAATCATGATACGACCATGTATCCTACAAATCTAAAATATAAAATGAGGCACATATTAGAGGAATTATAGATAGGCTTTGGAAGTTACCCTCAAAACATTCACTAAAAAGGAAGAGATCAAGAAAGAGGGAAAACCTAGATTGATTACATAGTAATTCATCTTAGGCATGAAACAAATCATTTTCTAATTTCAAGGTGTTTAATGAGTTTACTTTATTTTCAACCTATTGTATCACGTGAAGATGTATTTTTTATAATTTAATGAACATGGAATTATTTTTTATGTATTTGACATATGAATTTTGGGTGGGTTTGAAGGTTGCTAAGTTTAGGCTATCTTTCATTAAATCCCTTATTTGGAATATATAAAAAATTCAAACCACAAGGTTGACCATACTCACATACAATAAACTTAACACAATTGGGTTTCTATTTGCACCCATGATTCTGCTTAAGAGTACATGATAAAATAACCTAATCACAAAATTTTAGTTTCTATATCATAAAATAATAAAAATATTTACAATTATTGAAGGAAAATGTACCTACTCGACTTGTATTTCCCAGAGCTTCAAGTTAAGCGTGGTTTTCTCTATTAAACAAAAAATCATTTTCACTAATAGTGTTCTTTGCGTCTTAGTTGACATCGATAAGGAAAATGATTATGAAAAGAATAAAGGTGAAAATGTCATTATTACTCCCTACATTTCCTAATACAAGTCACAAAAGGAAAAATAACATCAATGATGTCAAATGAGATTAGATAGAAACTCTTTATCATTGAGAAATATAATCAATCTATAAGGAAAAATATGAACTTCCAACTTAGTTGAAAGTTTCAAACCAAAATATTAAAATAAGTAACTACTTTCGACTCATTGTCAATCAATGATCTCATTATAAAATTGTGAAGAGAAGAAAATAGTTTAACTCCTTCAAAAACCCTACAACCATGAAGACATTGAAATACAACCATTACTAATATTCAATCATCTCACAAGTGTCAAAATGACTTAATACTTAACTATAAAAGAATCACAATTTAAAAAAAAATAAAAAATCACACATCCACAAATTATTTTGAATTAAAAATGAACACATCAAAACCAAGTTCTAAAAGTATTAACCAACACCCCTCCAAAATGTTAGTGACCAACAAATGCACATTAAATAAAAATAAAAATGATATAGCACTATACTAAGCACATTTTTAATTCAAGTCATCTAATAGAAATCAATAGTAGAGTAAATTAAATATATAAGTAATAATAAATGAATATACTCTAGTTCAATTATATTAAGAGTGTTGAGAGGAATGTAGAAGCAATACAATTGAAACAAGAACTTAGAAAAAATTGAGGATTTTGAATATAGTGCAATAGAAATCGGGGCTCTTGGATCAATAAGGACATGATTGTCAACCTTGGATGTGACCACCTACGATACTATACTCTTTGGACAATAGTGTCTAGAAATACACATACTTCAAAATTCCTTCTACACCTAAAAAATGTGTGGATGTGATTTAGGCCTTGCTTTGAGATGGATTAACCTATAACTAGGGAGCCCTCTCAATAGTATTCAAGACCCTGTAGTATATAAATTAATGAATATCAAGTAATATTGGAAAAAACACCACACAAATATTTGAAATCCTAGTAGTAATTGTTTAATGAATAATGCTCAATTGGTCACTAGAATGCTTGTATTGCAAGATTGCATAATAGAACAAGATGTCTAAAATGAATCTAGGGCTTGATTTAAATACAACTCCCTAGTGCACTTAATTATTGTCATAAATGAAGGAAACTATTACAATATGGAAATTTGAAATAAACTTGCAAATCTAAAAAATATACTAGAGCATCAATGAATATTTGAATTATTATGAACCATCAACAAAGAAAATCAGCAATACTCAAGAGCCATACACAGCAAAAATATTTACATGAAGAAAATGTTTTTGGGTGAAAAATTCCACCGAAAAAGAGGGCAAGTTTGTATTATCTACGAAGAGATTACACTACGTTCAACTTCCTTCAATCCTACATCCAATCTAACAACATTTGTGTACCTATAAAACTTGTCATAATGTCTCCATCTCAAACCCTCCATATATAGACTCGTGGAGGCCCAAAATATCACCATAAAATATTACCACAGGTCAAAACAAGGTTTCAAAATACCATGATAAAAATACATACAACCCTTACATGCTAAATGTAATCTCTTAAATGACTCTTACAACCTCTTATAGGTTGTTCTAAAATCCCTAAAAAATAGGAGATTCTTTTACATGTGTCATAGACTATCAATAGCTTATGCAAAGATTCTCTTACACATGTCAAAAATATTTTAAATAATCCATTAACATGATTTTCACATCCAAAATGATCTCCCCTATTTTTATCCCTTATAATTGTCATAGAATCTATTATAACATCCTTAAAAATATGATTTCCATGTTAAACCACTAAATGAGCATCTTTTGACAACTAATAAGTTGTTTTTCAAGGCACCTGTTGGGTGAAAATTATGTAATCAGCTTTTCGATAGATTACACAACTAGGACTTCAGGCACAACTATGTGAGATGTGAATCTCTCCTCTCAGAAAGGGGAGGCGCCCTTCTTACTGCTGATAGAAGCGATAGTAAAACAAACAAGTAATTACAAAATGTACACAATACTTACGAAGTGGGGGGTGTGTTACATTCATCCTTCTCTCTTTTTTCAAAGAAGATGTTTACAATGCTTCACCATTGGAAGTTCTCAATTTAAATCATCAAAGTAAAATATCTTTTCAAAGCAAAGCGAAAAAAAATTAACAAAAAAAAAAAAAAAAGAAGGCACAAATTATTTTCAATGGTGGATCTGTGAAGAGTGTCGTTTGTCACGTTAGAAGCACAAAGTCTTAGACGCAACAATTCCTCGAACAACATGAACAATTACAAGCGCAAAGTCTTGTAGATCATCCAACCAAATTATCAAAGAGCATGAACAATTACAAGCACAAAGTCTTGTAGATCATTCAACAATATTATCCAAAACACAAATGAAAATCTAAATAAAGGATGTAACACAAAGTTTACATAAATTACTTAGAGTCCTTCAGATTCCATCAGAACCACCAAATGAGATCAATTCATAAAAGTATCGAATCCAACACAAAGTATGGTTTGCAATCCTCTTCTTTATTGATCAAATTTCATTCACAAAGTATGAACAAAGTTTCACAAATTTGCTTCAAAAAGGGTAGCACTTCGTTGCAAAATACTAAAGGATAAATTTACAATAGAAATCCCTCACATTATATAGGAAGAGGGATGAGAAAAATTAGGAATCTAATTGAGGAAATCAAGGAAAGTTAGGTGAGCGATTTTAGGAGATCTCACCTAACTTGGACCAAAGTCAAAGTGTAATTTGTTTTCAAAAGATTACATCTTCGAACTTGGTGCAATTACAATTTACAAAAAGACATAAAATGTCAGGGAATATTTACAAGATGCATAAAAGGATGCATCAAAAATATCTAACACTGGAGATCAGGAACCTTCTTCATGGTTCCTTGCTTGGGCGCGGAGTCTTCATACTTCTTCCTGGTCTCCAACATGAATTTTTTATCTAGAAGAAACAAGATCAAAGGACATCACCTTCGAGATCACTTGATGAGATCTAGAGAGAAACTGCAAGGATGGTGAATCAATAGGCATCAGTAGAAAAAGTAGCATTGGGAAGCGTGAAGTGAGCAACGATGTTGAGCAAGCGCGAAACTGGTGATGATGCATGGAAAACGATGCACGAAGTGGAAAAAACAAGGTTTGGAGTGAAACTGGGAAAATTTGAAGTGTTTTAAGAAAAAACTAGGAAAAGTGTAAGGGCGCAAAAAATCAACGCCCTTGCACTTTGAGGAAATTCACCTTGATGCAATGGCACTGATTTTCAGCGCCCTTGCACTTTTGAAGTGTAATAAAGTTCACTTGGTGTTAGGGTGCTGAAAATCAGTGCCCTTACACTTAGAAAGGGTTGGTTTGAAAACAACATGTCAGGGTGCTAAAAATCAGCACCCGGACACTTAGCTCATGAATGCACGAGTTTGTGAGTGTGATGGCATGGTCAAAGAAACATAAGGAAAGGAAGAAACAATGGAAAGGTGAGATTTACCTGAGAAAAAGCAAAAACCTAGGTCGATGCAACAAGAGACCACAAAAAGAAACGAGTTTCTGAAAGTAGCTTGGTCGCCCAGCACGTTGGAAGTGAAAGAGAGGAGTTTAGAATGAAGTGGAGGAATGAACTAAAATTCAATTAAAATCACTTAAAAGTGATTTGGGAGTGTCATAAATGAACAAAAGTCGTGCAACTAATCAAGGCATAAAAAGTGGCACAAAACTGGAAAAAGTGCAAAGCACTAAAAAAAAATGACACCTTAGTCAAAAATTGGCTAAGTCTGGAAGAAAAGTGTAAGAGCGCACTTTTTTAGCACTTCTACACATTTTTGAAAAATCACTTTTGTGTAGGGGCATTGATTTTTGGCGCCCCTGCACTTTCAACACTTAGCCAATTTTTGGTTGTGAGCAGGAGCGCACTTTTTGGGTGCAACTGCATATTTCACAATTTAACTAAGTATGAACAGTGAGACTTCATGAAGGAGCTCGTTTCGAAGGTCTTCGCGAGGTGAACATAGGGTGATGTTCAAACTAACTGTTTGAAGTTTTGGAAAGCATTTTGAGGTGGCTTGAAAATCACCTCGTTTTGCGTGCTTGAACTTCACGAATCCTAGGAAACAAACAAGTTCCGTAGGGGGGTTATCCGTGGAACGAGTGCTGCTAGATTCTGTGATAACAGCACCAACATGTGGCAAAAGTGCCAACTCAAAATCTCATGCCCTTTTTTATGGAGCACAAATATTTAATAATATAAATACCAAATATCTATAAGAAAATTGAAAAATAATAATGAATACCTTAGGAATTGCTAAGGTCGAGACACCTTAATTCCTAACAATTACACAATTTACACAAGTCAAAATAGTAGGGAAGGAAAGAGGTAGTTTACTTGAGGACAATGATAAAATTTTGTTGAACATAGATGATGATTGAGTAATTTTATAGGATGTGAGCACTTGATGATCCTTTCCTACATCAGTCATCTAATAGACAAAAATCTAACATGGAAAAAACACATCAAATATGCCCAATATTTTTGGTTGCAAAAACACTACATAATGGTAATTCACTAAGCATGTACATGAGTCATCACCACAAGTTGCACTATATGATACTAAGCAAGCATGGAAGAACATGTTAGTAAGATGTAGGGATTGAAGGAGGATAACTAAAATATTAAATTTGGTCAAGTGGTGTGCATTCCCATGTAGCACACCCCATGTGATAGTGGGGTACTATAGATATGATAAGGTCTATGCTTAAATATATAAGAAAGTAGAATCCTCATGATGATCACCTCTCCAAGGGCTTGAGTGAGACAATAGAAGGCTACACCTAATCCATATAGAACTAATGCAAATATATTAAAACATAAATTAGGAAATGATGTAAGATATATTGGAGTACATAATATAATTGTGTATCTATTTTATTATAATAAGTTTATTATGCATTGGATATTATTGCTTATATATTGACTTGAACACGTCACATCATAAGGAGCATCTTCTCTCACCCACATGCCATGTTCGTAGAAAACATCTATATTTAGCAAGTCATGTTTTACTTGGTCCCCTTCATAGGGACTCACCTAGTTGTCATGTGATAGGAATCCTCTTGATTATTTCTTATAAATACTTCTCTCTTGCTCACATTTGTAAATATCATTTTATGTTATTATAATCTTATACTTTTAAATATATTATTCTTATTTCATATATTTGTGTGTTTATGTTCTTCATTTATTTGAATAGTATGTTTACTATTTTATCTTGCTTCTCTCATCTAAATCATGGGTTACATGAGTCTTTGAGGTGACCCCAACATGGTATCAGAACCATAGGGTAAGAAGGAGCTCATTAAAATCCAAACAAGAATAGAGACTTCAAGAGCCTCATATTGAAAACAACACTTTTACGGTATTCTAGCATAATTGTGATGTTTCCATTGTATCCATGGCATCCAAAAACCCCAAGGAGGACCTTTATTTTGCCAAATTTTATTTCTATTTATAAATATTTTTAAATTTTTGTTTAAGGATTTACTTTTTACTACAAGTAAACAACTTTTTGGAGTGCTTTGAAGATGAACAGATAGCATCATTACATTTGGAGCAGCCAAAACCCCCCAAAATTGAAGTAGATTTAGTAAAGACAATTTTTTTGTAGGTCATATAGTCAAACAAACCTGCATTGTGTAATTTTTTTACCAATACTTTTTTTTGATATTTTAAAAAAATTAAAATAAAAAGTGCATTTGTATAACACATTTTAGCACTAGTTTTTTAATTTAAAAACAAAAAAAAAAATGTTAGGGGCATGGGGGTATTACCCTTGCAACCCCCTTTGGAGTTGTTTAGAGATGTTTTTGGATTAGATTGTGTTGGAGTTTTTTGCATCACATGGATTGTGGAAACTTGATATCATTAACCCCCTTTGGAGTTGTGTTGGGGGTGAGGGGAGCGTTTACACCCACCAACACCTTTTTTAATTATTCTAATTTTATTTTAATAAAAAAACACATTTATTTTTAAGTGTTTTTTAATAAAACAAAAATTAACCACCTCATCTTCAACCCAACTTTTCCTGGCCACTATCTTTGTCGACAGTGCCACCCAAGGGCCACTCAACAACCACCAAGCTTGACCAGGGGACAAACCCATTTCTAATGATTTTTTTAATTTTAGAAGAGCAACTTCAAATCCTCTCATTTACTCAAACAAAATGTCTTTTTTTAGCTTTTTTTTTAAATGGGGTAGAATTTCATTCTCTTCATGATGGTGTAGATGATTTTTAGTTCAAAGCTTGGAATTTTTTATAAATCAATTTTATTAGTAATATTATTGTACGAATCTCATTTTGGGAGCTTTGAAAGACCATATATTGCAAACATAAACTCATTTTTTGGTCATTTTTTAAAGTGCATATTTTTTCATACTTTATTCTAGTGCCTTTGGTGTCCTCTCATCTTGTAGAAAATTTTAAAAAAAATGTCCTTTTTGGACATTGTAAAACTCTAATGTATACAATTTTTACTTTGTAAATACACTAAAATAAAATGTCACATTTATACTTTGTGTTTGGGAGAAATTTCCATATCATATTATGTCATTAATATACTTGTACTACTTTATACAATGTTAGGGGGACTTTATTGTGAGTGTGACTTGTTATTTACTATCACAACCTTCTCTATTGTCATGCAAATGTGAATTATTCTTGCATCAGGAGAGTTCGTGTCTTTATCTTACACCCTTTATTAGTTACACATACATCATATTGGACTTGATATTGCTTCTTTATCAATTTGCACTACATTGTGACCAAATTTTAGTAGATTTTCCATACCTCTCATTTGTCAACATTATGGGGGTATCATATGGTTATGCTAAGGCTTCATTGGTTTCAATATGTTTGATATTATTGGCACCTACACTTTCATCTACCAAATTGTTTCCTTAATGTAATATATAAGCGTGAATCTATAATATCCCAAATAAAATATTTTGAAATTTTCTTAAAATATTGAAATATACAACAAATCTAATATAAAATGTTTTTCCAAAATATCCTCAAATCATTTCAAAAAATATTGAGAAAAAATCCACAAAATATTGTCAATTTCTTAGTCAATCTTGCACCCAATTTCAACAAACTTTGTATAGAAATTTATGGGTATTTTTTTATTAATATAAGCTAATTTTTTCACATAAAATATGTTGTAACAATATAAAATAATATACAATACTATCAAAAAAAGAAAAATATGAAAACACACGTACAAACCCTCACTCAAAATATTGCATAAAACACATGAATCTTCAATATTTTACACCAAACTAAAATTAAATATCTCCAACTCCTTTGTTGCAAGTATGAAGGTGTTGTCATTGATGTCAACAAGCCTGTGTTGTCATTGGTGACAGATGTGCAATTTTTGAGAGAGATTGTTGCTTTGATTAGTCACATTATGTTGTCATCAGTTAAGTTGTTGATGTTAACCTCTAGTGTTGCTTTGATAAGCTTTTGTTTATAGTTTAGATGTCGAGGACATTGATAGAATTGATAAAATGAGGAAACAAGATGTTGCAGAGGTGTTATGGTTTTTCTTCGCATTTCTTGTAGGTTGAAGATCTGCTTGTGTGGTTTGGATATGTTGGTTAGAGGTGTTCATAGTTTCTATATATAGAATTTGTGCTTCTGGAATGATGTGCAAAAGAAGTTATGTTCACCAGTATGTGAATTGGTTTTGTAGTGTTGCTTACAGAGATGTCTAGGAGAATGTTTTTGCTCCACGTTTCTCCGCAGCTGTTCTTATGGTCTTGTGATTTTGAAGGTATGTTGATAGTGTTGATCTCTTGCCTATGTCAAGAGGATTTGTGTTTTGGTACTCTAGAAGATGAATTTTAGAGTTGCAATGTTTGACAGTGTAGTCTGAGTGTACAAGTTGTGTACATTCTAAAGGTGTGAATTTTTGTGAAGGAGCATGATGGATTTCAGGGTGATAGAGGAATATTCTAGATCATGATGAAGTGTGGTGTGTGGTTTGCAAGTTGTCCAAGTGGATTTGAGGAAGCATGCAATTCAAAGTTTAATGGTGTTTGTACAAGTAATGGCCAACCTAGTGTTTACACTACATTCAAAGATGTTTAAGTATTGATGAAGGTGTAGCATGGCGTGTGAGTATTGATCTAGGTTCCAATTAATTTTTGTATTGGTCCACTTTTGTTTCTATCCACTGTGGGAATGCTTAGTGCCGACCTATTTTGAATTTGTAAAGTGTAAGGTGAGTATAGTTGACTTAAAGATGTTTTTCAAGTTTTTGATGGTATAAATGTAAGGTGAGTTGATGTGAGATAGGGCGTGGAATAGAACTGAGTGTTGTAATGTGAAATTAAGTGCAAAAGTGTGAAATATAGTGTGAGATATAATGCAAGATTGTTGAATGCAGTGAACTGAGGTATCTTGATCTCTTGAAGACTACAAGTATTGTTAAAGATATTATGGTGGATTCTTTGTTGCATTGAGATCATGTTCTCTATGTAACATTCTATCTTCTTTCTTCTTTCTATTCTGGTAGCGATCCTGGGCTGTGAGCCTTTTTTGGACAATGTGTCCTATTCTAGCAGTGAGCCTCTTTGTACCAATTTTGAAATTACTTATATTGTGAGCTAATCCTCACCATGGATTTTCCCTTCTAGGGTTTTCCACGTAAAATTGGAGTTCTCTTGTGTATGGTGTTGGTTGTTTTAGTTTTTGTTATTTGGTTTTCATGTTTAAACATCATATCATATTAAGGGTTTAATGAATGCTTGTGAATCTGATTACTGTTGAGGGTTTTGATGTTTTAATTTGGTACAACTAATTCACTCCCCCCCCTCTTAGTTGTCTTGCTCATTCAACATCCTTAAGCTTATCTAGAATAAAAAATCAACAAAAAAAAATCTCTACAATAAAAAAAAAGCTACAACACACAACACCCAAACAACAAACAATAGTGCACATAAACTTCACCTACAACCTACAACAACACAACATAAAGAAACACTAACTATCTAAAAATCCTTGAGATCAAAATACAATTCTTGAATGAAATTTCTTCCAAAAACCAATGGTTTTTCATCCAAAGAAGGTGATGTAAAAGCATAAACTCATACAAAAATTTGAATTCAAAAAAAGAATAGATAAAACCCTAAAATGCTTGCAACTTGTATATTTATCTTATCCTTGGCCAATTTGGGTACCCAAAATTCTAATGTCCCTTTTTAAGGGAAAATATTAACTAAAATACTTCAAATCCCCACTCTAATTCTTCACACCAAAATTGATCCCCTCTTACCACTTATCATTTAAAATTGACATGTCATAATTTGTCATAACCATCATAGAACCTGATATTCTAAGAATCTATCCAATGCTAGAGCATCTCAAGAAAACCCACTTCTTATTTGGAGTCAAATATTTTTAATTTTAATATTCAAATGTCTTAATAATATTTTGAAATTACTAGATTCCACCGAGGACATAGTAAATATTAAAATTACTATATCCCTATTAATTTAACTTAGCTCGAGAAATATTGAAATATGTTATTTAATCACCTGAACTAATTAATTTGAAAGGGGGTGTGATAGAATCACCATCTATGCATTATTTGAGTATGTCATTTGAGTCACTCATTGTAGAATTTTTCCTTCATGATCATGATCCTTGTTTTAATTTTAATGAAGATTCTTCAGTTCCAATAGTATACTAGCTATTCTTCAACAGATTTTGCAACTTCTTTATGTTGAACATGGAGTTCTTCATTTTCATCTTCTTGTTCCTAATATTTCTAGGATAAATTTTGATGTGGCTAATTTGTCCTTCTCAATTTCTCCTACAGGGAGGATTTTTATTTACTATGGTTTTTCTCTCTTTTTGTACTTGTGAGAGACTTGTTTATATATGGGTACATCATTAGGCCTATTTGTCAAGACCCATCATCATTATTACCACTACCTACCTAACCTGTGCTTATGGGAAGGTGTTAGAGTGTTTAATATTATTGTGTATCTATTTTATTATCATAATTTTATTATGCACATGATAATCTTGCTTAGGTGTTGACTTGAACTTATCACCTTGCAAGGAGAACCTTCTCTCACTCATATGTGTCCTGCTCATAAAAAATATTCTATATTTAACAACTCATGTTTTACATGGTCCCCTTTATAGTGACTCACCTAGCTATCATGTGATAGGACTCCTCTTAAGTGTTTCATATAAATACTTATCTCTTGATTGCATTTGTTAATGAGCTTTTAATATTATTTTAATTATGTGTTTATCGAACATATTATTCGCATTTCACATATTTGTGTGTTTATATTGTTTTTTATTGAAATAGTGCATTTTCTATTGTATCTTACTTCACTTATCTAGATTTTGGATTTTGCAAGTATTTGGGTTGATTCCAAGAAGATAAACCTTCCTTATATCTTAATATCCTTATAACTCATTCATACATTTATTAATATTATCACTGGAATTTATTTCATCCTCAATCGCAAGTATAGAGTTTGTGCAATAAATAATAATTTTCAAGATCTAGTCATTTCTAACATTTGATTAAACCATGAGAGGGTATGAGTGATTAGCTACAACTTAGGTGTAAGAGGCTACTTCTCTTCTTTCCATGCACACAATCTAAAGATACAAAGATGAAGATGAAGAGGGAAGGATACTATTCTTTTATGAAATTTCACTTGAGTTCAAAATAATGTAGAAATGTATGGCATTAGAATAGGCAAGATCATTTCAAAATTTAAATCACCACACTAAATTTTATTTCCTTAAGGTTAAGCATCCTCGTTTAGACATTACCAAAAGGTTAAATTGGAATAAGGATTCACACGCTCCATTATCAGCTTTTGGTAACTAATGAGACCAAAATAATGATAATATTATTGTTATTATTACCATTACTAATGCTATAATATATTATATCCATCAAGTTCAATGAAAAATTAGGTTTTCTTGAGTTAACTTATAGATATAGAGAATTTAGTATTTTATGGTATGCTTTATAATTTCCATATGTTATGATAAATAGATAAAAACAATGATCCATATTGCATCTTCAATAATTTATATATTTATCTTTAATAATGAGTGTAATATGTCAAGAAATATTACACTTACACTCCAACATTAAGATACATTTATATTTTTTCAAAATTATTTTATTCTAAAGGAAAAATTTATACCATTGGTGATCTGAGTTGTAGGTCCCAAATCCCTAGGTTTGATAGTCTCCTAGGTGCTAAGGTGTCAAACTTGGGAAGAATAACACAAAGCCTGTATTCAGGTTCAGAAATTGAGAACCAATTACTAAAGTGGGTAAGAATTCCTTCGCTTATGGCTCTACTTAACCAAGGGGGGTTTCCCCAAGGTGCTACAACAAATATCACCACAAAAGAAAAAAACTCACCTTGATACAAACCATATTTGTTGCATAGTACACCCCTACTTCTATTATCATTTTGTGCCTATATGTTGGTTTGGGGAACTCAAGGTTACACAAATTATTTAAAAAATGATCTACCATATGAGTGTTTGGGAATATTTTTTACAATAAACCCTTGTGTTGTTATATACATTCAAACATGGAAATGAAAATACACTATAATAGATAAAACTAAAAAGATGTTTGTATTAATTTTTTTTGAGTATGTTGGGATGATGGGGAGATGGAGTCAATAGCAGACCAATACCTTATCCAACTGGGCAATAGAATCTCTAAGTTCATACAAAAATGTAATAATTGAAACCAAGGATGATACCTAATCAAGATATCACAAAATACTATACCTTTCAAAATGCACAAACATGTTGGACTCTACACATACATTAAAAAATAAGTAAATGGTTGTAAAATATTAAAATTAATCTACTTATTAATCCATGAACATACCCATGGATTTTATTTCTTATTCTAAAAAGATACCTTACAAATGCTTTGTAAGGATTTTACAATCATCTGTCTAGCCAACTAAAAAATGCACTTTCAAAAATATATACCATACAGAAGAAGACACTTAACAAATGTTGATTTTACATTTAATCATTTGATCTACAAAGGTTAGAAATGTTTATTACAAATTTGAGATAAACTCAAGTCATTACAATGCCAACAATACAACACCCAAATGTGAAAATTGGGAACACTAGGGTTTTGTTGTGCAAGTCTTTCTCTCTACTATGCTCCTATGTTTTACTTATTTTTCCATCATCACCCCCTTCTTCCTATAAAATTTTGAAATTGTGTGTCCATCAACACCATCAAGAGGTCTTGGGGAAAGAACCATGGTTGTTTGTAATAGTACAAGCCTCCCATGTCTACCTATATGACCTTCACATGGCCATACACTTGGAACCATGCCCTTTACATTAGCAACCATATGATTTTATACACCATTCATGCCTTAGAGGGGGTCATAAGTACAAAGAGGAATATGGGAGCCATAAAATATTAGATGTGTCCATTTCAAGATCATTAATGGAATCCTAGTCGTGTAGAGAGGTAGGTAGGTTTTTTTCATTTTAACGGAAAAGTTTTGAGACTTGGAATATTAGACAAGGAAAGTCTAATATGCATGCTAGGATGATCAAGTCTAAAATCCCAAAATTTAGAAAATTAAAATTTGGTGGAAAAAAGTGACTTTAGATTAAATGATGCATGGAGGACCAACTCCAAAATCCTAAGATTTAAGGAAGACAGGCTTAGAGGGGAAAATTGGAGTTGGGGGGAAAGGCATGCTAGGGATGACAAGTCCAATAGGCATGTCGAAATGACCAAGTTTGACAAGTTCCAAAATTTGGAAGTTGGACTTTGCGTGAAAAAGTGACCTTTGAGGAAAGGATGCATGGAGGACCAAACCTAGAATCACAAAATTTAAGGAAAAGAGGCTTATAGGATAAAATTTGAGTTCAAGGGAAGGCATTTCAAAGATGACAAGTTTGACATGCATGTTTGGATGACTAAATTTGAAATCCCAAAATTTGGAAAGTTGAGTTTTGGGGGGAAAAGGTGACCTTTGAGGAAAGAATGCATGGAGGGCCAAACCAATAATCTCAAAATTTAAGGAAAGGGGACTTAGAGGGGAAAAGGGGAGTTGTGGTAAAGGCATTCCAGGGATGACAAATTTGATAGGCATGCCAAGATGACCAAGTTTGAAATTCTGAAATTGCCTAAAACCACAAGAAGAAAGGCCAAATTACAAGGTATTGATCACAAAAGTACCCCTTGAAATTTTTTAATAAGGATATTTGATGAAAACAAATTGAATGAATACCCTTAAGCAATTACTCAATATAGGGGACCCAACCAAAGATTTCTCATATCAATTATTAACAAAGGGTGGATAGGGTCAAATACACAACTTTTGGAGAACAAAGTGAAGATGACACACATAAAAATGAGGTGCCAACACCCCTATCAAAATATATTATACATTACATTCTATTGCATAAAATAACATGGTAATATTAAGCAACACAGTTTAATAAATAAAAAGACAAGACTCAAATAAAAATGATTATATTATTAACATTTATCACCTCTTATATCATATTACATACAAACCATATTATATCCAAACATTACTAAAATCCTAACATATATTATTGATTTATATTTATTGTTTATGAAAATAGGGTGACAACTACAAAAGGTGGTGACCAAAGAAGGTAACCGATGAATAAGTTAGTGGAATGACAACACAATAATGAAGGATGGTGTGGAGTTTTTCAAGATTAAGAGAGAAATGGAGGGGTTGTTTCCACCATATGGGTGCCATGCCCTTATAGAGATCGTGATTTCATAGGATTTATGCCCCTACCACAAGGGGTTAGCCCCTATGTGAGGGTTATTCTTTGCATCAAAAGGGTCATGCCCATGGAGGGATTTTGGATCCCCTATTTTTCATTTTTTATATATATTATATATTCACTAGGCATTCCCAATAGTGCAAGCAGGTGTACAAGAAGAATATGGATAAATATAAGTGTCAATACACATATTTTTATATGTGTATATAATTATATATAACTCCAATACTAGTATTCAATTCAAGATTTATAATTATATGTATTTAGACACTTGTTTAAGTATGAACTTTGATAAAAAAAACTTTTATTGTTAGCAAGCGGGAGATGGAGGTGTCTTTAGAAGGAGCAATTTTTTCAAATTTATAGCGAACAAGAAATCTCAATACAAAGAGTAGTAGTAATGGTGGTTGGTCTACTAATTGTAAGGGGGTGGCAAATGGTTGTCTTGCTACTTGTGTGATAGGTGGGCCATTTGTTTCAATTACCAAGGACTCTGTCTTGGTTCCTTCAAATGTGTCGGAGGTTAGTACTTGTCCTTGCTCAGAGGGGACCCCCTTCGCCCCTAGTCTTTCGTCAGCAAGTACTATTCTTGAGGTTCTTGATGATTTCGTTGGAAGTCACCTTGGTGGGTCAACTGTAGGTTCAAAATGGTCAAACCTTTTTGGAGCAAAACCTAAAGGTAAAAGTTCTTTGCCTCTATTGGGTTTTCTTTCTAACTCTTCTACTGGTGAGTTTTCTATCTTTGTTCCAGACTGTATTATTGAGAAAAGTTTATCAAGTATGGATATGTCATTAGTTGGAAAGTTCTTAGGTCCTCATTTGAATATCAAGATGGTTCGGTCCTTTACCCTTAAGCGATAGAGAACCAAAGGTTGGGTTGATGTGGCAGTTATGGTGAAAGGGTTTTTCTCTTTCTCTTTCAACTGTGAAGATGATTTATTGAGTGCTCTTACGGGGGGTCCTTGGATTTTTGAAAAGTTCACCTTGGTGCTAAAAAAAGGGAACTGGGTTTTACTCCTAGTTCGTGTTCTTTCTCTTTGACCTTGGGTTGGGTCAAACTCTCTGGTCTTCTGCTAGAATTTTGGGATGAGGAAATTTTTAAAGGGATTGTGAACACTTTTGGGAAATTTCTCTCCATTAATCAAATTACATCCTCCAAGAGGTTCTTGGGTTATGTCTACTTTTGTGTTAGCGTGGAGCAAACAACTGATCTCCCTTATTCGGTTAATATTAACTTGAAGTGGGGCGTTTAGAAACAACAGGTGGAATTTGAGTCCATCATGTTTGCTTGTTTCTTATGTAAGAAGGTGAGACACTAGGCTAAGAAATGCCCATATAAGATTTAGAAACCCCCTCGTAAGGAATGGAAGGAGAAAGGGCACTCAAATCCCTTAGATCCTAAGGATGATCAAGTGGCGAGCTTGGGGACTATTAATAATATTTGTTTCCTATCTTTCATTGTTGATGTTGTTGGAACAAATCTTATAATGTCAGAGGTTCTTCCTGAGGAGATTCAATCTAGAGTTGTTGGTTTGGATATTTTGGCTAAACGAGGGGAGGAGGTGCCTCCTATAAGCCTTAAGGAGGATGTTGAGTTGGGGGAAGTTGTGTTTGAATAGATAGAGGGTATCCTTTATGAGGATCCTAAGGAGGCTAATATTGGTCGATGTGGTAATTTTCCTCCTTCTCAGGAAGGAGATCCTATTGAAGATTTTGAGGGTGGACTATAATTTAATAGAAAATCCTTGCAATTAGAGAATAGTGAGCCTTTGACTCTAAAGTTGGGTCCTTCTTTGGGGATTTATGAGGAGCCTCCATTTGTTTTGGTCAAAGGTAGAAATATATGTAAACCTTCTTCCACATCGAGAGTTGTTACTAGAAATAGGAAGAAAATGAATAGTGGTTTTGAATCTAGGGGGAAAGGAAGACCTTCATCCCAACAAACCAAGGTGATCCCACAATAATGGTTTACACTTTTTGGGACATCCTATTTTTTGTTGAAATCACATATTTTTAGAAAATATAATGATTTAAGCCTTGAAAAGTTCCATTTAAAGGATTATAATTGAAAAGGTTTTGATCAAACCACCTTAGATCAAACCCCCTTGGATAGAACCCCGCTAGTTTTAAACCATACCTATAACAGAGTCTCCTTTACACCTAACAAAATACTGATAAAAACCACTTTTGATTTACCTTTTGGGGGATCAAATGAATTCATTTTAATTTTATTTTCTGTAAGTATGTAGTCCTTATTATAAGCTTCCCAAAAAGTATAATTTTCAATATATATATATATATTAATGTAGGTTTTTCACTGAAAAATCAAACTCTCCATTCTGTACATGTGGAAAAATATCAGATTATCAAAATAAAATTCTAAAAAATATCTATGCACTAGATATTGATGTCCTTGATCCAACAAAAGAAAAATAATTCAATTTCGATACATACAAAAAAAGCTATGTGTTAGCAAGTAAACCTATGTCTGAATTGTAATTGGTTTGACTTCAAAACTTAGTTGAGAAAAAAATATTCAATAAAACACTATGAGACCAATTGCATGCACTAGATATCATAGTTAAAAATATAAATTAGAAAAAAATAGAATTTTATCCTTCAAAGAAAAAAAATTGTGTTAGCAAGTACACGTCACTCTTTAAAAATGGTGTTTACTGTTAAAAACTAGGGAGATGGAAAAAGAAATGCAATTTGATTCCATTTAAAAAAATATATATATTTAGAATCTTCAAACAAAATGGCACAAATCACTAGTTTTCATCATCTTCAAATTCTTCATGGTTTAGCAGCTATAGGTGCCCGAAAGTGAAGATTTAGTTAAAAAAAAATCAGTTCAATGTCCAGTTTGGCCAAAAATTGTAAACTAGTTTTGTGGGATCACCCACCAAAGAAAAGGAGAGCAGAATGGAAGTTGCAGATGGCACCCAAAAAACTCTGTTTAAAATTTGCTTGAAGAGCACACCTCAGAAATTTGTATGAAGATTCTTTCTTGGAATATTCAAGGGTTAAATAATCCTCGTAAGCATGATTTACTTACCAATTTGGTTAGGGATCATAGGTTGAACATTGTTATGATTCGGGAGACTAAAATGGTTAGGGATAAATTGGATAAGATTAAAAACCTTTTATTCAAAGATTGTGGGATACATATCTTTGATGTTGATGGGGCCTCCAGTGGGATTGCCACTTTTTGGAATCCTAAGGTGGTTCGTGGTTTTTTGATTTTTCGGGATTCTAATCATGTTGCTACTTCCTTTAAGTATGTTCGAGATGATTCTTCTTGGATCATTTCTAATATTTATGCGCCTAATACTAAGTGTGCTAGAAATTGGCTTTGGGGCATCCTGGTCCATTTTAAATCTCAGTTCTAGGAGAAGTGGTTGGTCTTGGGAGATTTCGATACCCCCCTATATGATCATGAGAAAAAGGGAGGCTCCCAGATTTCAGATGAGAGTAGATTTGATCTAATGAAATTTATCAATAATCATGCTTTGATGGATTTATATCTTCAAGGGGGTACATTTACTTGGTCTAATAGAAGAGTTGGAGGTGCTCTTATTTAGGTGAAGTTGGATCATGCTCTTCTTTCACCTAAGTGGCTTCATTCCTATTCCTACTCTCTTTCTTCTCTTACTAGATTGGGCTCTGACCATTTCCCTATCTCTCTTTCAGTGGGCTTGTTGGGGAGGAAAAAGCATTTTCCCTTCAAATTTGAAAAAATGTGGATTAATCACCCAGATATTAGGGACAAAATTCAGTCTTGGTGGGATATTAAGGTGGATGGATAAATTATATTTAGAGTGGCTAAAAAGCTTTCCTATGTTAAATCTAATGTCCAGAAGTGGAACAAGTCCTCTTTCAGTTAGATTTTTAATGAAATAGTATTTGTTAAGGAGGAACTTGATGGACTCCAGAGGTCTACCCGAGTTTCTGGTTATGATCCCCTTGTCATTGATAAAGAGATTTTTTTTCTTTCTCGGCTTCATATTCTCATCTCCAGGGAAGAAGATTTTTGGAAGTAGAGATCAAGAGCCATTTGGTTGAAAAGTGGGGATAGAAACACTAGATTCTTTCATTTACCCGCCATGATCGTGATTTTAACCACATTAAATCCATCTGATCTAATGGTCTGGTTATTGAAAAGGAGGAGGAGATTATACAGGTTGTCTTGTCTTTCTTTGCTAATTTGTTGTTTGATGATCTTATTTTGGATTTAGATTGCCAAGAATCCTTCTTAAATGTTATTCCTATGATCATTTTGGAGGAATTTAATTGTAAGTTGGACTGCATTCCTTCTAGTGATGAAATCAAATGTGTTGCTTTCTCTTTTGAAGGCAACAAAGCCCCTGGCTTGGATGTTTTCCTCGTGTTATTCTTCCAGATCTTTTGGGATACTATTTTTAGGGATGTTCTAGATGCTATGAAAGAGTTTTTTGGGAGAAAAAATCTCTTGAAGGAACTTAACTCTAATTTTATTGTTCTGGATCCTAAGAAGCCCAGGGCTTCTTCTTTTGTTGATTTTCATCCTATTAGTCTGTGCAATTCTATTTATAAAATCTTTTCCAAAGTGTTAACGTTGAGATTGCAAGAGGCTCTCCCCCAAATTATTTCTTTGCAACAAAATAGGTTTGTTCCTGGGAGGCAGATTTTGGATTCTATCCTTATAGTTCATGAAAACATCCATTCTTTGATGGTCAGCAAGAAGGTGAGTTTTTTTTGCTGAAATTGGACCTTTTGAAAGCTTGACAGGGTTAACTGGCAATTTTTGTTAAAATTCCTTAAGGCCTTTGGTTTTGGTGGTAAATTTCTCTAGTTGGTTTGGCAGTTGATCTCCTCTCTAAGAATCTTTGTCTTAATCAATGGTACTCCTTCTGGTTTCTTCAACAATTTTAGAGGTTTGCAACAAGGTGATCCTATCTCTCCTTTCCTCTTCATTATTATGGTTGAAGCTTTGGGTAGATTCATTCAAAAGGCAGTGTAGGATGGTTTCATGATGGGTCTCGTCCCTTCCTCTAGCAATCAGATTTATTCTCAGCAACAGTTTGTTGATGACACTATAATTTTAGGGGAGGCTTCTATTCATGAGGCTAAATTTGTTTGCTTTATTCTACAATGCAAAATTGGTGATCTGCCCTCAACCTATCTTGGTATGCCTCTTTGTTCGAACTGTATTCTAGATTCCTTTTGGAGGGGTATTATTGATAAGTTTAATTCTATGCTAGTGGTTGGTTGGAAGGGAACTTTACTTAGCTGAGCGGTTAAAGTCCAATTAATCAAAGCTACCCTCCAGAATCTATTGATTTATGCGACGAGTCTTCCAAATTCCTAAGAAGTTTTTAGACAAGATCGAGAGTATTCAAAAAAATTCTTGTGGTTTGGGATTGAGGAAAAAAAACTGATGCACCTTGTTTCTTGGGATGAGGTTTGTAAGCCTAAGAAACTTGGAGGTTTAGGAATCAGAAGAATCAGAGAATTTAATTACTCTTTGCTGGCCAAACAACTATAGAAACTTTTGTTTGAGAATAGTGAGTGGTCATGAATCTTCTCTAGTAAGTATCTTCATGGGATTGATCGAGTCAGAGATCTCCTTTCGTCTAATTTTGTGCCTCTTGTTGGTTCTGCTCTATGGAACTTCGTGATGAAAGCTAGATTTTTAATTTCTAAGGGGTTGAGATGGTCCTTGGGAAACAAGCGTCATATTCTTTTCTGGGATGATTGGTGGATTTAGAGTGGTCCCCTTAAAGATATGCTTTGGGTGTGTCCTTTTAGGAACCTTTGTATTTGTTCTTTTGGTTGTTATGTTGTTGATTATATTATTAATGGTTCTTGGAAGAATTTGCTGTTTGCTCATTTGAGTCTTGATGTTCTTCAAAAGTTTCTTGCTTCAGTCCATATTTTAGTTTCCCCTATTTTTGATTGGGTGGTGTGGCATTTCTTTGCTAATGACAAGTTTTATGTTGCTTCTTCCTTTTCCCAACAATTTGATCCTCTTTCCCCTTTCCCTTTCTGGGCATCCTTGTGGAATTCCAAATTGATCCCCAAGATTAATATTTTTTTTGGTTAAATTAGGTAAAAATAAGGTGCTTACTATTGATAATTTGTGGAAGAGGGGTTTTGTTATGCCTAATAGATGTTTCCTGTATGAAGTGGATTTTAAGGATGTTTTCCATCTCCTGGTAGGGTGCAACTATATGAATGTTATTTGGGAGCATGTTTTATCTCTTTGGAACTTAGGTTGGGTTTTCCCCTCATCTTTTGGGGAGATTTGAGCCTAATGGATTGCCCCTCCTCTAATCCTTCTCTTTCTTTGTTGTGGTCTTTCATTATGCCTCATGTGGCTTGGGGAGTTTTTCTTGAAAGAAATAATAGGATCTTTCAAAACTCTTCCCTTCCTCATTAGTGCGTGTTCTTCAAAATTTGTTCTTCCATTACGATTTTTTTTCTCTTTATTGTTTTTGATATTAAGCATATCAGGCCGCATGCTTTTGTCTCTGAGTATGATTTTCAGATTGCTTAGTGTTGGGATCTCCCCTTTGATATTTCTACTCCGATTTTCAAAACTAAACTTTCTAAGGAAAATGTTTGTTGGCATGCTCCTCCCAAGGATTGGGAGACTAGTAAGGAGGTGGAAGATGTTGATGGGGAGGAGGGGGGTTTAGAGGGAGATTCCATGGAGATTGTTCAGAACCTCCCCCTGATTTTATTCCTAAGTCTACTAAGAGAAGGCATCAACCCTCTTGGTCTGGAGGTTCCCATACTAATATAGAAGGAGAGGAGGTTTCACCTGCTTCTTAGAAACACAAAATTTGTAATCGATTCAGGGCTCTGGTGGATTGGAAGTTGAGGAGCCCTCACATGTTTGAAAAGGGAAAAATCTTGGTAAAAATGGTGGTGAGGGTGATAAGGAAAAGGGGAAGTAGAGTCACTCTTCTACTAAGAAGAAGAAATTGTCTAGTTCTTCTAAAGATGAGGATAATGATAAGGTAGAGTCTCCCATCGTCAATGAACAACCCTCTGAAGTGATGAAGGAGGCTTTTAAACCTATTAAGATAATGGATTTATATGCAAAGGATCGTGGTGAGGATAAAGGAAAATAAATTATGGAAGAAGACTATGTGCAAGGCTCTCCTTATGACAATTTTGATAATGATCTGAATGTCTTTAATTGTAATAGGGATGAGATTTTTGATATCCTAGATTTGGCTAAATAGGGTTCGATCACTCAATTTAGACTCTTTAAATGGTTCTTTACGGAGATTAACAAGCTCAACATTAAAGTTTGTTCTCTCCTTAATAAGGAGGACAAGAAGAATTCCCAAGAGGATGCGTCCCGATCCTATGAGGAAAATAATAAGATGTTATCCATCCTCAAGGATGTTGCTAAATATGTGTTGGAAATGAAGAAGGAACATGAAAACTGCATCTTTGTGCTGGAAGAAAAGATTGTGATGGCCTATGCACATCTAGATCAGATTGTGAAGATAAATAAATCTTCCCTACATAATAATGCCAAAGGTCTTATCCCGCTAAATGAAAAGTCTAGAAAGTGGATGGGAGATGAGAAGTCCGCCTAGGGTAAGGATGCTATTGTTGGTGATAGTAGCTTGATAAAAGGAAAACAAAGTACTACTGTTGTTGGTCCTGGCACTTGCACGAGGATTCAAGCCGAGAAACCTATGGTGATTACAGGTAAAGATATTTATGAAGTCATGGATATACATGAGCACATTATTTCTATGGACCTGGAAGCTTCCAATATTTTAAAGAAATTACAATAGGTTGTTTTATTTTTTGTTAGTTTTGTTGATGTCTAGTTGATGTTTTGCTAGTTTTTGGATGTTGATTTTTTTGGTCTATGTTTTTGCAACACCTCTCTTTGTAAAGGGTTTCAGTTCCCTTCAAAACCCTCTTTACCCATAATAAAAAACTATGAACTTTGATTGATTTTTCTCTTTTTTCTAAAATTAAAAATTCTTATTGAATTAATATATTCTTTGATCATTGACTATGTTGTATCAAACTTACAACACAATTTAAAAATAATTATTTTCTCCAATCAAGGAATATAATACCACTTAATATCTTTAATGAACTATATTTAATCCATGTCATTACATTTTCTTCAACAATGAAACCCTTTCTAAGGCTACAATATTCAAGGAATTCAAACTAATATTAAACAAGCCAATAGGAAGAAAGTGCTCTCTACCCTACCATCATGACATCAACAATCCGTACAAGGATCTTGCCATTCCCTAAGCTAAAATATCCAACTAGGAATGGGTTAGAAAAGCAACAAGAAAATAAAGATTACACAAGCATTCATATGGATACATGGTCATAGAACACAATAGAGAGGATTGATTCCAACATGTAATCTCAAATATAAATTGAGGGTATTCTTACTCCTAAACACACCAATTTCATAAAAAAATGAAACATTGAATCAAGTGAGAGAACACAATTACTCTTTCAAAACTCAACACATAATAGAGAATCATTTTCTATACTGCACTTTTCATGGATGCAAGTAAGGAAATATGAAGAGATGATATTTTATTTCCTCGAGCATAACTTGTTGAAATGGAAGACTTTTCTTGATCCTTTAATTTTCTTTCTCATTGTCAAGAAAACCACCACGAGCACTCAATCTTCCGAAGTTCCCCACATGTAATGCTACAAGCTTTCACTCAACATGTTAATTGAAAAAAAGTAGACAAACATATTTTTTATATTAAAAATGTGATGTTAGCATTGCACAATGTACACTTACAAGTACAAGGTACCATGGCATCACATAATGACACATAAAGGAAATAATCACAAATACATCAAGCTTGGTGAGACAAGTGAAATAAGTAAAAAAATGTGAGTCAAAATCATTGTGAAAAGCTCAAACCATAAGTACTAGTGAAAATGTAAAATTTACAAGTATATTTGCAACTTGGTCAAAACTTTGATGTTTCCTTCTAGATTTGCAATATTCAATCTACAGGCTTTCCTTCGATTCCTACAAGTTTGTAGCTTGCAAAAATTTAGAGTCGTGAATAGCTTTATAGATTGAAAATCACATGCCTAGCTCTAATATCTGAAACCTTGGTGACTAAAAAGTCAAAATTCAAAGAGAAACCTTATAAACTTGCAAACGACAATCCTACCTCTAACCATCACAAGTCCACAACTCCAAACTTGTGAAACTTTAGAGGTATAAAGAAAGTTTTCACACCTATAAATTGTTCAAACACCTCTAATCCCTACAAGCCTAGAACTTGGTTTACAAAACTTCAAAGCTCTAAAGCAAATTTGTACACCTATAAATTGCTCAACTATATCGAATCCCTACAATTCTACCACTTTAGACTTGTGAAACTGTAAAGTTCTAGAGAAAGTTTGTACAACTGCAAATTATTTTAATACCTTTGATTCCTACAAGTCCCCAACTTTGGGTTTTCTAAACTTTTGAGTTCTAGAGAAAGTTTGTAAACCTGCACATATGCAAAATACTTTTGTACTTTGTAGATTTTGACTAGTCTTTCTTGTGGAACTTTAGGGTTTATGAGTAAGTTTGCACCCTACTAAAATACAAGTTTAGAATAGCAAGAAAAAGGGCATAAATTTCTCATTTTTTGTACTATACAAAAATGACTTGGGTCAAGCACTTGAACACATATAAGATCTTCATTGGCCAAATGAGAAAACTCCAAGGACCCAAAAACTAAATAAACCAAATGTTAAATATCCCGTACTTGTATGATCTACACATGCCAAAGGAATGAAAATGCATTAAAGGGAAATAACTACTTGTAAAAGTAACATTTCAATCTTCAATCACAACATACATTTGTGGTCAAGAAAATAAACCACAACCAAGCTAATTGAACGCTTACTTCCACCAGGCATATAAATCACAATTTCTAATCATATGTTTCTACAACAACTAATTATGAAAAAATGATGAAAAATGTCACATGTTTGACAACAACATCATGATGTGCCAACATCAAAGAGAGAGGTCTTGCCATGCATGTGGGGGGATTACAATCTAAATCTCATCGATAATTAATCATATTTACAAGTTTATATATAAGAACTCAAATGTCTTAGATTATAATTTTTGACAAAAGTAGAAAATGATAATTCTACATCTACAAGGTCATAGAATCCTCAAATGCTCTCCAAGGTGCTCCAAATGCTCTATGGTCCCCGATATTGGTTCAACACCACCTAACCATATGTAACCCTTAAGACCACCCCTTTGAGTTAGGAGACAACCAAATAGATAATCATTCAACATGCATACCACACACACATGTATGGCACATGACCAAATCAATCAAATAGTATAATATCCAAAAAACATCATATAGGGGATACACAACATGAGATTGAGAAGCACAAATGAATTAGTGCATACACAAATGAGCTCATAAACACTCTTCAAATTCATAATTTGGTGCTCAAACAAGGAAGTATCATAATAAATATACCCAATATGGGAGTGACACAAAAAATGAGGTCCAATCGTAGTGCACCTATTGTCATATGATTCTCCATCCTATTTTCTTAAGGGAATTATGTTCCCATAAAATAATACTAAAAAATAAGTTTGAAATTCAAATTTTGTTTTTTTAACATGCACAAATACAAAATTCCAAAAATTTTATGGCGAGAGCTCAAACCCCACCAAAATTCAAAATTCAAAGTTTAAATTTATAAGAATATACTTTTGTAGCCAAGGGCACATAAACCACACTTTTCCAATACATAAAAAAAATATAATTTTTTTCCATAGTTCTAGTGTAAAATGAATAATTCAAAAAATTTAAAAACATGGGATTGTTAAATTATTAACACATAATTTAACAATCCACATAAAAACATCTCCTACTCAATGAAATTCCATATGCAACCACATAAGGTGGACATGGGCAAAGCATGAATGTAAAACCATCAAATATATGAATTTAGAGGAGAGATACCTCCAATCCAATCACACACAAATGGAGTTGTTTCTTCTTGTTGTTGTTCCACCACAAAATAAACAATCACTCCAAAGTAATCTTCAACCCAAGGCAACAACCCAAATTCAACATTTCCCAAACAATCTTAACAAAAGTATAAGCAAACAAGAGGAGAAAGAGAGGAAAAATGCAACCCAAAGCATGAATAAAATATGATGCCCTACAAATGAGTTATTTTCATTTCTATAATGCCCCTCTCCCCTTCCACAAAAGTGCCCCTTTCTTTTCACACTTCAACCACATAAACAAGACATTCTATATAAGTGACCTTTTTACATTTCTTTTTGAAGGAAAATTACTTAATTTAAATACCATATTACATTTTTTTCATTAATGCAATATTTTATTTTAATTTTTCATGCCTACTTTAATTCATTTTGACATAAAGCAAAATTAGAGCAACATAGATAAAATATTTACATAAAATATATACCTTTCCAATTCTAGAAAACACATAATTCCCTTTTCACCTAAGCAATTCACACACATTGCAAGGCATAAAAAATAATATGTTTTTCTCAATAATAACATAAAGTCACTTCACAAGCAATTAAGTAGTTATAAAAATAAATAAATACTAAAATTTTATTAGATAAAAAAACTTGCAATACTCTCCCCATAGAATAAACGGAACAAGTTGCATATTTCCTTTCATGTAGATATGAAATCTTAGTAGTCCTCCTTTTACTTTGCTTCATATAGCTAAGGGTGCATTTCTCACTACACACTTTTGCCCACTCCACTCACAATTAATGCATAATGACCTTGAGCATAATGATTGACATTATTGATGCGTTTTTTTGATGAATTACGTAACAATCCATTTATTACAACACCTAATTTTCAATTTATGACCTAGTCGTTTGTGATTAACATGATATCTATTATTGGTCATCCCATGTATCAATACTTAGATTTTTCACATTCTAAAAGACATGTTTCATTATTCACATGCTAACTCGTCATTATTGCTTGCAATCACCTTCTCACTAGGGTAACCCTTTGAACATTTAGTCTCTTCTCCTTTATGTTCCTCCACACTTATCTAGGGTGAGTGATGATTCTTACATGTTTAATGTGCCTTGTATGGTATTATTTAAGTTTCGTGCTTGATGTGCTTAATAATTCTTATTTCTAGCATTAATGATTTTCCTTGTTTTATCATTTTTCTATATTGGGGGCAACCTTTCACACCTGTCTTGATGATTATCTCCAATTTATATGTTTACATCATTGTCACATGATGATGTCTTTTTGCTATATTACACACGTTATCATGTTTATCTATTTTCTCCCTTTCTCCAATTCCTTGAATCTTACGTGTGCAACCAATTGAAGGGGGGCACATATTATCACTAACATCCTTTATGAGTTTGATGATAATGATGATCATTTTAAATTGGTACTAGATAGAGCTTTATTATTGTAGACATATGAAGACCTTTTATCATACTATTTGTAGAGTCAGACCTTTTTCCATAAGCATATGAAGCCATTTTTACATTTGTTTGCATCCAAACATAGTCCTTTCATTAAGCTATCAATAGAGTTAGATGTTGATCTGCATAGTTAGAGTTTTTTCTTACTTTCCATAATAGGTGGAAGCTCTCACTCTACTCTTTGTTTTTTTCTTCTACATAAAATTTAGCAAGTTGCAATTTTGTTCATCTAAAAATGTTTGATAGATGCTACTTAATGCAAACGTATCTTTTGTGCTTGTAGGTGCTCAAAATAGAACACTCATGGAGATGGAGAGCACATGGTCCACATTTATGGCTTGTATTTTATAATCAATATCCTTTTAAGTGTCTAAAAAATATTTTAATTTCTATGTTGGTTGTATGATTTTATTTTGACATGCATAGTCACGGTAGCTCACATGCAAGTCAAAGTGGGGACAAAATATATGGTGAAATTGCATACCTACACCCTTTTCCCTCATGTTTAACATGTCAAATAGTGTATAAGATGGTCTTATTTGCATGTAAGTTGGTGTATAAACTCACCTACTCTCAAATCCCACCATCACACATCCCTAGGTTTCATTTCATTCCACAAACATTTATGCTTTTCCCTCCTTGGGTTAGATAAACAAGTGTGAAACTAATTGGGATTAGGTTCACAATTGTAGTTTTGACCGTCAAGGTTTAAAAACAAATTCAATTCAAACTTTTCCTGCTTCTCTCACTAGTCATTATGAATTGACTAAGGTGTGACTTGCATTGAATTACTCACTTGGGTGGTGTACTAAATTGGAAATGAATCATCTAGCATATATCTATAATCTAATAGCTAGCTCAATTCATGAGCACACTTCAATTTCAAGTTAGAAAATAAAATTATACTAACATTACACCATCATTATAGGAGCATGTTGCACACTTATTTACACATTGCTCATCTAAGGATCTAATCTAAAATAACACGAACTTCATGATTTCACAAATTCCTCAAAAATGTTTATAAACATCACTATCCTTATGTATACTCAAATATTTGAAAACCAAAGCAAACAAAGTTTAATATTTTGCAAATTGCCATATCATTTTTGCAAGTACAAGATCACTTCTACACATCGATCACCTCAATGATCATAAATCTAATATTTGACAATATACATGTCAAATTTCTAATCAACAACATAAAATGAAAATTTAAAACATCCACAAATAAATTTATAACACTTAAACATAACCTTTTATATCAAAAACATAATTAAATATTTACACATTTAATTAGTTTAATTTCATTTTTTTTACATTCAATCTTCATAATATTTCATATCCAATCCCATTTTTAAAAATCTAAATTAATTTATACATATTTATATACACTCATTTAATCAAAATAGATAAAATATATTAAGGTGGAATTGAAATCCTTGCAATCAATTTTGTTTTTGGTGCACCTGAAATTTCATCATTCATATGAATCCAACATTTCTTTTTAATCTATGAATTAAAAAGCACAAATACGGTTATCCTGCCATCAAATTTAAGCCAACACTGGGCTATCCTATTTCCCGCCAAAATGGTTTGGGATGCTCATCCCCCATTCCACCCGATACGGTCGATTTCTTTATCATTTAATCAGAGATTGGAAGATTTCAGTCCACAAGTATAACACAGAGAAAGAGAGAGCTTCTGCTGTAACAAGATTTTTTTTAATCAACTTTTCAGATTTGTGCCATTTTCCAGAAGCCATGGAAGATGAACAACTCGGTATGGAAATCTTCTTCTCCTCAGAGCATTTGGTGATATCATGTTTGTTATGAAATATATGTTGATTATGTAAATCGCAGCACTTGTCATAGCTCTCCCAGTCAGGGCATCATGGAGATGCGTGTAGTTAGGCTTTTGTAGTTTGAATGGAATTGGGGATGAAGGATTAGTTGGTATGTGCAGGTGAAAAAGAAGAGAAATCCGGAGAGGGGCAAGATGCCATGCAGATTGATTATGCTCCCCAAGTAGCACACTTCCCTCAAGGATTCAACGCCGACCACCTCAGGGTCTACTATGGTATGTTCCTCCTTTTGTGGCTTGAGTTTCTATAGCAACACATACTATATGATCCTTTCTGTAATTTCACCTCACCCTATGCTCCTGCTACGATTTCTTGTACATTCTTCCGTCAAATCTGTTCTCAGCCAAGTTCGAAGCAGGCTTTGGAGTGTAAGTACACACGTTGATGTGTTACCATCCTGGTTCTTTCTGGCACTAGCATCGTATAGAGGTGCTTGTTTGCTTTGAGAGTTCCCTTCAGGACACCTGCATAACCAAAGAGATTGCTACGATTTTCCGGGTCTTCAACTAAAATAGCTTTGTACTGCCACTAGGGTACTTACCCCCGCATTATGCGATTCCTTCTTGGAATATGGATTGAAGCCTTCAACTAGCTCTCATTGTTGATTGATACCTTCAATTCCCACTTCAAGTTACACTCCAGTTGAGGTACTAGCTGTTCTCCAAAATAATCTTCGACGATGGTGCTGAACTACTTGCCCCTACATGGTTTTGCTTTCTCTGGGGGCATATATTGATATCTTCAATTCCAACTAAAGTTACACTCTATTTGAGGTCATGACTTTTCTCTAAACTAATCTTCGATACCAGCTTTGAACTCCTTCTCCCTACATGGTTTTGCTTTCCCTGGGGACATATATTGATACCATCGATTCCCACCCCGATGTACACTCCAGTTGAGGTTGGGCTTTTCCCCAAATTAATCTCTGATGCTGGCTCTGAACTGCTTGCCCCCACAAAGTTACGTTTTCTCAGGAGACACAGATTGATGCCTCCAATACATGCGTACTGTCTATTTATGTTCCTTGTTTCCTAGCAAATGCTTAGTTGTTATGCTCTCCTTTTATATTATATCAACATACATTCTATTGTACGTTAGGAGATGACTAAATGGCCACGGGCATGTACTGTTTGTGTTTTACTGTGCTACTGTATGCATATTTGTTATTTGTATTGTAGAATTGGATATTTTGGATTGCATAAATATACCTTACAAGTAAAAGGGGCAGAGATTTTACACTTCATATTGTGTTTATGGTAATTGAAATCTTTTTTATAAGGATATGTTTTGGTAAGCATCCATCTTTGCCAAAACAGTCTGAACTTTAGATTTGTTTGAAGAATGACTTCTAGATTTGTGCAGGAAAATTGTTTCCATATGCTGAAATGTTCAAGTGGCTGTCTTGTGGACACGGTAAGTTTAATTCTATGTAACAACACCTCTAAACTATGATACAACTCCCCCCTTCCCAAATTATGCAAACTGCTGTATCTTTTTAATGAATATTGTGCTTAAATGTTCTGGCATTAAATCTTACGAGTTTATGTGCAGATGGCAAGCACCCAGCCTGTGATTCATCTTATTTTGGTCGAAGGGAATTCTCTTTTACTCTAGAGCATGACATATATATTCGGTTTCAGTCTTTTCAAGATGCAGCAGATATGGAGAATTCTATCAAAGAGAAGTGCCCACATAAGATAGATATTGGAGCTGTGTACAATGTTGATGTATGGGATACACTGTTACACATATATTTCCTCCTTTTCTTTTTGAATTCTAGAAAATTGATATGACCTTTATCATGTAATGGTTCGTCTGTTTCAAATTTTGTCTCAGCCGGCAAAGAGACACGCATATGCTCAAGAAGGAGACAAGGTTTTCAGTCCAGTTGAAAGGGAGCTGGTTTTTGATATTGTGAGTTGTTTCTTTCCAAAATGCATTGAAGACTTTGGATTGCATGTTACATTGATGTTGTCTTTTGGGCTGATAATTGACATTTTAAAGCATTTTTCAACAGGATATGACTGACTACGATGATGTACGATATTGTTGTTCCGGAGCAGATGTTTGTGTAGACTGCTGGCATTTGATGACCATTGCTATTAAAGTCATAGATACTTCTCTCAGAGGTTGGGTTATATTGAACACTAAATGCACATGAGTTGAAATTGGATTTTGGTATCAAGAACGCATTGTTTAATAGACATGTTGATACTATCCTCTGTATTGTTGTTGGTAGCTTGTAATTTACTGCCCTTTATCTATGTGCAGAGGATTTTGGTTTTGAGCACATCCTCTGGGTTTATAGTGGTCGCCGTGGGGTTCATTGCTGGGTCTGTGATGGAAGAGCAAGAAGGTGAGAGGTTGATTCCTTTTTGAAAACACTCAAAATGTATCAAGATCCGCATGCATGTTTTTCTGTGATGAAGAACTAAGATTGGCACTTGCTATGAATAGGCTTAGCAATGAGCAAAGAGCTGCAATCACTTCCTATTTTCGTGTGTACAAGGTTGGTCTCTTTGGTATCTGTATTGACTTCCATGAAGCTTTGTGATTATAGTTTGATAATATTAAGTCTCTGTAGTGAGTATTCTTTATATTCTCCAAGCTAGAACAATATTGATTGTAGGCATTGTTTCATTCATGCAGGGGAGTGAAAACACTAATAAAATGGTCTCTCTAAGTGGGCCTGTGCTGCATCCTTCCTTGACGTATGTTCCTTCCATGGAATTTTTCAATCAGTTCCAATTGTTATTTAATTTTTATTTTCAGTGTTAGTGGATTCAGTTATTATGTGTAAGGACATCAAGAAATTCTTTCTGCAGAAGAGCTTATGCAGATGTCTTAAGAGTTTACTTTGAAGAGAAAATACTTCCAAGCCAAAAGTTATTTTCATCTGAAGACAGATATCAGAAGATATTGGATTTGATACCAGATGATTGTAGGGTTTGTCTAAACCAATTTCATTGTCTTAATATAAATTAGATTCAATCACGCTATAGCTGAGTATAGCTTTATTGAATACGGGTCATTAGTGATATGCTCTTGCTCTTTCCTTAAGCATGTTCATTCTGATTTACTACATATCTAATATTTTGGGTCCTGTAATTTTTCTTTTTTTGGTGATGTTATTATGTTTTTTCTTTTTTGTTGTGGTTTATGGAATGGGCAGCAATTGCATCCCAATTTCGGGAGAAATGGCGAGAAAGCAGGCGTTCATCTGTTTCAAAAGAAGATAATAATATTGGTCGCTGGAAACAATTGAGACAGCTACTTGAGTCAGGCAAACATAGGGTAAGGTGTTGATTCATTTGAATTTCATGAAAAATTATCTAGATTTGCAGATGTATTTTATGCAATCTAATTATTTAGATCTTGAGTTGTGCATTTTGCTTGTTTGGAACTTCTGTTACAGGCACAAGGATTACGACATTGCATTGAGGAAATTGTTTTCTCTTACACCTACCCTCGGCTAGACATGGAGGTATATAATATTGGTTTCTGGGTTTATACTGTAAGTAGTTAATTTCACAGAGGAAGACTAAAATCTTCTTAATATCCTGTCAGGTGTCAAAGCATATGAATCACTTGCTAAAGGCACCATTTTGTATTCATCCAAAAACTGGTTTGTTCTATTTTCTTATGTTTCTTGCATGTGTTTTTTTAAGGCTCTAGAGATGTAGCTTGGCTCTTTCCTTTGCACTTTTCATCTATTTTGATGATTACAGTAGCTTGTCCTCATAATTTTTTATGTAGATCTGTTTGTAACCTTATTTTCTACCAATCAATCTGCAAACCAGTCACATATTAAGGACTGTTTCGCTAACTTGTAGTCATCCATTACTTCATATGTTGCAGGTTATGTCTGTGTGCCAATAAATCCTGATGATTGCGAGAACTTTAATCCTACAAGTGTACCCACTCTTTCTCAAGTAAAAGTCCTACCTTACTTTATAGCATTTTAAATAGTTAATTGAAGGTGCTTCTTTAGATCTTAGATAGTTGAACCCTGGATTAAAATATGGTATTAGATGTGCAGTATAATAATAAAACTGAGGTCCATTGAACACAAATTATGAGCATAATTTACTGGACTATGAATAGTGTTACAATTATAATTATTTCTCCTTTACCTACCTCTTCATTAATGAAAAAGATTGCAGATATTGGAAGTTCATTACATGTCTCATGTATGTGTTAGTATTTTAATTTTGTTTAAGTTGTTCAAGAACTTGATTAGGTCAAGAATATGTTCTACAAGCTCTGTTCTCTTGACATTGCTCAGCATTTTCCCTACACATTTTCTCTTCAATCCAGACGTTTCTTAACTCCTTCCCTTGTTAGCCCTTAGTTGTTCTCAAGTGTAGTGCTTTTTCTATGCATCTTGCAGTCTGTAGGTATGATCAGTCATCAATGTCTTTTGTGCTGCAATGGAAGGACTTTAGAACTATGTTCTGTGGTGCTTTTTGCTTAATGTAAGTCTAAAAATGTAACATACTGAAATGCTGGTATAGTTTTGTAATGCAAGGGCATTAAATCGGGTATGAATTATTAAAGAAAACAAGAAATAAAACAAGTAGAATATGATCAAGGATGTGATTTAGTTTTCATTTCATGAGTAAATAGATGATCTATTCAGCTAGTTCACTGAAAATATTCAAGTTGCTCCCTTGGCTTAGTCATCCACAATAGGTAAACCTTTGGGATCCAACTACTCTCCTTGTTTGAAGGGAGAATTGACAAAGATACAATACATGATTGGCATAAACCTAATTCAAGTAATTTTTTAGTGAATGATTTTTCTGCTGAATAGATAACGACATTTGTGCTACTAAAAGCCACGTCACCTTTTAAATTGTGGCGTGATAGTCTTTGGTATTAGTAAGAAGAATAGGGAAAGTCAATACAACAACATAATACCTTTTTTTAATTCCTTACAGGTGAATACTATCATATGGAAGTCATGAAGACTGATGCATGAAATAACAACTTAGGGACCAAAAGGCAAAAGCACAAGATATAAAGTCTAGTTCCCAATAAGTATTGTTGAATTAGAAGCAAGCACCAACTCAGGGACCTTATGTGATGCTACTAGAAGACTAACACTTCATAGCACTAAATCTTCACTCTAGAAGCCATTTGACCAAAACAAATGGCTTTGATCAACCTTTGGGATCTAATCATCCTCCAAAATTCGGACTTCTCCATGTTTGAAGGGAGAACTAACAAAGATGCGATAGAGAATCAGCTTAAATATACTCAAGTCATATTTTTTTGTGAATGATTTTTTTGCTGAAGAGATTGATTTTTGTGCTACTAAAAGCTACCTCACCTATTAAAAGGTGTGGAATATCTTTGGCATCAGTAAAAAGAATAGGGAAAATCAATACAAGATCACAATACCCTTTTTAACTCCTTCAAAGGCTGAATACTGTCATATGGAAGTCATGAGGACCAATGCATGAAATAACAACAATTGGATGTTTATGTTTAAGGACAAGATAGTAATTTCAACTAAAAAGACAAGATTAGTAAATTCACAATTAGGCAAATATATCACACTTTGTTTGCAAAGTTGGATGTTTATGAACTTGAGAAAAAAGAGTCTAGTTCCCAACAAGTGTTATTGAATTAGAAGCAAGCACCAACTTAGGGACCTTATGTGATGCTACTAGAAGACTAAAATTTCATAGAAGCAAATATTCTCACTAGAAGCTGTTTGACAGAATCAAGTGGTGTTACAATGACCAGCTACTATGTCAAATATGGAAGCCATTTGGCATTCAAACATTGTAGACCATTGATTTATTTATTGCTTGCATTTCACTTTATTTTAGACATTTCTTGATTGGGATAGTGGAATAGAAGGAATTATTTTTCCACAATCATTGTTGTGGTTAGCATACCATTGGTCACAAAGAAGACTCTTCTTTTCTTGCCTTGCATCAAGAAGACTTCACAATTTATCATTATGTGTTGGAACAAAATGGATATTGAAAAAGTCAAAACAGGTGATTGTCTAAATATTACTTTGGCCACATTATGTTGCGTGAATGTAGTTAGGCTCCACTTGTACTTATCTCTCTCTCTCTCTCAATTTATATTTTTTGTTTTGTTTTTGGATTCTATAATCATTTGTAATCTGTTACTTCATCTAGTGTTATACTTTTGTATTAATAAAATCAAAACTTTAGGAAGCATCAAGTATAGTGACTAATAGATATTATGAGACATCATAGAATATTAGGGAAATAGATTTGTCAAAAAGTGCTGGATATCCTACTCAACTTTCACCAACAACAAATACTCTTGAAATGGTATTGCACCAACCCTAATGGCTCAATATGCAACACAAAACATAAGAAAAGGATGGTTTCTTTGACTCTCTAACTGGCTACCATTATAACAACTTGGACAAATCTGCAACTTCGCGCATGTTCAATCTACATGCTCCATCCACTGCAAAAATAGCTTTCCACTCAATGGAAGCTACTTGAATTTCTCTTCCTACTTGGAGAAATCGGAATAGGGAAAAAAATCCAACAAAAGAATCTACTAATAATTCAATATTACAAGCTCATAGCCCCTCCTAGGTCAAATACGATGCCCAATCAATGCTAGCATCCTCACACTTGCAAACACCCTTTGCAAGTAAGTGGAAAAAGGTGTCTAAAAGGTCACCAATTCTCCAACCAGGCTTGTGTACACTCCATCTAGCTAAAACAACCTTCAAGCAATGCACATCTTGGCCCAATCACTCTAAGAATGGCAAATGAAGGATAAAAATGTCTCTTAAATACTTTATTGCATGCTTGCAATGCTAGCTAATCATTGCTAATCCTCTCTAATGCCTTTTGAAAGGTCACATTAAGATTAAAAGAATTTTGGCAAAAAATGGAAGCCTAAATGGCAAGGAATTGAACACAAAACACTTCCCAATTGTTTCCTCTTTCACATTTTATTTAGGCAAAACTGATGGTTTCCATAGTTGAAATTGCCCCAACACTTACAAAATTTCTACAGCCCTATATGTTTCAAAATTGCCATTGGCACTTGTCAAACTACAACTAATTATCAATTTTTGTTCTTCAACTTCTGCAAGCCATAATGTTTGCATATTGAGTTGAAACAGGTGCCATTTTTTTGAAAGTGCATAATTTTAGAGAGGAATTTGAATATGTAATAATATTCAAGTTTTGATGCCACAAATGTGTTGTTTTTGCCTCTATAACATAATTGTGTTTATGAGGCCAATAGTGGCCAGAACCAGTCACTACATCACATTCTCTTTGCCAAAGCTTGAATCAAGATGTTCCATATCATCTCAAACCTTATCCAACATTTGTGAGCTCTATAATTTGTACTCAAGAATTTTGTTTTCCTAAATCACACCTCCCCAATATGAAGGTTTTCGGTCTTTGAAAGCTTAGTAGCATGAAAAGTGGGAATTAACTACCAAGTGCCTTTTATAGGTCTTCAACTTGCTTCTCAGCCTGGGGTCTTACAAATGTTGCCCTTTGTGGGTTTGATCAATGTTACAACAACACGAACAATTCAACAAACTTGCCCTCTCAACACGGGGTCTTACAAATGTTGCCCATCATGGGTCTTTGACTCTTTCACAAGCATTGCTCTCTAAGGATCTTACACAAACTTGCAGCAACAAAAAACAAGAACTTGCAACATAGCTAAAAGCAAATGTAAACACTCTGAACAAGGCTGCCTCGTCTTGGGTCTTAAAGCAGAAATGTCATTTTAGCAGTACAATGTAAAAGACAATGAAAAGTGCCATAGCGACAATAACAGAGTGCCAACACAAATATAAGCAATTCAAATGGCATCAACCAACAGATTACTTTGAGTTCCTCCCACCATGAATGCTATTAATATTCCTTCATTGGTTCACACACTTCGTAAATTGTTCTACCCCCTTAGGAGAACCTTTGGGGCCATGACCATGTTTCAAATGCTCTTAAAAAAGCTGCTATCATGCAAAAACCAGCTTTGACTTGTTGCATCATCCCATGAGTGCATGCAACATCCCAATCAAGCATTCCATCTTGCCACAGCTGTTGGGTGCATACCAAAACTTTTTTGAGGCATGCTACAGCCTTTGAAAATTGAAATGAGGCAATAAAGTCCATGCTACAATACTCAAAACATGCTTCATTAACAAACATGCTACCATTGGTGTATTTTATAATGAAAATTGCATGGAAAAGTGACAATGAATTTGCTATCACCCTTTACTTTAGTGGGATACTCATACCTCGTTCCACCATTGGCATGTGGCTCCACTGTACTCCTTGCCTTCTTGTACAAAAGGAGCTGGATTCTTTTCAATCAATAAGTGGAACACAAACAATAACTTGAAGGATGGAATGATAACTAGCTTTGTAACTACAACCAATGGGATCCTTAAACTCAAGCTTACAGGAAACCTTCTTACCATTACCCTCTTGAATTAGAGGTGTTGAATCCTCTTTGGGTTGTTTCATGTTAATGGTTTCTTCCTCCAATGGTAGTTCCTCCTCCTTTGGTAACCTCCTCTTCCTTGCTTATGGATAACTCTTCCATAATCAAAACTGTCCAAGTGGTTACAAAATTACCACTAGCACTTTTGAAACCGCCTTGGTAGTTTCAAAACTGCCATTGGCATTTGTGAAACCACTATTATGTAGTAGTTTTTGTCCAACTTTTGGAAGCCATAACTTTTGTATATAGAGTTGAAATGAGGTGCTATTTTTTTGAAAGTGCATGATTTCTTGAAAGAAATTTGTATATGTAATATTATTCAAATTTTGATGATACCAAAGCTCTTTCTTTCCCCCAATGACATAATTGCAATTATGAGGCCCCTGGTAGCCAAAATGAATCATTGAATCACATTTTTTTTTGCCAAAACTCGAATCAAGATGTCCCATATTATCTCAAACCTTCACTAACATTTGTTTCCTCTGATTTTGCACTTGAGGACTTTTTTTGCCAGATCATACACTAATAATTTGTTTAACCAACCAATTGCACTCATAAGCACAATGTTTGTTTGTGAATTAGCTATGTGTTGTATATATATAGGCAATATTGGAATGTAATGCTATTATATAGTATTAAAGTCAAGTTTATGTAATGCTATTACCATACTTCTTGGATAGTTTTGCTTGATTGTACCTATCTCCCAACCTTGTTCCATATTTTATTTTGTCACTTTGATTCCATTCACCTTCATAATAATTCGTTCTTTTCTTACATGAATAACCGTTGCTTCTTTGATGCTATAAACTTCCATAGTAATTGCTCCTTTGGTTCCATGTAGATCCATAGTGATTGCCTCTTTGATTTCATGTATGTCCATAGCTATTCTTTTGATTCCTCGTGTATTTGTAGTGATTGTTCCTTTGATTCCATATGTATTCATAGATATTGTTCCTTTGGTTCCATGTGTGCCCATGGTTACTGTGTCTTTGATGCATAACACCAAGCTTTCATGATTGTTCACTCCCATGATGATGTGGGTGTCTATTTGTTGCGCCCTTAGTTGCCATTTTTGCTAACATTAGATCCTTCTTCAAGAAATTTGACTCTTCAATCTTTTTTGCCACATGTTTCTTTGGCTCTTGAATAGAAGTACTCCTTTCCTCATTGTTACTTTTCTTCATTTTCCTCCTTTTAAAAAAAGTTCTTTTGATACTTTCCTTTAGATTCATTTGCTTGCTCTATCTTGACCTTGCTTTGGTCCACATTATGTGTAACACCTTTCAAAGTTACATTTTTTTCCTGTACTAAAGTTTCATGCACTTCTTTTGCACTTTAATGTTGATTGTTCCTATAATCTCCAACCAAGAATATTCAAGAATAACATCCAATTGTAGAGGTGAAAAATGCATACTTTTCACTTTTCCTTGATGTTTTGTGTTTGGTTTAATGCTCTCCTTTTTATAAACATGATTGATGATTTCTACCAAGAATATTCAAGAATAATATCCAATTGTAGAGGTGAACAGTACATACTTCCCACTTTTCCCTCTTGTTTTGAGTTTGGTTTAATGCTCTCCTTTTTATAAACATGATTGATGATTGTCTTGTTCCTTTTGGTCATTTTCCATCCCTAGCTCATGCCCTTTATCTATTCTTAGGATTGCTTCACTCTCTCGTCACCACATGCCTTGACTTTGATGTCCACTTGTCCAAGAGGACATTAGTGCCCTTGTTTGTGTCTTCTTGAACTCCTCTTGGGTGTGTGCGTGCACTAGTGTTCTTCATGTTCAAATTTGACTTTTCCTCTTAAATGTTCCCTCTCTCACCTAACCCTAACCTTAGCTTGTCTCCAACAGCTAGAAATGGCTAGTAAACACATCACATTATAAAATGGTTTTCTAAAGGAAAATGAACCATGAATCTAGGGAATAGGAAGGATCATTTGCACCCATTGCCAAACACACTTTAGCAAACCGTCGTGTACACTATATTAGTAGGATCTCCATTAGAGCTTTACTCTTAAATTCTTATTGCACACACCATTTTCTATCACATCTAAACAATCATTCACACACTCCAATTTTCAATATCAAAATTGTTGAATCAACCTTGGGATCTGATTGAGGCAGATCTTAAGGATCTTAGAAACAACCCACAAAACCCATTTTCTTGTAGAACTAAACAATATGTTTGAATCAACCATTTGTAGAGGACACTAGCATACTTAGCAAACATTATTAGTACACCAAAAGGACAAGAGTGTGGTACCTAAAGACATGAGTGTGCAAAGCAAGATACTACTCATTGTTGTTGATTTTTTTTTTTCAGATTTAATCTACAACTTCTTTGGTCTTCCTTTAGTCAGCATTTTAGACATCTTTAGCTTCATGTAGTCATTTAACTAAACATGCCCTCTCCAACTCTTGTTTATTTTACTAGTTCTAGTGCAATCTCAACTTAGTAATTTTCTTTTATCTAAAATTTGAAATGACATGTTAAATGGTTTTGTTATGGTTATTGCATTAGGTTCTAGATAAACAAATAAAATCACATTGTGGTTAGAAGTAGATACACGCTAAGATTAGTTAAATTCTATTTCTATTCTATATCAACCAATCTATGTCCAAAAGCATAACAATCATACTACAACACATATTTGTCCATGGTTAGCTTTAAATCTTCAAATATTCAATATTATTACCACCTATTTGAGTCTCTACACTTTTTTTGCATGACACTCCAATTGCTTGCCTATCAATGTTAATGAAGTTATATGCATTGCTAGAGTTTATGGACACCATATCTCGCATACTTAGACTCAACTTGAACTTGGTAGACCAAGAATCTTTGACTCGACAAAACTTGACAACTTAAAAATAAACTTAAATGTCTTTAAAGGACACAAATTTTATTCAAGATATAGTTACAAAATGTATCAAATGAGTATAAAATGCTGGGGAAGTGTTTTCTATCAGATTTGGATACAAATGGAGTACAAAATTGCATCATCATGTGAACACAACAACTAAATGTTACTATTATGAATTTATGATGATTGTCTTTGAAAATTATCATCATAAATTCCATATCTAGGCAATTTACAAATTAAAATATTTTACAATTTTCTCTTCTCCATTCTAGTGAGCACCAAGAAAAGACTTCAATTTTTGTTACTTGGTGTTTGGGTGGATCTCTTTTGGATAGGTAGTGGCAAAGAAAAGATCTTGCTCTTAGCTTACTTGTAATTTTGCAACTTTGAAATAATGAGGTCTCTCCCCTCATCATTAGTTAACATCCTCTCAATGTATGTTGAAAAGCCCCTCTTAACCTCCTCATTAGCATCTGCAAAGCTATTGAAGAAGAAAAACTTGGGGTTGAGGTGGTATTCCACTACATGAATGGGTTGGTGGAGTTAATTTTTCCACTTTTATTCAATGATCTCCCAAATGAGATCAAATTTGTGTCTTACCCTCTTATAATAGTTTTGGATGGCCTCACAAATGTATCCCATTGGGTTTTGCTTCCCATCCACTAATCACAAATCTCTCACCAAAGGCTTCGACACTAACAAAGTACAAACAAATCAAAATTTAAAGTTTGAAACTGAAATTTAAATTCAAGTTTGAAGTCACGTTGACGATCTCTGTAGCTCTCTATTTAAAGGTATCATAAAAAATGTCATTGCAACTCTCTCTCCATCAACCTTCTTTTAATATGTTGAGCCTAGTCATGCTTAACTCATTGACATCTTGCTTCAAGGATGTCAACAAACCACAAATGCTTTGCAATGTCAAAAAATTAGTTGCAAACCTTGTGACATTTCGTCGCCCAATCTCTTTCCCATTTGTGTGATCTCATTAAGTTGAGAACCTCAGGCTGATTATAAATATATTTGTGATGCTCCTTACATCTTCTACAATTGATCTCACCCCAACAATTTTTCCTATATTCTCCAAAAGAAGGTGAAGGGAATGTGATGTGCAAGGGGTCCAAAATAGTGACACGTCTTTCTTCCAGTATTATCTTGACTGCCATGTATGCTGCTGCATCGTAAGTGACAACTTGCACCACATTCTTTATGTCCAACTCTAAGACAATCTCCTCGAACATCAATTTCAAAGTTTTTGCATTTTTTATTTTGTTAGAGGTATCAATTGACTTGAAGAAAATTGGCACACCATTTGAAGTGATTAAAAAAAATGATGTTGTTCTTTCCATTTGTCCACCCATTTGAAAGAAGGGTGCATCCAACCTTCACCCCTTTTTTGATCTTTCACAATTGTCTTTGCATTTGTAACAATATCTTGGAGCAACCTCCCACTTAACACGTGTTATCTGCCTCCTTGTGCACCTCCTTGACCCACCATGTACCTTGTAGCAAAGGTTGTACTCTAGCATTTTCTAGGCATAGAAAAACCCTATGACAGGGCTTTACTCAAGCTGGATGAGGTGGATGTGTTGTGTATGCATGGACAATAACTAGAGCCCACATTATTTGTCATATTTATTTTCCTTTCCCTTGCCAAGTTGGGATTGATGGCTATTGCTATTGCTGCTCATGCTCTCCCCCTCTCTAGTTTCTTCTCATACAACAATGCAAGGATTGCTTGCATCTCTCATTTAGCCTCCTTTGTGTCATTTTCATATAGGCATCATGGTTAGAAATGCTTTCAATATGGTATTTGAGGTGATTGATGCCTCCTTTAAGCTTCTTCGTGCACAAGAGATAAATCACATTCCTTGATTTGGTTGTATTATGACATATTTCCAAGTGAGGTCATGGTTTCTAGTGGGTTTACTTGCAACGGGATGGCTTCCACTTGCCAATTTTGAGCTTGATGTAGAGCTGGATGGCATTGTATGCTAACATGTAGCATTTTGTAAGGACAAAAAACATTTAAAAAAATGTAATGATTTGAACATAAAAAATTAAAAAATCATGTAAATTCATTTCAAACGTAATATGGTAATTAAATAGCAGTACCATTAATTGATTTAACATAAATAACATTTTTTTATTGTAAAGCATAAATCCTATTTTCAAGGAAAAAGCCTACAAATTCCATTTACAAAAACTTATGTAAAGTAGCAATAAAATTTATGTAAATTGAATTCAATTATTTAAAATTGTAAAATTTACATGTTATAAAGAATTTAATTTGCTAGAAAGGATTTACAAAAATTAACTTAATCCTCAAATTTACTCTTCAAATTTGCTATTAACTCACTCCAATTTGTTCAACAATGCTCAAATGTTGGTGTGATCTTTTCCCTCGAGCATGTAAGGCTTATAAAGGCAAAAAATATATTTTTAGTGGCCAAAATGTGTACTTTTTGCTTTTGATTTTCTAGTTTGATGCAACATAAGTTTTGCCCTCAGACTCACTGAGTACTTGTACAAGTCAAAGGTAATTTTTTTTCCAAAAATTCGTTCTGTAGACTTGACAAGTATATCTTGAAAAAATCAGCATTATAAAAGCTCATAATTACTTAGCAACTCATTGAGTATTGGGCGGATACTTAAACTATGATGGATGGAATGCCCCTTCTTCTTTTGAATGCATCCATGAAATACAAATATTGAATCTTCCTTCTTAGTGTAGTGATACCTTGGGGGGTCAAATGAACAATTGTTGTCAAATAGGCTCATAGAACACGCAAATGGAAGCAAAACAAGGAAGAAACAAAGGGCAACAATGGAAACCAAATAAAATTTCAAAAAATAATAAGAACATGAAGGGCCACTAATATGTGAAATCTAGTTGCATTATGCTACCCAATCCTAGATGTATACATGCATAGATTCTTTGCAACTGTAATCCAGCTATAAGCTCTACCCAAAACCCAAACTGTTCCTCTCATATGGCGAACTTTGCCAACCTAGCCAACTTGTTCAAATGACTAGAACTTTGCATTATATAGTGCATGCCACTTGTGTTGCCACATAGGATAAAAGTTGATCACAGAAATAAGTGCACAATTAGAAAGTTCGCTCGACTAGTAGGGTGTTGTTTGACAAAAAACAACCCAACCATTCTTTAGTAAATCTGAACTAACATTTTTTTTGACTCTAGAACCAACATGCTATTAGAAGATCTAATCGTTTCATATGATAGAATGATCAACTCCTTGACATTTGACATTAGCTAATCATTATGAAGTATGAGCATGGGAAATAGGTTGCATGAAGGATCAACGACTAGTCTTTGATGCACAAGAATTTGCATGTTACAAAAATGCTCGGGAACATGTCAACATGCAATAGAATGGTCGAGACACCAAAAGCCACTTAACATAGCACAATGTGCATAGTTAAGGCAACATGTGACAAACTACAACAAAACATAGCATGCACAAGATAAACTTGCACATGGGAAGCTAAACATCTTTTTTTGGGTGATGCAAGATTGCACGAACCCAAAGAAGTTGTTGCATTATATGCCCTTGGTAAAAAGATTGTGAGCTTGGGACTCACAATATGGACTATGTGAACAACTATTTGACCACCCAGGTCGGCTCAATTCGGCTTTTTGAATCCTTTGTACTCACTCCACCACATCTTCTTGCCCAAGTGCATATCCAAAATTTCTGTGATTTCCTCTCATTGCTTTTCTAGTAATCTCCTTCCTCCAATTAGGCACATCCATTAGTTGCATATTTGAACCTTCAAGTACATGGTAGGAATATAAATCAGGCATATTGAATATTGACGAGATATCCAACTCTTTCGGTAGATTGATTTCATAGGTGTTCTAAAATAACTTGCACAAAATGTGGCATGGATTGATCTTGGGCTTCAACTTGCTACATGTTCCTCTAGGAAATTGCACTTTTCTTAGATGCAACATGACTAACTCCCCCTTAGAGCAAGCCTTAACCCTTTGATACTCATTGACAAGCAAATTGTACCTTGTGCTACTCCTCCAACTACTTTACTTGTGCACGAATCTCCTTCATGTGTTGTGTGAAGTCCTCAACTTCTACACTTATTTTCCTTCCTTTGGCTTCTACTCCCCACAAATTTGTGACATTTCATGGGGATGCCCCATATGCCAGCCAATTTGTTTGTTGAGATGTACGCAATTTTTTCTTGCACCAACTTATAGTTCCACTACGTAGACTTCTCTCCCACTAGCAAATAATTGAAAGATGCTAAAACAAACTAAAGCAGAAATATAAGTTACTAAAAGCTAACTATGTTAACTAAAAGTAAACTACCGACTAACTAAAGCTAAGATGACCATTAAATATTACAAGTAATACTTTAATAAAGTCCAAAGCCTATAGCAGACCAAACAACCAAAAAATTGTGAAAGAAAGATGCCACTCAAAAGAGAAAACATCAACAAAATAAAACCTATGGTAGAGAAGATACACCACAATTGCTCAAACCACCACAACCACTAGGAGATGAATGTAATTGAGGAATTGAAGCCGCCCAAATGCTTTTGCTTTTCAGAGTTGAAGAGCTGAAATCAACCAATTGTGGAAAGTCAACACAATGACTCACCTCCTTGCATAGAATTGAATGTAGGAGAACACCATCCACCATTTGTGTGAGTGAAAGTATTGGTAACCTCTAGGGTATACCCTTGGAGTGGGTAGCAAGAAGATACTATAGAATAGAACACAAATGTTCATGAAATGGTTGTAAATTAGTAAGCCAAAGGTAGAGAACCCACACTTTTATTCTAGGCACGAACATAATCCCTAGAAGCCAGCTCCCACATGGTAGCACATTTCGAAGAAGAGGGTATTTTTTCCACATAAAGAGACTTGTTATGGAGCAAGAAATAATACACCCAATTTGACACTTCCCCATTTGAAGCCTTCAAATCCAAGCAATATAGGAATTCCTTTCAGATGGAGGATTTACTATGAAGTCTACTAGAATCACCACCTCCCTCTAGATCTGGAATGCATTTTACCAAACTTAAGGACCTCATAGTGGAGCAATTGAAGATTATTTTCAACCTATAATCCAAAACAATAGTGCAAAGGAAGGGCTCACAAGGTTTTGAACATTTTCTATCTTTGGCCATAAGGACTAGGCCCAATAAAAACCACTATAGACAATGGCAAGGTCCACACTTAGCACCAAACAAGAAACAAAAAATGGCGTATAGAAGTACCAAGAGGAAACCATAATAAGCTTACATGATGGCAAATAGAACGCAAAGTTGGCTTTAGAACATCTTGCGTGCTAACATCATATCACCACAAGCCAACTGCCATGTTATCGCGAACACATGAGCAACCTCTGGCAGATAGAAGTCATAATAATGACCAAACGTGGGTGACATGCTCCCCACAAGAAATGAAAAAAGCAATAGAAACCCTTTTGATGGATATGGGCAACGTGACCCACCAAGACAACAAGTCCCAAAAAAGCAGACTAACAGAAGCAGGTCGAAGACTAAAACATTTTCCAAACCATTTTGTGCCTCAACATGACTCACCACCAAACAAGAAAAAGGAGCTAAGTCTACACCATAATTAGCAAGCTGATCTGCTGCCTTGTTACATTCTTGGAAACAATGAGTAAAGAAACTTCCTCGAAGCCATCATAAATAACAATATTCATCCAACAACGATTTAGACAAACCTTGATGACATTAGTCCCCTTTCATAATTGCCTTCCTGAATTGGATCTCCCACACGAGGTCGAGAACCTCAACTACAGCCAGCCATTCTGCTTCATTGTTGGAATGAAAAGCTAGAAAAATGGATCACCTTTCATAAAGGTACTTTGGTTATTCCTTATAACCACACCAGCTTCTGCCGAGCCAGAATCCCGCTTTGATGCACCATTGAAGTTAAGTTTAAGGAAATCATTGGGAGGCTTATACCATCAAGCATTCTCTTGAACTACTTTTTAGCACTTAAGCCTTTAATATGAAAAATGTAAGTGTATACTGCATATTTTGTTCGCTGCTCTATCAAGTGCTATCAGAGTGGGTTTTGATTGAATACTTGATAAAGATTAGACCAAAAAATGGGTCTATTGGGTGTTGTATTCAATCAAAAACTATGCCCATGAGTGTGATTGGCAATATCCAACACCCATCGTTAGTTCATCATGAGTGGAAGGTTAAGACTCTTTTGAGATCATCTGCTAATTTTTAGAACTATTTGTTCTGCTTATGGGGCATATGATTGTATGGAGATATATAAGGATTTTGTGCCCATTGGTTATATCTGAGCAGTTTTGGTAGTACTTGACTTGGTTTGTTCTTTGCATGTTGCGTTGTTTGGAGTATTTTTATTTGAAGCTTGTTCATTTTTCATTATAGGATCTGGATAATGTGCTAATGGAATTTTATCTCTATGCATAAAAGCTAAAACTCCACATGAAGCAAACTTGATCAGTGAGTGTTGGTGACAGCTAAGCCCTTGTTTATGCAATTTTGTGCTAAATACACTCTTTTGAGAATGAAGATAGATCCATTAATCCATTGAATATTGAAATCGATCCATTATATGAATGTCTAAATTTGAATTTTGAACTCATAAAATTTGAATTTCCATATATATATACACACACACACACTCTTCATTCTATGGATCTGTCTTCATTCTAATCCATTAATCCGTTTGAGCTACATCCTGTTGGTGGGATTAAGGAGTCTTGTCAACTTACAATTCAAGTCGAGCTTCAATTCCCCATTGGTTCTTCTAGTTTAAGGACCTTAGTCAATAATGCTATCAAGATTTTTCAAAGCACTGTTATTATATGTTTTAGTGCTATTGATATCAGCAAAAGGTACTATTTACTATTCCTTTCATGTTATAGTCAACAATTTTATACCTTGCAATTTCTATGTCAAGATAAGCATCTAATCTAACATTCATCTTAATATCTCAGGAGGAGTACACATCTAAACAACAGCAACTAGGAATGCATCTAAGATAAATAAAATATTCACTTATTTTTTTCTAGGTAGAGGGATGCCCTACAGTCATCCATATGTGACTGTGTGTTCTATACATTCAATCATGCATGTCTGCAAGGTCATCAATCTAACTTTCCCTGTTGGAGATCTTTTGCAACTTACGAAGTACAATTCCACTGACAACATTGACCTTCATTCAAAATTTCAAACAACCAATTTATTCAAGTTGCAAGACATATCATTCAAACAGTGATTTGGTCATTCTTAATAGGGATGCAACTGTTGTTCTCGCACAGTCTCTTCAATGATTATGATTGTAAGTTTATAACAGTTATCCATACAAATTACACTATCAAAGATCTTTAGGTCAAAAACATTAATCATAAAGATCAAGTCAACTTGTTTTGTTAAAAGTACAGGTGTCGAATTGTTCATGACTACCCAGTCCATACTAGGACACTTGAAAGCCACTGAACAGTTCACAGTCACTCAAACATAATGCTAGTTTTAGGAATATGTAACAGATATAACAAAGAATTGACAAATCGTGTTCATGAACATTAGAACCTTCAGTTTTAGTGCAAGCAGTCACAGTACTAAAGAACGTGTCACATCCCATATGACTGTCGCCTCCTCAATGTTCTCAATAAGTTAAGGGCAACTGGTCAATTGCCTTATAGCATTTGGGCCAAATAATAAGCAGAAAACAAGGTGGATCTATTACTAATTCACTTAAAAAAACAATAGAACAGACAAATTGATCAATTTAAGAATATTATATGGTATAAGTTTTTGGTGAATTATCCAAAAAAAAAAGGTATCAAAATTAGCTAACTCTAAGTTTTGATAGTGCTAGTATTCTCTATAGGGAGAGGGAGAGAGGGAGAAGGAGAGGATGGAGAAGGCTGCGGGGCGAAGGGAGCAAGAAGGTGAACTTGTTACAATTTCTCTTTAAGATTAAGAAGTGATTAAACTATTCAAATTTGTACTTCAATAATAGTAAAACTATAATTTTGGATTCAAATTGAACACTTCGAAAATATTGAGTTCTAAATGTGAATGGCAATATAGATTTTATTTCTTGATGGACTATGTTTTAAATAGATTGTACTCAATAAAAAACATTAAGACATGCTATTGCTTTTTTGGCATCTTTCTACCTCCCGTACGTTGTAACTATCTAGGCTACTTACATTTGGTGTTTTACATATATCGGAGTTTCATTCGTTGTGAAATGATTTTATGATGGCAGAAGATTACTATATTTTGCTTTCTAACCGGCATCATTCAGCATGGGTAATATTGAAGCATTTGCAGGAATAAAGTTATATTTTTTGAACTGCTTAGAATCAGGCACTAGAGTTCAGCAATGGTCAAGTTATAGGGGATCAAGCTCTCATTAATATTGTTAAACATAAATTTTGCTTTTCTTCCATTGATTGTATCCTGCAAGTGGTATTTTATCATGAATACCTCTATTAATTATAACTCTGTTGAGATTTTGCTTTCCTTTATCTTTATTCCCCCAGTTTTTGATAGGACAGGAAATGCTTTACCATATGTTTGGTACTTGTTGTCAAGCAATAATTCACAATGCATATAATTCTGCAGTTGCTTCAAGAACTAAACACGGGAGGAGTTCTTGCTTCCGGAGGTAGTTTTAATTCGGATGGAAAAGGTATGTGATTTCTTAGTGCCTCAATGTCAACTGAAGCTGTATCATTAGTATTTTTGTGAATGTAATCAAATGCTTCCAAATGTTCTATTGCAGATTGGGAGAGAACATCGCTTGCAAAGTCAGTTTATCTTTTCAGATCAGTATTTTTACAACCATTTTTGAAATCATGCAGGGTAAGTAAGCTTTCAACTAGAAGTAGAAGTTCTAGTGTCTTTACCATATGCACTCTGCATAAAAAACAAACCCAGGGGGCTTTCACATCTTCAATATTTGGGGATATAGTACACCGACTTGAATGATATAATCTGATAAACGGTGCATGTTACTTTTGTGGTTGATGTCCATAATCTTTCTCATATTCACTTCTTAGGGTTGTCTTTTCTACTCCAAGGTCATTTTGTATTGAAATCAGTCTTCAACTTTCCTAATACAGTATATCATTGATTGATTTTTTGATTCAAACTTAAAATTCACGAGTTCCTCTCAAATGTTTTTTGGTATGTATTTTGCATGGAATGCTGTTTTATGAAGCTTGTCTTGTATGTTCAGTGTTCTCTATCATTATATTTTAGGATTTAGAAATGTAATTTTATCAGTTGGATTTTTGTCTTTTCTTTTCTGGTGAATTTTTGCTGTACATATTTGAGAGTTCAATAAATAACTCGGTTACTCCTACACGTCCTGACCCTAGTTTGGCTGCATGCTTTCTGTTTATTGATAATAAAATTCATCTCTTAAACTGCCAAACTTGTGCTAAGCAGCAACAAAAATTCACCCTGCAGTAGATTTGTGGTGGTCGTACTGGATAAATTATTTTCAAGGCATAGCGCATATGTAAAGAGTTGCGACTGCCTGTGTTCTCCATCAGAGGGATGGAAGTATTTCATCTTGGTTTGCAGGACTGATAATAATTCTTCATTTTTTTCTACCGACATATCACAGATTGTGCTTTTCCTATGTGGAGTTGGGTTACGATAAAAATTGTCATCATATGAAATTACATCAATTTACTAATTTATGCCTTGCAGGCTGAGCTGGAAAGCGCATACAATACAAGGCTGCATGACTCTGGAGCGAGGCATTCTTTACACTGGTAAAACCTTTCCGGTGGAAGGCTAGAGAAGAAATTGCTATTCATCATCAAGTTTTATGTGTTGCCAATGCTAATGTGAGTATCCCTGCAATTAAACAGACTTTCCTCTGGGATAGTTTGTAATGTAAATGTTTCGGGTGGAACATTCTTGCTATAAATAATATATATCTAATATAGCAGCGTACAGATATTTTCTTCAGCGCCATGTAAAAACTTTTTTTCCATTTGTTATTTTCGACTATGTGAGTTTTACGAGTTTAAAAATCAATTCTGTGCAACTTTTTTGTTTTTTTGTTTTGGTTAACCTATGCCTATGCCCTTGTTGGGTTTATGGATGTTTTTACAGTGCAACTTGCTCTCTGACGAAACGGTAAACTTCATGGCAATGATTTTAATAAACTTTTCAGGACAGCGCTTGGTTTATACTGGCGTGTTTATTTACTTGTATTAGAACATTATGAGTCCTGAATAGAGTATTGACCAAAGTACTTAGCTTTAAGAAGAAAAACATGGTTTTTTAAAATCAAAATCATTCTGTTTAAACTAAAAAGTGAAATTTGTAGATTCCTTCTAAAAAATTATAACAAAGTAAGATTGTACATGTTTGATTATAATTTGGAACTGTAATAATTTAGTGTAAAATAATTAAACAAAGTTAATGTAATTTAAAATCAATATTCCAAGACATGTAGATGGCTTCAATAATATAATGTTGATTGTAGATCCTTAGAAATTGAAGTGTGCTTTAATTATTCTTTTTGTAATTGCATGTGTAATTAAGTACAAGTTGAATGTCTTTAATTTTTATAGCATAGCAACGTGTCATAAAAACATTTGTTAGGTTGATTGTTATGGCTACTAGGGGGTGGGAGGTTTGGAATTTAAATTTAAATTTTTTAAGTTTAGGTTCATTCTTGGATGTTTCAAGATTGAGTCAAATCAGTATTGAGCTACTTAGATATGAACCTTAGGGCTAAAATGATAATTTGGAGGCAAAGTGAATATATGGAAGTGCAAATGAAGGTACAATAATGATGAGCAAATGAGAAATGTATGAGAATTGATGTAATAAGAGTAAATAAAGATGGTAGGAATTGTGCCAAGAGCCAAATAAAGTAATGGATATGTAACTTGTTGAAATGTTATTGTGTTAGAGATTCCACTAAGGTGGGCAAAAAACTCAATTGGTAATGGAATGGGTATGCTAATTTTGCCACTACATTTGGCCCCACTTTGTTGTGCATGTTAATTTAACATGAACACGCATTTAAAAGTGTATGGACATTCTCAGCAATATGAAAAGTAAATGTATAAAAGTAAATGTATAAACACTCATAAAGGATATTATCTTTAAAAAAGGATATGATTAATCTTTTTGTATTTTTCTTGGCATGAATGCTCCATTGAAACTTGCAGAACAACAAAAAGATATGCAACGAGTAGCTTTTGCCTTGTAATAAAAAAAATGACAAATTGCAAGTTATTTCAAGTCCTACGAAAAATAAAAACAAGAGAAAGGGGTATTTTTTTTTTCTTGTATGGAAAGTAATATGAAGTACTTCACATGATGCAACCATATAGTAAAACTCCATCCAACGTGAAAATGTGATAGATATCCAAGTGGTGTGATAATGTAAGAGATCTTCACATGATGTAGACAACGCAAACAAATTATGTGGTGCAACATTGATCAATCTCCATGTAATGTGGCAAATGTGATAAAATTTCTATGTGATGTGAATAGGTAATTTGGTGAATCTCCACATGATACATGCATGTAATGTGGTGATTCTTTATGTGATGTGGCAATGTGACAAATCTTCATGCAGTATGGGTGTAATTTAATCAAGCTTTGTTTGGATGTGGCAATGAGTCTTTGTCTAGCACGAGTCCTTATTTCAAATCCTAACCACGAAAAGTGTTGGTGACAATATATGCACCCTACCCTCCTTCCCTTGTGCTAGCCCTCTTAATTGGCTGTATCTAACAAATACAAGGATTTGGAGAGGAGAAATAAGACATGATTATAAAAATGATAAGATAATCAAATTAGATATAAGCGTGTAAGTATATATGACATCATATAGCATGCAACAACATGTAATAACTATAATAAGTAAGTACCATGTGAAATAAACAAAATTTGAATAAAAATCATGTAAGCATATAAAATTAGGCGGTAAAATGATAACTGCAATGTTGCTCTCGATGGTAATATAAATAATATAGGAACAAAATGACATGGTATGTGGATTAAGCATAGGACAATCATCATATGTAAGCATTGCACATCTCTAAGTCATTGGATATGTATCATTGGTAACAAGCCAATAATAATCAATTTGATTTTAATAATGTCTTGTGAAGATATGTCAATTGATCATAGATAGGTGTCTCATAATTGTTGTCTCAATAGTTATAGTAGTAAATGCACCATAAGAAAAATACCTTGAAAAATGTGGTCATGTCATTTGTTAGAGCCAAAAAATGTGTCTCAGTGTTTAAGAACATTAGACCTTGAGAATTGGGAATCTAGGGTTAGTAAGGTTGAAGGGATCAAAAGGAATACCTTGACTATATATATTAAGGTGAATAATTGAAAGTGACATTTCATTTTATGATTACCTTTGGGAGTCTTTTTAAGCCTTTGAGATTAATCATCATGGTGCAACATAGAGGACATGTCTTGACCCGAGTAGATAGAGTACACACATTTATCAAGTGGGGTAAGCTTTTAGAGGCAATAAGTCCATTTTTAAACTCTATTTTTTTGATATTTGTCATTTTTCAATATTGAAATCAATTTAAAATTTCCTAAAAGTAGTGCAAATATCATTTTTATTGATTATTGCGAATGGTGGTATTGAATTGCCTCATGTAGGATCAAACCCATATATATGGGATCCATTCCTAAGATTGCTTTGTGCACTCAAATTTAATCCATAGGATTGAACCCCAACTATATATTATCTTTATATGTTGATTTTAGTCATTTATTATTATTTTTATCATTAGATGTTGACTACCAATGATTTTTGTGTGCTTGTGAAAGTGGAATGAGTTAGATATTTGTTGAGTGGCCACAAAACCATTAAATAGAGAGCTTGAGGTCTCTACTACCCCTAGATGTAGATTGAGCATTATTGGAGGTCATCGGGTCTAAACATTTGATTCAATTACCATGCTTATTGCTCTTGTTGAGAGGTGGATTTAGATACAAACACCTTTCCTTTGACCATAGGCAAGATCAAAGTTGCTCGAGGATGTTTGGTGCATCATGCTACTTTGAGTGAGAGAGACAAGCTTGGACCATGCATACAACACTCTGGCAAGATAGACACAACATGACAGGGAATGGATTTGGTAATCTTTAATTAAGATAGTTGCTACTTCATTATTTTAGTTTCTCATTAGGAATATGGGCAACAACAACCTCAATGTCTACATAAATGTTTGATTGTGAGGTGGTCATGGGTTTTGTAGGATTAGGAATGGTATCCAAAATGGGGTTGGTATTGAAAATACATTTTGTGAAAGAGTTGGAGGACTCAAGCTCCATAGTTGTGGTACGCCATAAGTTTGTAACTACGTCTAATAGGGGTATTAACAGTAGGATACCAAGTTGTGAAGTTCATACAAGTTTCAAAATACTTGGGTATGTTTACTATGAATGTTACAACACATAACAGTCACACCAAAATATGCAAAAACCAAAATATGAGTGTAGAACCACACATAAAACATAGTAATAGATCTTTGTTGAAATTTTGAGGCAAAACTAGCTAGTCTAGGGCACCAAGATGTCCTAGATTAGAAAATATTTTTTGCTAAATTTCAAATTTTCATGTTTGTAATACTCTTTAATTATTCTATTTTGTGACAGTGCAGGTCTGGCAATGAATGAATTTCCATAATTTAACTAATTTGTGATTATGCACTGTAAATGCAAGTATATAAGCAATTTTCAAAATGTTCAAGCAATAAAATGAGATTCCCAATGTAATTTTCAGATCTAAAGTGCAGGAGTTGACTGATCCTAATGTACAAAATCTAAAAATGAAGATCTTGATACATTTTTGTAACAAAACAATGCACTTTTTCACCTTTTGACTATATGCAAAAATACCTAAATGAATGTAATGAACACTTTTAGATTTGATTTCAAAATTTATGACCTGATGTAGATTTTTAAATGCAATTAAGATGTAGATTTGACCTATGGTGATTGAAATGAATCATATTTGAACTTTGAACACAAGATGGTATACAATTTTTTGATTTTTCAATGCTTTTTTTAATAAAATGATGTATGTTTAAATGATGAATGCAAAACAATGTAAGATTAACCCTAGATCTAAGATGATATGCTTCATATTTTAGAAGATCTATAATTTAAATCAACTAGGTTCACCAAAATGTTATGGTGAAAAAGTTGATCCTAATTCTAACCACTAGAATTAATGCCTTTTCCAGATTTGTGTGTGGTGGATGTGGGGGCACCTTAACATAAAATTGGGGAATTTAGATCTACACAAGAGTTATGAATAATTGACCATCAGCTATCCTATCCTTGGATTTAAATTATGATAATTAGGGGTTTTGAATTGGATCTTTGATGAAATGCGATGATGCAACTAGTTAAACTATGCAAATGTAGTGTTCTGAGATGAATTATGACTAACTAAATGAAGACAAATAAATTTAAGTTTTAGAAAAGTAGAAGGAAAACATTGATGCACTTGTGATTTGAATTTGAGCTGATTCTAGGAGGTCAAGCCCCCCAAGCTGCCCTAGACTGTGGATCTAAAACTAAAAATTGATTTCACAAGCCTTAGATCCCTAGTCTATAGCTTCCTCCTTTCAAGTTTTGTTATTGGATCTTCATCTGTTACTGAGATAAGGTAGTTTATGTATCTTATCAAGTTGTAGGGCTAATGATGCATGAATGAGCATATTGTCTCCAATCTTCCACCAACATTCTTTAGATATACAACTTGCATACACAAAGGGAGAGGAAGGGTTGTGCCATATAGGGTCTTATCTCAGTCAAACCTCATGTTGGTATTTCTACCTCCACAATGGCAAAATTGACGATAAAGAGAGTGTATCCTTTTGAGTGATAGATGCTAAATAATAAAGTAGTGAATGAACAATTTGCTGCCACTCACCTCTCAGATCTAACCAACTTGATGGACTAAAGTCAAGATCATCACCTTCAAGGATTATTTACAATTTGACTTGATTTGATTTGAAGACCTACAAGCACTAGTACTCAAAAACAAAATGCATACATAAACATGAACAAACTCACATAAAACTTGACATGATGCTTGAATGACAAAATTTTGCAATAATTTTACAAATTTTTCTCTAGACTACTCTTAGAACCCTTGATTTGCTCAATTGAATTTTCAATACATTTCTTCTTAATTAAAATTGTGAAAATACTATGTATTTATATGCAACTCTTCTAATTTCCCAAAAATTAAATCTCGATAGCCAACAATTAAAATTTGAATTTTAAATAATAAATTAACACTGACATATTTAAATTTGGAGCCAAATTAAGAGGTCTAGGGCACCTTAGATTAGATCCCACTTTTTCAGGATCCAAAGTGTCGGTGTTACACCCCAATTGTGCAATTACTATTTACTATTACTATGTAGGGTAAATATGAATGTAATGTGGAATCTGAAGATGAATAAATTGTGCTTGCACTTTGTTATCAATGCATTATGGATGTATGTTATCACATTTGATGTTGTGTGAAAAGTACTGCATATATGTGTTTGAATGGTTATTGAATTAATATTCTAACTTTGGTGATGTAATACGTATACTACATATTTTATGAAAATTTGACTGCCATGGGCATGTGTTAGTGGTTGTAGGTATATGTTCAATTTCTCCAGGCGGAGGGGAAGTATCACTCAGGAGAAGAACTTGGTTGGGTAACCAGTAACAAAAACTATCTGAGCATACACACATCACAATAGAATAATTGAGTTGAGTCAATAAGTGGGAAGTTGATAAGTCATCCTTAGTCGATGTGTCTGCATTAGTAGAGTCTTGTTTACTATCGAGTGCATTATTGGGTGATGTTTATCTATTTGAGCTTTGGAGTTCTTTCTTGTTTTATTACGGTTATATTGATAAAAAAGACATATGTGGAGTACGTGTATATATACACACATGCATGTCAAAAGGATCTAACGACATGTATATGTATATGTATAGATGTACCACATGTAAATGTTTATCAATACAATGGTAATTGTGAATGGTTATATGTGAATAGAATGTGTACATATATATGTGTGTGTGTGTGTGTGTATAGTATATACATATATCCATATGTATATATGCATCGACACATGCATACAATGGCAAATGGACATGCCCATACAGATGTATCAATATATGTATACATACGTATACATGTACATAGAGGCATATACTTATATACATATATATACACATACAATCAATATATTGTGATTAGTATGTGAATACTATTGTGATTATACTTATTTGAAAATTGAATGTATACTTACTTTGATGGCTTATGGTATATATATAAATATATATTAACACACACACACATATATACATATACATATATATATATATATACATATATATATATATGTATATGTATATATATATATATATATATATATATATATATATAAATATATGCAAATATTTATACACACACACACACACACACATATATATATATATGTAATATTATATATATATTAATATATATTTAATATATTATCTATTACTTGAAATCGACTATCATTAACAATGATAGAGGCTAATTATAAGTTACTTGTGATTGTATTTAGCAAGGCTGAGTTTTACTCTTGCTTCCACGCATAGTGGAGCATGTATACTATAATGTAGCTCACTACATTAAGTTGATACTTGTTGAAGACTAAATCTACACATTTTATGGATATCTTCTTTGACTTAGCAGCGTTAAACACCATGTCATTATGCCTAAACCAACAATCTATAGAGGAATGTGAAGAAGTCGACGACTTTGTCAAACCGATTTATTCTATGAATCAACTCATGTTGAGACTTGGTCGATACAAGCATGGTGTCACATTTTTGATATTGACTGTTTCTAATAAGAAGGAAACCGCACCAAGTTCGAGGGTGAATGTTCATACTTGGCGCCACCTTTGAATCCTTATACTTGTAGATGTCCATTATGAAATGCAAACCGAAATCTATCATGTGGAGATTTGAATGTCTCTATTGCTCTCAATTAACAAGGTCGATTTGTAGCCACTTTAGCTGAGTATGGGCTTACATGTCTTCCAACTTTTAGCTGTGATATATGTGTCGCTATGTATGCTTGTTGTTGTAAAAACTCATGCCTAAACTGTAGGCTGAGTAGTTACCAAATTGCTGTATAAATAGTGGAGCTTGATCATTTGTTTGGGATGCATTCTTGCAAGCATTTTTACTCTGCATTATTTTTAGTTTACTTAGTTTTATTTGAAAGAGAGAGAGTTCTATTATATTGAGAGAGAGAGAGGTATTTGAGAGAATTATTCTATCAACTTAAGTATTAGAGGTTATTGTGACGACTCTTGAGAAGCTATAACCAGTCTTGTTGCTGTTTGGAGAAGCTGCATTGCTATCAGTAGATTGGATAATCGATAACAGGCATGGGGATATTCTTCTTTGTTATTTTATGTATGAAAGATTGTTCTCCATGAATGCTTTGAATTATACTTTATGAGTAGTTGCATTTAGGGAAACTAGAATGGCTTTGAAAAGGAAATAGAAGCTATTATGCTATTTTTATGATGTGCTTGTATGTACTCCATAATAGGAGGTTGGTGTTTCTCATAGGTATTACATACTATATATGACTAAACGTGAGTGGCATATGAGTTACTCTTAGCTAGGTTATTGATTTAAATAGCATAGATTGTGTTTACTCCTAGGATTGTTTATCCAGTATGGGAGGGAGCTTGTGTATTTACTTTGTTAAAGTATATTTATTCCAAGTATGTAGAAATGGTGATAGGTTATCTCTGGGGTGATAGATTATCCATTGAAGGAAATACCTATGCATACTTTAAGATGGCCTTAATTCAAATCGGCCCTAAGTAGTGTATGTGATAGATGACCTTCATTCAAAGTATTGAATGAGAACACTTTGGCCAAGTAGTGTGACTGCCTTTGGCTCCACTGTCAGTTCACCGTGATCCAACATTACATGTTAGTTCCAAATTGTAGGTTTACAAGTTATAGTTATGTAGGACACAACACTATGCTCAGTTGGTTATCGTTATTCTACTACTTTACCAATCTCTTTATTGAAGGGAAGGGCCATCTATCGAATGATAGATGTGCAGGGGACCGCATTAAGAGTCCATGGTTGGTGAAAAAGCACTTGATGATGCTTCTCCTCCACAACAAACGACAAAAGAACCAAGATTTGAAAGGAAGGATCCTGGACCGTCTTACAGCTATTTGTTCCAAAGCTCATTGAGCTATGTATGCGTTCTTGTATGATTGTAACTTGTGAAATTATTATAATAAAATGGAATCCTTGTATTATGTTATGACATCTTGCTCGTATATTCTTAATAAAGAATTTTTTTTTTTTATTGCAATGGCTTGTTACATAGTTTATTTACTTTCAAAGTGAAAACTTAGGAATTTTTACTTCATTGAAGGTTAGCGTGTTACATGTGGTATTAGAGCTACCAGGTTTAGCTCTGGAACCTATGAGCTCATCATTCTTTCTATCCAATGGTATCTAATGTTGTGAATTCTTGTGCCAGGATGGTGTTTCTCAGATTAACGACTCAAAATTTAGTAATTGGAAACGAGTGCTACCTCAAGTCCAAGAAGGAAAGATAATCCATTGTTAGAACAATAGAGGGTACCAACTTTGACAATGCCATCTGGTTGAGTGACACTGAAACCTTTAGTCACACACTTTCTCGGGTCAACGATGTGAAGAGGAAGATGAAGATAGAGGCAAAGTACAACTACCTACCTTCCATTTCATCGGAAAAGTCTGAGTCATTACCACTTTCTAGGGATACACCCTCAGAAGGGAGTGTTAGTCCAACATTTACCTTTAGGGACCCTAGAGTTCTTCCATTGGTAGAAGTAATTGTAATTTCCTCGAGTAACAAATCCAAGGGATATTTACGTGAAATGGTCTCATGAACAAATATCTGCAAAAAGGGTAGACTATATTGTTGATGAACACCATATTGACATAGAACCTCGTAACTATGTATCGGATGATAAATCTGAAGGCTACTATCCTTTCTGGGATAGGTATGATTAAATGAGAGATGAGCAAAAATCTCAGTCTGTAGGTTATACTCCTTTAAGTTATGTGTCAGGGAGTGAATTCGAGGGATACTCTCCACTCGACTATCTGAATAGTCACTCCATGTAATCAAACGGATATTGAAATCCTTATGAAAATGAATAAAATTATATGTTTATAGAAAAGCGTGTGCTTAATCTTATGTGGAATTATTTATGTGCATATGAACGCCATTCTTACTTTTTTCCATAAGGTAGTTGATAACATAATTTAGTCTAACATGGATAAACATTCAGGTAAAAACTGATCTAGTGAAGATGGTGAGGACATGAACTAACCTTGGCGGAAGCTAGGAAGTTGCGCAAGGACCCACTAGGATTGAAGCTAGACTTGACCAAATCTTGGCAAGGTTGGCTAACCTTGAGCAGGAAAGAGTTAAGGATAGGGTAGAGAAATAAGTTCCCATTAATGAGCATGAGGGAGAGAACTCTTCTCATGGGCATGACGAAACTCATAATCATGAGAAGGAAAAATCACCTACGCCATCTGAGGAAAGAAATAAGAAGTGTATGGCTTCCAAACTCTCCAAGGATATGAAGAAGATCACCCCGCCCAAGTTTGATGGAAGTGCTGGCGGAGATGAGGCTAAGGTGTGGCTTGTCCAAATGGAAAAGTATTTTAAAATCTGAAACTACACTGAGACCACTAAAGCCACTTGGGATGCTTACCAGTTAGTAGGAGAAGTCTCTAATTGGTGTATGAACAAAAAGTTGGAATTCAATATTAACTCATGGAAGTTGACATGAGGATAATTTGTTGAGATCTTTCGTAAGAGATGGTTACCCCAAATCTACTATGACCAAAAACTCTCAGATTTTCAGGGTTTGAGACAAGTTAATATGACAGTCAATGAGTATTGCGAGAAGTTTACCCGAATCTTGCGTTACATTCCCATATATCACAAGGATGAACACTTCCGCATAAGAGAGTTTATTATGGGACTTAACAATCAGATCAGAGGAGAAGTGGATATGAATGGTCCAACAACAATGGATCTTGTATATGAGAAAGCAATTAAATAGGAGAAAAAGCTCAAGGCTAACTCCACTCGTCAAGAAAGTAGAGAGCAAAAGAAGGTTGTGGAAGTTCCTGACAAGCCAACTCCAAAGAAGGTGGAATTTGTGCAAAGTGTTGTAGGGAAAAAGGGAAAAGGGTTTCGCAATGATGGAAAGGAGTCTAGAAGAAAGGGTGTAAACTCTTTTCCATCAAGATAGAAGAACTGGAAAAGGATCATGATAACTTGGAAATCCAAAACTTTCAGGAATTAGAAGATGGTGAAATAGATGAAACTGGAAAATCGGATATGGAGAAGTATCCAATATTGAGAATTTTTTTGGATGTGTTTCTAGATGAGTTACCAGGGTTGCCTCCGAAAAGAATATTTGACTTCTCTATTGATATAGTACTAGGGTCTGAACCTATTTCTAAGGTGCCCTATAGGATGACAACCACTGAACTTATGGAACATAAGGTACAATTGGACAAATTGTTGTCAAAAGGGTTGATAAGACCAAGTGTTTCGCCTTGGGGAGCGCTAGTCATCTTTGTTAAAAAGAAGGATGGTACTTTATTTTTGTGGATCGACTATCGTATGCTTAATAAAGCTACGGTTAAGAACAAGTACCCTTTGCCACACATAGACGATCTTTTTGATCAAATGAGGGGAGCCGCCATATTCTTTAAAATAGATCTCAAATCTGGATATCACCAATTGAGGATTAAGGATGAAGACATCTTTAAAACCGCATTCAGAACCAGATATGGCCACTATGAGTTCACTATTTTACCCTTTGGTTTAACAAATGTACCTGCAACATTTATGAACCTGATGAATAGTGTATTTAGGGACTGCCTAGACAAGTTTGTATTAATTTTTCTAGATGAAATCCTGATTTATTCTAGAGAAATGAGAAGGAACATTGCAAGCATTTAGAGATGGTCCTATAATGTTCGAGAGAACATAATTTATATGGTAAACTCTCTAAGTGCACATTCTTCCAGAAGAAGATACATTATTTGGGTCATGTAATTTCAGTAGATGGAATTTCAGTAGATCCACCTAAGATCAAGGTGGTACTTGAGTGGCCTGTACCTAAGAATGTGTCAGAGGTAAGAAGTTTCATGGGTCTAGCAGGGTATTATAGAAAGTTTGTCGCAAGCTTCTCTAAGATCGCTTTCCCAATTACTTCTTTACAAAAGAAAGGAAAGAAATTTGAATGGACTGAGAAGTGTCAAGAAGCTTTTGACCTACTCAAAGAGAAGGTAACCACCACACCGATCTTGAAAGTACCAGATCCTGAGGGTAAATTTACCATTATCACAGATGCATTCAAAGAGGGATTAGGAGGTGTGTTAATGCAGGATGGAAAAGTAATTGCTTATGAATCTAGGAAGTTGAAACCTTATGAGATGAATTATGCACCGCATGATTTAGAATTAGCAGTTGTGGTTCATGCATTACAAATGTGGAGGCATTACTTGTTAGAAAAACCCTTTGAGATGAAAAGTGATCATAATGGGCTAAAGTACCTTTTTACTCAACCTAATCTAAATGCTAGACAAAGAAGATGGTTAGAGTTAATAGCTGATTATGAATTCAATATCAGTTATATAAAAGGGAAGGAAAATTGGGTTGTCAATGCCTTGAGTCGAAGATGACATATTGCTTCGATAGTTACAATTCAAATTGAATTTAAGGGGAAAGTGTTGCATAAATGCAAAGAGGATGAGTATTAATTGCAATTCAAGCAAGCACTCACTAGCAATCTACAAGATTCTAGGTATGAAGGTTTTCATTTTGAATCTAATGGATTACTTAGATATAAGGGTAGAATGTATGTACCTCATGTAAAAGGGTTAAGAAATCTAGTATGGATGGAAGTACACAAAGCACTATACTCTGGACACCCTGGAGTGACAAAAATGATGGCAGATGTTAAGCCATTATACTTCTGGAAAGGGATGAAAGGAGATGTTGCTAGATTTGTGGCTAGGTGTCTTGAGTGTCAAAGGGTGAAAGCAAAGCATCATTATCCTCTAGGCTTGTTATACCCGCGTGATATACCATAGAGGAAGTGGCAAGTCATAAGTATGGAATTTGTGCAAGGATTTCCTATGTCAAGAAATAAGCACAATGCCATTCTTGTGGTTGTAGATAAGCTTACCAAAGTAGCACATTTTATACTCAGGAATCTAACCGATGGAGCACCTGTCATAGCAAGGATATTTGTGTAAGAAGTATTTAGATTGCATGGGATTCCTGAAAAGATTATCTCAGATAGGGATGCATGAGTCACTTCTAGGTTTTGGCAAACTTTGTTTTCTACACTAGGGACTCAACTAAATATTAGCTCAGCATATCATCCAAAAATGGATGGGAAAACTGAAAGGGTCAATTGAAAGTATTGTAAGACCTACTTGGGATGTATTGTATGGATCAAAAATACAAGTGGGAAGATTACTTACTCTTAGTAGAATTTGCTTACAATAATCTTATCATTCTACAATAAAGATGGATCCTTTCAAAGCATTGTATGGTCGAAAGTGTCGAACTCCTATAAGTTGGGATAAACTTGAGGATGGAGTGAGTCTTGGACTAGAAATGTTAGCGAAAATGGAGGAGCAAGTTAAGATTGTTAAGAAAAGGTTGGTTGAAGCTAGCGACCGACAAAAAAGATATATTGATGCCAAAAGAGTGCCCCATAATTTTGTGGAAGGTGACAAAGTGCTGTTGAGAGTGAAACCTCACAAAAGCTCCATTAAATTTGGAAAGTCTTCTAAGTTAGCCCCACATTATGTAGGACCTTTTGAGATTACAGAGGAGGTGAATCTTGTAGCTTATCGAATTGCATTGCCACCAACTCTTTCTAGAATGCATAACATCTTCCATGTGTCCTACCTCAAAAAGTATATACCAGGTGATAATCATGTGATTGATTGGACTAATTTACAGGCACGAGACCCCAGAGTGGTAACTCTCGAGTCCGTCAAGGTGCTCAAAACACATAAGCTTCGCTTGCGTAACAAAGAAGTATTGCAATGAAAAGGCCAATGGGACCAGAATGCAAAAGACTCAACCACTTGGGAGGACTATGCTAAGATTCAAAAAACGTTTCTTGATGTTCTTGATGCTTTTGAGAATGCTTGAAACACTATGTTGTTTGTTGTTTGTTTGTTTTATGTTGCTACATAAAATCATTGGGGATGATGATTCACAAGGGGGGAGTATGTTACACCCCAATTGCGTAATTACTATTTACTATTACTATGTAGGGTAAATATGAATGTAATGTGGAATCTAGAGATGAATAAATTGTGCTTGCACTTTGTTATCAATGCATTATGGATGTATGCTATCGGATTTGATGTGTGAAAAGTACTACATATATGTGTTTGAATGGTTATTGAATTAATATTCTAACTTTGGTGATGTAATATGTATATTGCATATTTTGTACATTTGATTGCCGTGGGCATGTGTTAGTGGTTGCAGGTATATGTCCAATTCCTCCAGGTGGAGGGGAAGTATCACTCAGGAGAAGAACTTGGTCGAGTAACTAGTAACAAAAACTATCTGAGCATACACACACCACAGTAGAATAATTGAGTTGAGTCATTAAGTGGGAAGTTGGTAAGTCATCCTTAGTCAATGTGTCTGCATTAGTAGAGTCTTGTTTACTATTGAGTGCATTATTGGGTGATGTTTATCTATTTGAGCTTTGGAGTTCTTTCTTGTTTTATTATGGTTATATTGATAAAAAGGATATATGTGGAGTATGTGTATATATATGCACATGCATGTCAAAAGGATCTAATGACATGTATATGTATATGTATAGATGTACCACACGTAAATGTTTATCAATACAATGGTAATTGTGAATGATTATATGTGAATAGAATGTGTACATATATATATATATGTATAGTATATACATATATCCATATGTATATATACATCGACACACGTGCACAGTGGAAAATGGACATGCCCATACAGATGTATCGATATATGTATACATACATATACATGTACATAGAGGCATATACTTATATACATATATATATGCATACAATCAATATATTGTGATTAGTATGTGAATACTAATGTGATTATACTTATTTGAATATTGAATGTATACTTACTTTGATGTCTTATGATATATATAAATATATATTAACATATATATATATACATATACATACATACATACATACATACATATATATATACATATATATATATATATATATATAATATTAATATATATTTAATATATTATCTATTACTTGAAATCAACTATGATTAACAATGATAGAGGTCAATTATTAGAGGCCGATTATAAGTTACTTGTGACTATATTTAGCAAGGCTGACTTTTACTCTTGCTGCTTGCATAGTGGAGCATGTATACTATAATGTAGCTCACTACATTAAGTCGATAATTGGTGAAGACTAAGTCGACACATTTTATGGATATCTTCTTTGAATTAGTAGATTTAAATGCCATGTAATTATGCCTAAACCATCAATCTGTAGAGGCGTGTGAACAAGTTGACAACTTTGTCAAACCGATTTATTATATGAATCGACTCATGCTGAGACTTGGTCAATACAAGCATGGTGTCACATTTTTGATATTGATTGCTTCTTATAAGAAGGAAACCACACCAACTCTAAGGGTAAATGTTGATGCTTAGTGCCACCTTTGAATCCTTATACCTATAGATGTCCATTATGAAATGCAAACCGAATTCTATCATGTGGAGATTTAAATTAGTCTCCATTGTTGTCGATTAATAAGGTCAATATGTAGTTGCTTTAGCTAAGTATGGGCTTACATGTCCATCACCTTTTAGTTGTGATATATGTGTCACCGTGCATGCTTGCTAATGTCAAAACTCATTCCTAAACTGTAGGTTGAGTAGTTACCAAATTGTTATATAAATAGTGGAGCTTGATCATTTGTTTGGGACACATTCTTGCAAGCATTTTTACTCTACATTATTTTTCAGTTTACTCAATTTTATTTGAAAGAGAGAGAGTTCTATTATATTGAGAGAAAGAGAGAGGTATTTGAGAGAAGTATTCTATAAACTTAAGTATTAGAGGTTATTGTGATGACTCTTGAGAAGCTATAACTAGTCTAGTTGTTGTTTGGAGAAGCTGCATTGCTTTCAGTAGATTGGATAAGTGATAACAAGCATGGGGATATTCTTTTTTGTTATTTTATTTATGAAAGATTGTTCTCCATGAATGCTTTGAATTATCTTTTATGAGTAGTTTCATTTATGGAAACTAGAATGGCTTTGAAAAGCAAATAGAAGCTATTATGCTATTTTTATGATGTGCTTGTATGTACTCCATAATAGGAGGTTGGTGTATATCATAGGTATTATATACTAGATATGATTAAACGTGAGTGGCATATGAGTTACTCTTAGCTAGGTTATTGATTTAACTAGCATAGATTGTGTTAACTCCTAAGATTGTTTATCCAGTATGGGAGGGAGCTTGTGTATTTACTTTGTTAAAGTAGATTTATTCCAAGTATGTAGAAATGGTGATAGGTTATCTCTGGGGTGATAGATTATCCATTGAAGGAAATACCTATGCATATTTTAAGATGGCCTTAAGTCAAATCGGCCCTGAGTAGTGTATGTGATATATGACCTACATTCGAAGTACTGAATAAGAACACTTTGGCCAAAGTAGTGTGATTTCCTTTGGCTCTATTGTTAGTACACCATGATCTAGTATTACATACTAGTTCCAGATTGTGGGTTTACAAGTTCTAGTTATGTAGGACACAACACTATGCTCAATTGGTTGTCGTTATTCGATTACTTTACTAGTCTCTTCGTCAAAGGGAAGGGCCATCTATTGAATGATAGATGTGTGGGGGAACGCATTAAGAGTCTGTGGTTGGCAGAAAAGTGCTTGAGTGATGCTTCTGCTCCACAACAGGCGACAAAAGAACCAAGATTTGAAAGGAAGGATCCTGGACTGTCTTACAACTATTTTTTTCCAAAGCTCATTGAGCTATGTATGTAAATGTATGCATTCTTGTATGGTTGTAACTTGTGAAATTATTGTAATGAAGCATAATCCTTGTACTATGTTATGACATCTTGTTCGTATATTCTCAATAAAGATTTTTTTTTATTGCAATGACTTGTTACATAGTTTATTTACTCGCAAAGTGAAAACTTAGGAATTTTTACTTCATTGAAGGGTTAGCGTGTTACAGTCGGGGGGTAAAATATTAAATATGTGCTTTGATCTTTCACATTTTATTTTTTGATAAGTGATAAAATGGGGCATGAAATGCATAATCAAGGAAATTATGGGCACAATTAGGTCTAAGAACAAAATAAATTGTCAAGGGAGATAATTTACGATGCTACTGTTTTCAAATAAATTAGTATGAGTTCTTAAAAAAAAAATATTAGTGTTTTCAAGTTAATGAACTAGAAGGTTTGTTACAACATCAAGGTTTTAGAAAAGGATTAAATAATTAGTGTGAAATTGTCAAAGGAGATAATTTACGATGCTACTGTTTTCAAATAAATTAGTATGAGTTCTTCAAAAACAAAATATTAGTGTTTTCAAGTTAATGAACTAGAAGGTTTGTTACAACATCAAGGTTTTAGAAAAGGATGAAATTCGATTTCCAAGTATTGGTATTTGAGAAGCCCTATACCTTGTTAAGGTATTAGATTTGCGAGGAGTTTGATACCTCATTGGGTTATTGGAAAAGGATGAAAGCCGATTCTTTTCTAACCATTGAAGAAGGATGAAGTCCAATACCTCAATTGGGTTTCAAATATATTTTTTTGTTTGATACCTTTTCTGGGTTTCAAAAAGGGTGAAGTTTGATACCTTATTGAGGTATCAAAAAAGGTTAGTTTTTTGATATCTATTTGGGTATCATAAAATGATGAAGTTTAATACCTTGTTAGGGTATTAGAGAGGTATAAAGTACAATACCTTATATTGAGGTATCAAAAAAGGTTGGAATGTGATACCTTTCTAGTTATTGGAAAAGGATGAAGTACAATACATTTCTAGGTGCATTGAAAAAGGATGAAGTTTGATACCTTAGGTATCGAAAAAGGATAAAGTTTGATAACTTATCAAGGTATTGGAAAAGGATGAAGTTTGATACCTTGTCTAGGTATCGAGGGTCAAGGGAAAAAGGGTAAATTTTGAAAGAGGAATATAGATTAAAGGTAAAATAAATTATTAATATTTATTTAATTAATGGTTGAGAGATGGTTGAAAAGGTTAATTAAATAATTTATTTGTATAATTAATGTTAGGATAGGATAAATTCAAGTGTAGTTAGTTGTGGATAATTTTAGGTGCCTATGAGGAAAAACCCATCATAGAATGAGTACACTAGGATGCCCCAAAAATGAAAAAAAAAAAAAAAACTTATAAGTGTGACCAATGAAATAGTGAAGGTTAACTACACCTAATCCATACGAATTCAAGACATATTTAACCCACTAAGCATTAATCCCAATAAGATCATTCACTGTAAACAAAGACAAAGAAGCCATTAAAAATAACATTCGAAATCATGAAAGCTTGAAAAACCTCTAATCTAAGACATTGAAACTTATCCTATTGGGGGAGTGGTGTTGCATTGATGTGGAATGGCGACCCTTTCCTAATCCCTTGGATAATGAGCTTGTCTCAATCAGTTTTATTGAATTTTTTTGATGAAACTATTGATAGAGGCGTATGAAAATATGATTTAAAGCTAGATGAATATGATGAAAGCTATTTTAACATGATTTATGCTAAGATCATTGATATGGGTGTATGCAAATCTACTCTAAATGTGTGTAAGATTAAAAAGATTAAAATCCTAATTAACAAATAAGCTAAATGTATGTATCTATGTTATCATGGAAGCCATTAATGGAAGCTTAAAGCTAATATGCAAATAAAAATGAACTAAATTATGCTAAATGTGAGTAAAGTATGAGTGTGAGTGTGAGTGAATTCAACAACATAAGTTTGCAATTGAAAGATGGATCCATTTGTCTCCAAATAGTGACCTATTTATAGGAGAGCAAATGAGAAATGGAGGGTTGATATTGAAAAACCTAATCAACAGTCAAAGATGGAGGAAAGAAGAGGCATGGATCATGGATTCTCATCAATAGATGAGAATGCAAAATGAGATTTAATCAAGGGTTCTCATTTGTTCCAAACAAACACACTTTTGACCTGCACACACAGGTCAAAGGTACCTTTCTCAAGAGGTCACAAGTTTAGTTTGCTCAAGAAGACAAGTGAAAATATCCCTTTTTCAAATGATGGAAGAATAAGAATATTCTTTGGAATATTCATGGTTGAGGGAAAAAGAGCTATTTAGTTAATTAAAATTAAATTAAATTGTGCAAGGGAGGAATATTCCTTTGCAAGTGGGAGGAATTGGATTTAATTAGATAATTGTTAATTAAACAAAGTTTAATCATATAATTAGGGGATTCATTAAATTAAATGATTTAATGAATGGGGAAAGGTAAAAATGACATTTAAATAACTTAGGGTTATTTAATTAAATTAGAAGACTTAGGGATATAAATTAAATTTGATTTATTTAATTTAATGAGATGAAATGTTAGCGTGAAAGGGGGTGAATTAACCCAATTAGGTCAATTAGATTAATAGGTGAAAATGAGCCATTTAATTAAATAATTAGGCTTATTTAATTAAACAAGCGAAAAGAGGATGGGTTTGAGGACGAAATGATTTTAGTTAGCCAATGTGATCCATCAAGACATTTTTAAGTGTCTACATTTTTCCCCTCTTTGAAGCAATGTACTCGTTGCATTGGTTCAAAGCTTGATGTTGATTTTGATGCTAATGACGATGCAAAAATGGATATCAACGATCTATTTGAGATGCTGATAGCCAAGCTAAAAATTGATTGATCTGATTGATTGATTGATAACATTGTTGAGGATTCACATCAATGCAAGGATTGTGTTGAATAACACGAGGATTGATAGGGAATGATATACCCCAATGATGGTTGATTTGATAGATTGATCAAGATTTTCTAGCAAGGATTGGAACAAAATTCATTAGATGATTTGACATCAATATGATTGAAAGATGGTTGGTTGATCCCTTGAGAGATCGATTGGAGAATAAAGTGTTCTGATCAAGCTCACGATAGGTGAAAATTAGACTTATGCTTGAAATGCTTGAGATTTCAGGTTGCTTTTGAATCAAAGAGCTACGATTTTTCAAATTGTTGAGCTGAAGATAATATAGATGCCCCATTGTACCCCAGTGGAAGAGGGATTGCTAGCAAGGAGGATGAAAAATAGTTCTTGGAAAGCTCAGATGTTGATGTAGACATATTTCATGATGTATAGACAATTGTCGGCTATGGGTAGCCTCATGTATATGTCCATAGATTTGATGCTTGGATAGAATTATTAGTAAAGATAGAAGAATAAGAAGAATAAGATGAATGGATTAACCATTGATTTTGAGATTGATTCAAAAATTCCAACAAGTCCATGATCCATCAAGACTTTATTAGATATGGTGATGAGAAATGCATAATAAGGATGAATGCATGATGATGATGATTCACTCATAACTTGGGATTGGGATTTTCCATCGTTCCTTATTGTTTGATATAACGTATAGACACGATGCATCAAGGTATTGATAACCATGATGGCGTTGTATCTAGTGTAATGGACTTTGACTCTACAAACAAATAGGATAGTTCTTGTTCACACCTTGACATACAAAAACCTTGTTGGAATGTAAGTTAGAAGATTAGAATATATTGGAACAAAGCATACACAATAGTCAACAACGTACTCCAAAGAACCTTCCTACACACAACTAAGCAAGTATGCACCAAGATTATTTTACAAGAGTATCCACAAGCACAAAAAATGAAAGATAATGATTGATTCCCCATTCCTTTCTCTCTAAATCATTTTGACAGACATCATCGAGAGGTCCTCAAAATGGGTCATAAAGATAAATCATAAGAAAAGATCAAAGACAAACAATCAATGTTATCTATATCTCTTGCCAGTTTAATTTAGCTAAGGTGATTTTTGATACTGATGTCCATCGCAGGAAGGATACATCCTAGGAAATGTTGATTAGATGGTTGTTTGATGTTAGGATGATGATGAGATTTATGATAAGCTGTTGATATAAACTTCACTGACGCAGTTACCTATGATTTAGACTTCAGATTTTGACAATTAGGTTCACACTTTATGACTTGCTATACTTGTTTTCTATTTGTTTTGCCAAAGGGTGAAGGTGATGATCAATTTATTATGGGTGAAAGTTTATTGCAGGTGAAAGTGGGATGGGATGGGTGGTTTTTGGATTTTTTCTGGGATATTTCAATGTTTTTGGTATTTTGAAATTTTTTTGAGGCTGTTTTTGGTATTTTTTGAAAGTTTATGTGAATGTTTATATTTTTGATTATTTGAGGCTGTTTAGGGTTTTCGCTAAGATATTTGAGGCTGTTTAAGTCTTTTGTATGTTTTCTAAATGTTTTTGGTATTTTCCATTTTCAAATGTTTTTGGATTTTCTGAAAGATTTGGATTTTTTTTAGGATTTTGGAATATTTGGATGTTTAGGGGTTTTTGAGAGTTTCGGCTAGGAACCTAAACTAAGAGACCTATCTTAGGGGTCTTAGGGGCTTATCAAAGATAAGCCTTGCCTACGTTATACACACATAGACCACGTAGTTCGACTGACTCGACTTATTAAAGATGAAGATATGAACAATTGAGGGAATGATGTCAGTTTATTATGATGAAATCTTAAAGGATGACCTAGGGTGTCTCGGGGGAAAATCAATGATGGCCTTGCCTATGTTCAAGCTCAAAGATAGCGCAGTTCGACAAGGGTAGTATTTTTGGATTTTTGATGTTTGACCTTTTTAGGGTTTTTGATGTGTTTTGGATGTTTTGGATTTTGACTTTACAATTTTGTGGATGTTTTTGGATTTTATCTGTACAAGATTTGGATGTTTTTGGCTTTTTTGATGAATATTTTATGAATGTTTTTGGATTTTTTGATGAGATTTTGAGGTAAACGATACCTAGATCATGATGTTGATGTCACGCTATGAGATATAAGACATGGATCAAGAGTTATTTGAAAACAAGAGTGCAATAACCTGCCCCTAGTGTTTAGCAATTATTCATAATGCAATGGATAACCAAGATAGGTAATGTATATGCAAAGATTTTGACAGAGTTTGAGCATGCTAGATATGGGCTATAGGACTTCACGAGATAAAATGGTAAAGGGATTTTAAAAAGTTGGCTATGAGTAGAGTTAAAGTATACACCAAATATTTGTCAAGATCAAGATAAAGTGAAATATCTAGATAAATCTAGATTTGATGGATGGAGGGAATATTGGATTTATCATGACAAGGATGAGATGCTTCTGTCTAAGAAGGATCATATAGATGCTTGATTCTAGTCATGATGCCTGTTTTCCAGGTTTTCATCATAGTAATTTCCCAAAGCGCCACCGTAGTGGTTTTCACTGGAGGAATTTTTTTTATCTTTATTGTTTTCAATCCTTTTTTTTAATTTTTATCATTTTTTGATTTGTTTTGATTTTTTATGATTTTATGGAAATGTTACCCTCATGTTGAACCACCTGGTGGAACTGATAATAGAGACCACTATCATAACGTACCAACGATATCCTGCTTGAAGAAGCTTCTTTACTAAGATACAAGCACTTGAATACAACCTTGAAGAACTCTCATCTACCTTGTGGATACCAGAAGTAACCTTGTCTATGTGCACATGTCACAATAGAGTGCCTTTAAAATCCTTATGATGAAGAGTAGCTGCCAACACATGGTCAATGCGATAATCAGATATTGTGAATGGAGTGTATGGTATCATGCATGAAGAAATATGAGATGGAATGGTCAATGATTTGGAACCTTGGAATCTCCAAACTTGGGAAGATGAGCGATGATGGGTGGGAATGGAGGTTTTCGTGGAATTCATACCAACCACTAGATATACTTTGTTCCTTGCTTGAGAAGCTTGCTTTTGTATTTGAGGACTCTTTTGATGGATACATTTCCATTTTTAATTTTTCCCCATAGTTTCTTTGAATAATGGAGTTTTGGAGGGATGATTTTCTTTATTTTGCTTCGGTATCCATTTGTACTTGACGTGTCATTTTTGCTTTACTGCTTCATTTTCTTTGATGATATTTGCCTTGCTTAGATCTAGGATTTCTTCTGTTTATGTTGGTCCCAATTTGTGTATGAGATTATGGGTGGATGACAATTCATGATACGACTAGTTGTAGCATTGATTGCATTTTCATCATAAGGATCCTTCATGCCCCATATGTTGATGTTTGTTGTAAACAAGATTGCCCCCGATGTTGTGAAGGTATTAACAATACCTAATCCTTTTCCCTAATAATATATCCTCTGATCCATAGCCACTGAATATGACTTGTCATGAACACATGATATTGCTATGGGTTCCTGCTATTGAGGAATATGAACTATTTTCTCTGACTCTATGACATCATTTTTTTTTTATACTGCTTCAAAAGATGTTGATGCTCACTTAAAAGAGGTCAATGATGTATAATCACTATAAGAATCAAGAGTCTCGACCGTTGCTTGCTCTTGTGTAGGAATATCAAGAGTGGAAGAATATTGTTTTGGTTGAAGAATTTCTATATGTCGGTCATAAAGAAACATCTTAGGATTGATATTGAGTACATATTTGGAGTTGAAAATTGTTTGGAAGATGTCGCTTAGCTCTTGATGAAACTTTGGGGATAGGGGTTATTGATCCTGACTTGATTCAGAGTAAATTTAGTTATCCTCAAGAGTATCCTCTTGACATGATCCTTGGGTGGATGATATATCATCGGTAAAAGATTCTTCACAACAGTGTGTGGGTATGGGTGCAACAAGGGATATTTCCAGCTCATTTGGAATTTCATCAACATTCCTAATCATTGAGTCATATGTGGGAGAGATATCACAATCTAATATCCACTTGATTTCATTACAATATAAAATAGTGCTAAACACTGTTGATGGTTTTGGACTTTGTTTTAAAATATTATCTTGATGCACGTCTGATTCCTCATGTTGTGATGAATAAATATGTCCTACCGTGGTATCATGGATATTGTTTATGTTTTTTGAGGTTGATGCCTTTCTTGAATCTTTTTCTTTTGTATGGTTATGCATAGGGTTTGTGTAAATTTTCAGATTTTCATTCCTATATTTTTGATCGATATGAATGTCTCCTTGTTCAATAAGGTCTTCTATTAGATGTTTGAGCCTAAAACAATTTTGTGTGTTAAAACCTTTGTATCGGTGAAATTCACAAAAATGATCTTCTCTATAGCTGTGAGGTTTGACTTGTGGCTCTTGATAGTTTGAGAAATCTGGGAGTGTGATAAGATTAGACTGTATCAAACTCTTCAACACATCTTCCATAGGTTCCCCTAAGGAAGTGAATTGTCGTTTAGGAGCATGTTGAGTGTTTGTAGCATTGATCATTGGTTGATTTTTTGGTGGATGTGCGTATAGTTGTTGTGTGATCATGGGTTGGGTGTTTTCTTGTCTAGGAGTAGTTAAGACCACCTTTGCATCAACAACACCATCACTAATAACATTCTTGTTCTTGGCCCAATAGCAGGTCTTGCCATTAAAACTAGTGGATGGGTGGTTGTCTTTATACACATATGTGTTCCCCTGTGAGATTAGGGCTCTCTCGATGTTAAGGGCTCTAGGGAAAAGCTCATCATAAGAGGTAATGCACCACATCTTCAAGTGGAAAGATAGATCCGGATCAACATTTTCTATGATAATCCCTACTTGTTGTTCATCAGGAATGGTCCACTTTCTTTTACTAGCTCTTTGCCTCCATCATTGCAAGAAATTGGTGAAAGATTCTCCATTGTTTTGTTTGAGAGTATACAAATCCTCTAAGCTTACGTCCATGCCAAGATTGAAGGAGAAGTGATCGATGAATTTTTCAATGATTTCTTGGAAATTTTTGATACCTGGAGGCAACTGAGAAAACCAATCCATGGCAGGACCTGTTAAACTTCATGGGAAAAGGTGCATCAAATAGGAAACCTCCATACACATGACGTTAAATTATTTGATATGGTCCATAAGATTTCCTCTCCCTTTGTATTTATCAAATTTTGGGATTTCAAAGCTAGGAGGGAATGGTACCATTGTGATCTTTCAATTAAATGGATATGGACATAGATTTTGTGTATGGGGTTTCTTTGTCTTACCCATTCAAAGTCCTGCATTTCTTGAGATAGTGCCTTAAATTGTGATGCTAGATCATCTTGTGGGTTTGGTGGAGGAACATATGTTGCGTATTGTGAGATGGTGGATGAAGTGTACATGGGATTTTGATATGATTGGGTGTTGTATGGATATTGTGAAGGTGATAGTGGTGTTGATGCATATGTTCCCAATATATTTAGATTGATGATGTTTTGCTAAGGATTATAGTATAAACCCTACTGTTGTTGTTGTGTGAGCATTTATTGTTGTGTGTATTATTGAGCTAGTAATGCTTGTTGTTGCACGACTAAGGCGGCTTGTTGGGCTTGTTGTTGTTGTTGTGCTTCTAAGGATGCTTGCTAGACTTGTTGTTGTGCTGCTAAGGCAGCTTGTTGAGCTTGCTGTTGTTGCATTGCTAAGGATGCTTGTTGTTGTGCTGCTAAGGCTGCTTGATGTTGTTGTTGTGCTACCAAGGCTACTTAATGTTGTTGCTGTGCTACTAAGGCTGCTTGCTGTTGTTATTATTCTACTAAGGCTACTTGTTTTTGTTTTTGTTGTTGGATGACTTGTTGATAAGCTTGTTGTGATTGTTGTAAAGCTAAGGCATGTGCATGCAATGTAAGATTGATTGATTGTTGAGACATCTACGATGGGTTTTGGGTGTTGATGTTTTGTGCAGGTTACATATTGTTGATGAGAGGTTGGGGGTTCACTTGGTTCAACATTCCTTGCAAGATGGTGGATTGAGATGGAGGAATGTAAGTTTTAGGTCTCATTTGATTTTGCATGGTGAGAGGGACTGTGGGGAAAGATGATGATTCCATTGGATATTGTGGTGGTAATGACATATTAGGACCTTGAGTCCATTGAATAAAAAGGTTTCCTTGACTGATGTCTTGAGGATTTCCTTGTTGTATTTGAGGTGGGATCAAGGTATTACCTTGGTCGATGGGATTCATAACCAAGGTGTTGTTTTGATTTGGGTTGATGATAGATGGGTTTGATGTGGATGGTGGATTGAATTGAGTAGCTTCGGTAACCACTTGTTTTGATGTGTCGATAGGGTTGTTGGAACCACTTGTCAAGGGTTGAATTTGCATGAGATTGTTAACTTTCCCTTGTTGTCCTACTTGAGGCACTTGGTTCACATTAATTTGTGTAACATTAGGCACACTTGGGGTATTTGTGGTGATGGATGAAGTTGGTTGCACTTGAAATGTCGAGGTTATTGCAGCATCATGGAATGTAAGTGGTTTTCCAAATGTTGGTGTCCAACTTGTGTTTTGGGGAAGGTTTGTGGTTAATGGAATGGTCATTTTGTGAATACCAAAAGTTGTGTTTGTTCCTAGACATGAAGTGAGACTAAGGTTGGTTCCTAGCCTAGTTGCAAGACTAGATGTTAAGGGTTGAATTGGAACAAGGGATGGAGTTGGATGAATCGTAGATGAAGTCAAGCCTTGTTTCAATGATTGTGCAACAAAAGATGGAGAAATTGGAGCCACATTTTCTAAGGCTTGATGTTCCATGATTTATTCCCTAGTAAGTCCAAATGGATTATTCATGAAATCTTCTATCTCATATCCCAATGGGTTTGGCATTTGTTGTGAGGGGGTAGAATAACTCCTTAGATCAAATTCTTGAGTATTGGGATCACCGATGGTAGATGAGACTTTGGTTTTCTCCATGATTCTCTTGTGTTGTGATCTTGTTGTAACCATAGATTGTGGGTCAACAATGAGAGAGGTGTGTTGAGATTTTTAATGTTTGAACTCTCTAGTTGACTCAAATTGTGGTAAAAGAGACAATCTAAGTCATTTTGGAGCAATGATGATAACGGGGAATGAAAAGGTGGATGATGCAAAAAGTGATCTTTGCAAATTTTTTGGGACAACATTTTTGATTGAAGTTTAATGTTTTGATGTTAGGATAAAGGATGTTTATGAACTTCCAGAAATATTTAGGGTAGACTCGTGACCTTCAAGATAGACTAGTTCAAAGATGATAACTAACTCAACCAAATGCATGGAAAAAAAATCATTTCACGTACAAAATAGCCAAGTTAGGGGTTGGTTTGATAGATGTTTAAGTCCAAAAGTGTTGGTGTATTCAATTTTTTTGCAAATTTTGATGAAGTGAAGGATGAAATTTGATGGAGGGGTGAGTTAAATGTTAGACCCAATGTTGACCTAGAGCGAACCTTTGTTTTCCAAGACCAAGGTAGTGAGAAAAATGCTATACCTCTAAGGTGATCAAAACCTAAGGACTCAATGATTTTGGAAAAATATAACTCAAATGATTTTGGTAAAGTGAAACTCAATGATTTTGGATAATGGAACTTGGACTCAATGTTTTGCAATGTTTTCCTTGTCTCAAATTTCTTGTGTTCAGGGAGTCAACCATTTGAACATACATCAATGTGGGGTGTTCATTTGATTTAATATCGGATTAATGAAGTTATTTTTACCACACAAACTTGTCTTGGTTATGTTTTCAAACTAAATGTTTATGTCAAAAACACCATAAATTTCATGAAGTCCATTTTTGTGAAATCATGAGGTTGAAGCCATAATTTCTTATGTTGTCTTTGGGAAATATGGGTTGAGATATAATTCAAGATATTTAGAAATTTCTAAGGATAAATCCTTAGGAAAAACAGTAATATCAAGGCTATTTCAAGAGGTATCCATATTTAATCCAAAGTGTTTGAAATTTTGAGGAAGATAGTGAACGTTTATCTTTGTATCTTTTTGGAACCAAGCAATGTATCAAACTGACTCACAATCATTTACAATCCTAGGTTTGAAATGGCTATACTTGTTGAGTCCCCACTTGGATCTCTCCAAACACTAAACAATGTGAATAGTTAGAGATTTGGTGACACTGGATCCCCTCCACGACGCACACTTCTCGGGACCACCAAATCTCAAAATCTTGAAGATCTTAAGATCCTAAGGATTTTCCTGTTTCAACAATGAATAGTACAAATGTGGGGTGGCTTTAGAACAATCATTCTTGCACCAACAAGTATTTAAGGATTTTGGTAACTAAACAATGGTTTGTAATAAGGGCTTCTAGTATAGGGGATACTATGATAAACTCCATCAAGAGGTCTCCCAACCCTTAGAACAAGGGATTTACACATCATAAAGATACTAGGGGAGAGCTATCATGTACCAAATCCCATTGATCACAACTTTTATTGCAACCACACATTTATATAGCGGTTCAGAAGAACTTGACTTTAGTTCATTACCGCTTGGGTCATTCCCTCCTTTCAAAGTGGGGAGGAATGCCCTCTAAAGATAAATAATAGAAATGAGGTACATTTGTAGTTCGATCATCTCAGTTTGCGTAAAACAAGGAGAGAACACACACCATGCCCTTTCCCTACACTAGCAAAGGGGTTCAATTTTAATCCGAAATGAAAGATGTAGGTGATTTTACAAAGTGTTAAGGAATGTTTCTATTTCTCAAGATCGTCGAGTGGCGCAAGAGAATTGTATACACATCCAATAACAATGTTGTAAATCAAAACACAAAAAACACTCATAAATTTTAACACCTCAAAGTAGTGATGAGTTCATTTTAAGCACCAAATGAAATGTTAAGTTGCCTTGTTCAATTTTAAACCCAAAAAATAATGATGAGATGAGGGTTCAATTATAGTCCCATTTGAGCATTCATTTTAAACCAAAATGAAATTTAGTGAGTCCTAGAGCGTGAAATAAAAAAGCATTACAAATGGGTTATAATTCCCCCAAAAGTGTCGAAATACTTGTTACAATTATAGTTCAAATGATAATAGTATGCTTCTTTTCTTCAAATTGTATTGTCCAAACGTGCAAAACCCAAAAAACCAAAACAAAAAGTTAAAGACATGTTAGGAATCAGATGAAATCAAAAATTTAAAGCACATATCAAAATTTAAAGCAAATGTGAGGTTGTTTGGTTCAATTTTATCCAACTTTTGAAAGCTAATTCATTTTATCCTTTCAAGTGTTTGAGAATTTTTTTTAGAAAATTAGATTATAACAACTTGAGATAATGACAACTTTCTCAAATTTTGATCAATTTTGAAATTGTAAAATATTTTGGAAAGCTAAACATGAGATCTTCAAAACCCAACAACCTTTTTGCAAGATTAGTCATGTAGAATTCATTAAAAATTAAGGAAAATCATGCATTTAAGAGATTAAATCCAACTTTTAAAAATAAAAATAAAAATTAATCATGGAAAACAACTTGAGATAATGACAAATTCCTCAAATCTTGATCAATTTTGTAATCGTAAAATGTTTTGGAAAGCTAAACATGAGATATTCAAAACCCAACAAACTTTCTGCAAGATTAGTCATGTAGAATTTAGTAAAAATTAAGGAAAATCATGCATTTAAGAGATTAAACCCAAAATTTCTCCAAAAAAATCCAAAATATTAAAGTTCGCCCTCCTAACACCAAAATGTGACCAATGACATACTGAAGGTTAACTACACTCAATCCATACAAATTTGAGACATATTTAACCCACTAAGCATTAATCCCAATAAGATCATTCACTGTAAACAAAGACAAAGAAGCCATTAAAACTAACATTCTAAATTATGAAAGCTTGAAAAACCCCTAATCTAAGACATTGAAATTTATCCTATTGGGAGAGTGGTGTCGCATTGATGTGGAATGGCAACCCTTTCCCAATCCCTTGAATAATGAGCTTGTCTCAATTAGTTTTATTGAAGAAAACTAATGAAACCATTGATAGAGGTGTATGAAAACATGATTTAAAGCTAAATGAATATAATGCAAGCTATTTTAACATGATTTATGCTAAGATGATTGATATGGGTGTATGCAAATCTACTCTAAATGTATGTAAGCTTAAAAATATTAAAATCCTAATTAACAAATACGCTAAATGTATTCATCTATGTTATCATGGAAGCCATTAATGGAAGCTTAAAGCTAATATGCAATTAAAAATGAACTAAAATATGCTAAATGTGAGTAAAGTATGAGTGTGAGTGTGAGGGAATTCAACAGCATAAGTTTTCAATTGAAAGATGGATCCATTTGTCTCCAAATAGTGATCTATTCATAGGAGAGCAAATGAGAAATGGAGGGTTGAGATTGAAAAATCTAATCAACGGTCAAAGATGGAGGAAAGAAGAAGAATGGATCATGGATTCTCATCAACGGATGAGAATGCAAGATGAGATTTAATAAAGGGTTCCAAACAAACACACTTTTGACCTGCACACACAGGTCAAAGGTAACTTGCTCAAGAGGTCACAAGTTTAGTTTGCTCAAGAAGACAAGTGAAAATATCCCTTTATCAAATTATGGAAGAATAAGAATATTCTTTGGAACATTCATGGGTGAGGGAAATAGAGCTATTTAGTTAATTAAAACTAAATTTAATTGTGTAAGGGAAGAATATTCCCTTGCAAGTGGGAGGAATTGGATTGAATTAGATAATTATTAATTAAACAAGGTTTAATCATACAATTAGGGGATTCATTAAATTAAATGATTTAATGAATGGGGAAACCTATAAAAATGACATTTAATTAAATAACTTAGGTTTATTTAATTAAATTAGAAGACTTAGGGAATTAAATTAAATAGTTTGATTTATTTAATTTAATGAGATGAAATGTTAGCGTGAAAGGGGGTGAATTAACCCATTAGGTCAATTAGATTAATAGGTGAAAATGAGACATTTAATTAAATAATTAGGCTTATTTAATTAAACAAGAAAAAAGAGGATGGATTTGAGGACGAAATGATGTTAGTTAGCCAATGTGATCCATCAAGACATTTTTAAGTGTCTACAATAAGTAACAACATACTACACACACTAAAAACATTTTAATGTCCAAAAAAACTTTCCCTTATAGTAATAATCAACAACACCAAGCAAATTAAGTTGCTTGGCCACCAACCATATGGAAATAATAAGAATGTTTGCATTCACTTGCTTACTATCTATATAAACCCTAAAGAGCTTGATAAAAGGTCAATATAGTCAATGAATTTTGTGAAGATCTATGTGCCAAATGGAAGCTTTCTTCCCTAAAATTTTGTATGAGTTCAAGCCCTTGGACATGATTTAAAGATACTTGGAATACAATAATATGACCAAGTTTAGCCCCATCCAAATTTAGGTAAAAAATAGAACATTTAAGAATATAATTACTTAAAGTGGCAATTTTTTAATATGAAGAATTTTAAAAAATCAATTTAATTTATTTTTCTCAGACTTCTAAAGAAAAAAAATTAACGATAATTATTTTTCTTAATAAAATACTTAAAATTATAATAATTAAAAATAAAATATAAACTAAAATAATAATATAAAATATACATCATTATTATTTAAAAATACTTTATCTATTTATTATTCAATTAAAAACATAAATTTATTTAAAAAAAAAATATTATAAGCTATTTTAAAAATGATTAATTTTTATCCCACAAAATTCCCTAAATAAACTAGGGAAAAAATACTAGTGAAAAAATATCTTTTCCACTTAAAAATTCTGAGATTCAATAAATATTATCCGTTTAAAGACATAAACACCCAATGTATATAACAACTCCAAAAAAAAATATTTTTTTTAAAATCAAGATAAATAGTTACAATTTTCAATCCAAACAAAAGGTCTTATACAATTTATGTTGTATTTCAATCGAAATCTATGACGATCTTGACGTTGGGATTATCAACTTTGATTTTATTCCAATCTTCCCTGCCTTCCTTTAACCTCTCCTCTAACTCATCACTTGCCTCCTTACCATACATCAATTTTAGTCTCCTCAACCGCTCCAATCCATCTGAGACTTTTTTCACCTGCGGACAATTACATATCCATAGCCCTTCAAGACGAAAACTCCCTCGTCACCCCCTCACCCAATGCCGAAAACTCCCTCATCACCCCCTCCTCCAATGCCGAAAACTCCTCCAAAAGAAGGAACTCAACAATAACAAGCCTAACTAGTTTATAAAATCCCCCACTCTCTCCAAACTTCATTGGAAATTCTTTGCATCTCGAATCCATACCCAAAAACAATGTCTGTAAGTTGGATGTGTTTAATGACTGCAGTCATACAATGTAAGTTGTGTTAGATTTACCATACCACATATCCAAATTGGCACGAAGAAACGACCAATCCCAAGTTGTTGAAGATCTTTCATTACATTCATTTTCTCTAGGAATGTTGGAAGATTGGATTCTTCTATATCACCCTCCCTTGCAGGAATGCTATTTTTACAAAGAGAATTCCCATTTTTACCAGACGCTCAAGGACACCATCTTCAACACTTTGGAAACCCTGCACCTTCATATTTTAACTCAAAAGATATTTCCTAGAGATTGATAAAATTGCCGACGTCTTCAACATTTAAGAATTCATTTTCTTCAATAGAGAATTGCAAGGGATTTTATTTCAGCATCCTCTAACTTAGAAGGTTTGATACTCACTTGGGTATATAACTGATAGCAAGTTCTCCTAAAGACTCACTAACATCGAGATGGAAAAAGAGATTTGAGCTCAACTATTCAGTCAGGTACACGTTCTATGTTACTGCATTGGGAAACATCAAGAAACTGAACACTCAATCTGGCACCTCCCTTATCTTTGTTTGAGACAAATTCAGAACCTTAAGAAGCTCCAATTTCCCAACACATTTTGGCAGTGTAGAGATGGTAGAGCTGCTAAAGTTAAGAACCATGAGTACTCTCAGATGATCGAACAAGTGTTCTAGAATACTTGTAATTTCTGGATTATGAGAGAATGAGATAGTACGGAGAAATCGTTGACAATGAAGAGAGCTTTCTTAAATTGCATTAGTAGTTATACCTTTTTTAGGAAATAGTAACCTATGACAACTTTTTTCATTGGAAGATCAAATGCACACTTATGTTCTTTACATGTATTAATAACCAAATCAAGAAACAAGTCATGAACCTTGTAACAAGCTTCAACTCTATCCATTTCCAACAAACATAGATTTTCAAGTTGTCATAAGTAACTCGATCCAATATCGCCTTGTTCTGTGTGATTCTCCTATGGAATAAACCCTTCGGCTGTCCACAAATATATCAAATATTCCTTATTTATCTCTGTTTTCCCTCTTGCTCTAGAAAAATATATCTGTGTGTCCTCTGGAAAGAAAGAAAAATAAGCAAAACAAGCTTTGAGAGAGGGAGGAAGAGAGTGGTAACTCAGCTTGAGGATTTGCATTGTGAAGTCCTCCGCCCTTAATACTTCCTTGAACTACTTCAGTTTTGACCGCCACTCCCGTAAGTTCGGAAAGCTTTCCATGGATGCTACAACCGTCTTAATGGCCAATGGCAACCTCTCACGTTCTTCTACAATTTGATGAGCCAAGCTCTCCAGGTGCTCAGGCGGCCTATTTCCCTCACAATCAGGGAATACAAACAAGAAAAACAGATTCCAAATTTCCTCCTCCAAAAGGGGTCACATCTCATAGATGTGGGCCCTCATGTTTGTAGCAACATCTTTATCTCTTGTGCTAACCACAATTTTGCACTGGTTATTGTTGCCAGTGGGAAGGCCAAGACTTTGAATCAAGTCACCTTCTACAGTACTCCTCCACACATCATCCAGAACAATTAAACACTTTATTCCCTCTAGTTTCTCATGTATCAAGCCAACTACTACCACCTCACTTATACTATCCTCTATTTGCAACTTAATCTGGTAGGCTAAGTCACATTGCAAAGTTCTAAGAGAACAAGTTTGAGAAACAAAAATCTAGGCAGAAAGGTCATACCCATATTTTTTTTTGTGGTAGACATGCTGAAGAAGGAATGTATTACCCAGGCTGCCCATACCCATGACGACAACAACACCAAAAACAAGATCTTCTAACAATCTGACAATATCCTCCACCTTGTGCTCCACTGGCACTACTCGTAAATCTGGCTTACTCCCTCTTCTCAACTCTGCTCCTCCTTTTCCCTCTCTTTCAGAAGTACTAGTTGAAGGCTGACTTGATGCAATACTTGATGAACAAGATTGATCTCTTGTGCCTTTTGAATAGTAGAGCTCATCCTAACTTTTAGATCTTTGATCCTCTTCCCCATCTTATACCGAAAGACTAATTGACTAAAATGGTACACACATGATTGATTGGGCCATGTATACAAAGGCTCAACAACACACTCATCAACTATATCTTTTGCACCAAGAGCAATTTCTAAAAGCTAAGAGAGAGCCTAACATTACCCAGGTGTTTGATTTACTCAACCTTGAAACATGTGCAAACCTAAGGGTTGCCACAAATGAGATTATGTCAAATTTTGTAGAATATGCAAAAAACATGTCTTTGGAGGTTGGGAAGGCACTCCAAGTCTTTGGGTTGGAAATCCAACGAAAATCCAATCCTAAGGCTTGGGGATTCCCAAAGCAAGAAATAACGTGCTCACGTTATTTAATAGTTTTGACATGTTTTGCTTATTTTTGTTTTGTCCTTCCCAAAGTGAGACATAACACGAGAGGGTTATAACATGCTCGTATTATGTATCTCTTGAAATAATTTTTGTGCAAGTTTGTTAAATTTATGTTTGATGTATGTATGCATATATATTTTAATGTATGTAAGTATGTTTGTGTGCTTAAATGTATATGCATGTATGTATGCATGCTTATATGTATGTATGTATGTATGTATGTATGCATGCATGCTTATATGTATGTATGTATGTATGCATACATGCTTATATGTATGTATGCATGTATGTATGTATGTATGTATGTATTCCTGGATGTATGTACCTATGTATGTATGAATTTGTGCTTTTATTTATGCATGCATGCCTGTATGTATGTATGTATGCTTGTATGTATTTATGTATGTATGTATGCTTGCCTATATGTATGCATGTATGTATGCCTGAATATATGTACCTATGTATGTATGAATTTATGCTTGTATGTATGTATGCATGTCTGTATGTATGTATGTATGATTGTATGCATGCATGCATGTATGTATGTATGTATGCATGCATGCTTGTATGTATGTATGCTTGTATGTATGATTTTATGTATGCATGCATGTATGTAATGGTTTTGGGTATAGGGTATAGGGATGAGGGTTAAGGTTGTAGGGTTTAGGGAGAGGGTTTAGGGTTGAGGGTTAAAGGATAGGGTTTAGGGTTGAGGGTTAAAGGAAAGGGTTTAGGGTTGAGGGTTAAGGGATTAGGGTTTAAGAGTTGAGGGTTTAAGGGTTTAGAGTTTAAGGGTTAAGGGTTTAAATTTTAAGGGTTTAGGGTATATGATAGAGAGGGGGTGGGAGGGATAGTGTAGAGGAGAGAGAGAGAGAGTTATCTAGTTAGGATGGGAGGGAGAGGCATAAGAGAGGGATTTATCTAGTTATGCTAGGAGGGAGAGACCTGGGAGAGAGAGAGGGAGCTATCTAGTTAGGTTTAGAGGGAGAGACCTGAGAGAGAGAAGGTTGGAGGGATAGAGGGAGGGAGCATCCTAAGGGAGAAAGGGAGGGAATGAGGGATAGATGGAGGGAAGGATGGAAAAATAGAGAGAAAGAGGGAGGGAGGGACAAAGAGAGGGAGGGAGGGAAAAAGTGAGGGAGGGAGAGACTTGAGAGGGAGGGAGAGAGAGAGAGGGAGGGAGGTATGGAGGAACAGACAAAGGGAGAGAGAGAGAGGGAGTGAAAAAGGGGGAGAGAGAGAGGGAGTGAAAGAGAGGGGGTGGGAGGAATAAATGGAGGGAGATACCTAAGAGAGAGGGGGGTTGGAGGGATAGATGGAGGGAAGGATGGATAAAGAGAGAGGGAGGGGGATAGAGGGAGGGATGGGTAGATAGAGAGAGGGATGGAGTGAGGGAGGGAGGGAGGTAGAGACATAAGAGAGAGAGTGTGGGAGGGAGAGAGAGAGAGAGGAGGAGGAGGGATAAAGAGAGAGGGGAAGAGGGATAGATGAAGGGATGGATAAAAAAAAGAGAGAGGGAGGGAGGGAGAGACTTAAGAGAGAGAGAGGGGGTGGTATAGATAGAGGGAGGTAGAGACTTGAGAGAGAGATGGAGGGAGATAAGGAGGAAGGGAGGGAGGGACAAAGTGATAGAGGGATGAAGGGAGGGAGAGAGAGGGAGTGAGGGAGAGAGGGGGTTAGGAGGGATAGAGAGAGAGGGAGAGAGAGAGTTATCTAGTTATGGTGGGAGGGAGAGACTTGAGAGAGGGGGGGTTGGAGGGTTAGAGGGAGTGA
>VDFB02000015.1:31265679-31324230 GCA_007258455.2 Sequoia sempervirens
TTTCATCCTAAATTCACCCCTTTTTCGACTATTGAATTGAATAATCCTAGTTATTTAATTAAATGCATCATTCTCATCTATTAATCTAATAATTAATTTCATTAGGTTAATTCACCCCCTTTCACACTAACGTTTCATCTTGTTTAATTGGATAATGCAAATTATTTAAATTAAACCCCTTTATGTCCTCTCATTTAATTAAATAATCTAAATTATTGAATTAAATTTCACTTAACCCCCTTTTCATTAAATAAATTAATTATTCAATGTTAACCCTAATTTCCTCTAATTTGTACAGTTAAAAATTTATTTTAATTATCTAATTCCTAATTATCCTCACCCTCCCACTTGCAAGGGAATATCTCATGGAATATTCCCCCTTTGCACATTCCTCCAAAAGGTAATATTCCTTTGCACATTCCTCCAAAAGGGAATATTCCTCCTTTGCACATTCCTCCAAAAGGGAATATTCCTCCTCTGCACATTCCTCCAAATTTTAAAATATCTTTAACAAACTTCTAATTTTTAGGAAGTGTGTTGAGAACTAATTGGGAGCACTGATTATATTGTTTGATCCTTGTCAAATTTCAACCTTGACCATGGATTAGAATCCTCAATCCATGCCTAATCCTCTCATTGATTATCATTCCTTGATTAAGCTAATCAATCTTGACCATTGGTTTAACAATTTTACCTATAAATAGACCTCACTTCTATGAAATAGGGATCCAATTTTTAGAGTAAATTTACTAAAGTGAAATTTAGAGAAATCATCTTGAGTATTTTTAGCATTTTTAGCATCATGTTAATTAGTTTATGCATCCATTTTAGATTTGTTTCCATTAATGGCTACCATCTTTGAGCATTGTTTCCACCTAGCTTAGTTTGCATCCATCTCCATTAGCATTTAGCATTACCATTTTTGCATTTAAGAATTCGATATCCATGTTAATATAGCTTTGCATTCATTTTTAGCTCACATTTCATCAATTTCATCAACTTTTGTCAATAAAAATCCATTTGAAGGTTTGTTTATCCAAGGGATTGGGAAAGGGCTGCATTCCACATCATATGCAACACCACTCCTCCAATTGAATGAAGTTTGGGTCATTATAATAGGTTTCCATTATTCATTTCTTGTTGTTTGTGTTTAATGGCTTCCTCTTTTAACGGTTTTCAAGAATTTCATTGGGATTATAGCTTAACTGGTTTAATCTAGCTTAAATTTTTATAGATATGGTAGATTTAGGTCATGTTGGAAAGGTCTCCAAGAGTACTAGCTTGGTTCTTGAAAATATAATGGCTATGAAATTCAATTTTAAGGAACTAACACAAGTTTCAACCCTAAATTCCACTCCAAAGACCTCCGAAAATGCGATTTACTAGAACCTAGAAAACACCAAAAAAAATATGAAAATTTGAATTTTTGGTTTTCCTCAGTTTTGTTTATTATAAAAGTGTTTTGAACACTTATGGAATGATATAATCCATAATATGTTTCTTTATTTCATGCTTTAGGACAACTAGCTTTCAATTGGGTTTCAAATTTATAATACTTCAATCTTTCAAAGTTGGTTAAAATTGAACCCATACATCCTCACAATTGCGATATTGGTTAAAATTGAAAAAATACATACACTTTAGTTTTGTGCTTAAAATTAAGTCATCATTTCCTTTGAGGATTTAAAATAATGAGTGTATTGCATGAGTGCTTTGCTTGTTTAAACTTGTAGTGCGTATCCACTCCCCTTGCGCTTCATGCGATCTTGGGTGAAGAGAAACACTCCAAGTGTACAAAATTTTTTTGGTCACCCCAAGAACTTGCTACATATCCACTTCCCTCATGCTTCATACGATCCTGGGTAAAGAGAAGTAGCATTTTCTTATCTTTTTTAGAGAGGGCCTACCATGTGATACATGTCGCAATGGCGAACGCATGGTGACTCTCAAGCTCATTCATCGATGGGCTATATAAATCTTGTGAAGTGCCAAAAGGAAAGTAACTTGTATTCATGGATGGCTACTTCTTGTGCCAACTCTCATGTAAATGAATGGGTTGCTTAGGGGAAGCTAGAGACTTTAGTGTCTCATGGGCACTGTACACCTCATGATGTTCATGATGTCACTAAACACCTTGTCTTAGTAACCTATCCTTGTTTTCCTGAATGTACTTTGAAGTAGTGCATAGGAGGCGCACCACTCCTAGAAGTTACTTACCATGTTTAGTTTTTGGTTGAGGAAATAAAGCAAATAGGGAAGGGACTCTTTTTCTTGGCGTGTCAAGACAATACTTTTTCTTGACATAGCTTATTTATCCATTCCATCTCCATGGATTAATCATTTCTTAGGGGATGATGGTAAGCCTACCAAGAAATACATACCTACTTAAGCTAGGGTTGTTATTGCTTGTTCTTGTTGAGTCCGTTTGACACTTTGCTTGATTTAAAAGGAACTCAAAACAAACATCAACATGCTATTCAAATTTCAAACCCTTTGGACTTAGTGTGAATACATTTTGTTACACCCCAATTGTGTAATTACTATTTACTATTACTATGTAGGGTAAAATGTGAATCTAGTGGATGAATAAATTGTGTGTGCACTTTGTTATCACTACTTTATGAATGAATGTCATCTTAGTTAATGTTATATGAAGGAATGCATTTATGTGATTGGATGATTATTGTGTTGATATTCTAACCTTGGAGACGTAATGTGTATACTGTATACTAACTGTCGTGTACATGTGTTAGTGTTTTTAGGTACATGTTCAATTCCTCCAGGTGGAGGGGAAGTATCACTTAGGAGAAGGTCTTGGTTGGGTAACCAGTAACGTAACCTAACTGAGCTTATACACACCATAGTAGTGTAATTGAGTTGGGTTATTAAGTGGAAAATTAGTAAGTTACCCTAGTCATTATGTCTGCATGATTAAGAGTCTAGTTTACTATTGAGTGAATGCATGAATGATGTTTATCTGTTTGAGCTTGAGAGTTATTTCTTTGATTACCATACTTGTATTGATATGAGGACCATACGAGATATGTGTATGCACACACACATGCATGACAATGATAGGATATACTCACAAAGGAACACATACATAGGGGTACATAGGTAGACCTACCTATACACACTCATGCACAAGTTGCTTATGCACATGGAACTATCCAATGAAACTAACGACTTGCATATGTATACGTATAAACATATCACTCGTAGTATCTTATCAACACCATGGTAATTGTGTATGATTTTGGTGTGTGAATCGAATGTGTGTATATATATATATATATATAATGAATATACATATATCCATATGTATATGTGTATCCATACATGCATATGTTAGCAAATGAATATTCCCATACGAATGTATTAATACATGTATACATACACATGCATGTACATAGAGGCATATATATATATGTATGTATGTATGTATGTATGTATGCATGTATACACAACCGGTATATTAGTGTAACAATGTGATTGCTATGTTGATATATTCTTTTGTATATCGATTATATATACATGCTTTGTTGTCATATGATAAATACAAATATATATACTAACATATACATATATACTTATACATAAATATATAATATACATATATATATATACATATATATATACATATATATAAGTATATATATATATATATATATATATGTATATATTGTATTTATATATTTAAATGCTAATTGCTTGGAGATCGACTATCTTAAGCAATGAATGGTAGTTGATTTTTAATGCTATTTATATGGTTTTAAAGTCGATTACCATGAATGACTTGGAGATTTTTTTTTTAATAGCTATGATTGTATTCTTTGGGCTGCATTTTATTCTCTTGTTGTCGACAATAAAAGAGTTTTATAAATCTGCAAAACACAACCATTTAAGTTGATGATCAAATAAGAAAAGGTTGACGCCTGTTTATGAGGAAACAATGGACTTAGTAAACAAATTATCATGACATTGCAATGATCAACAACTGTAAAAGCTTGGAAACATTTCAATGACTATGTCAAGCCAATTAAATGAAGAAATCGACTCATCCTTTGAATTGGTTGATACAAGCTTAAATTTCATTCACTTGTTTTTGAATGTCTCTATCATGAAGGAATTCACACCATCTCTAAAATGAATAGTTATGATATTGGTGCCACCTTTGAATCCTCTTAACTATAGATGTCTATTTGGAGATGCAAACCGAATTCTAGCATATGCAGATTTGAATTGGTCTCTATTTGCTATCAAACTTGAGAGTTGATCTGTAACTGCTTAAGCTGAGTAAGTGATTACATATTTTCCACCTTTTGGCTAAGTTAAATGTGTTTCTATGCATGCATTTTTCTGTCAAAGATCATGCCTAATCTATAGGCCATGTGATCACCCATTTGTTGTATAAATAGAGGAACAAGTTCATCTATTTGGGATGCTTTCTTTACACAAGTTTACACACTCTTCTGTGCAATACTTATGTGTAATATTTTTGTGCAATATTTTTGAGCAAGTTTTGCATTTTAATTATATTTTTCCTACAATATTCTGCTAAGTATAGTGAGGAGAATCCTTAGGTATTAGAGTGAGTTTATTATCTTTTGAGATGTATCATTTTCCAACTTGAGAGTTAAGGGTTGTGAGACTTTGTTGGAGGATCAATATCAAGATATTTGCTATTCTAGAAGTGTTGTGTTCGTAGTTAGTCAATTGGAAAGCTTATCACAAGCATGAGGATATTCTACTTCTGTTTATTCTATGTTTGAAAGAGCTATGTATTGATTGTTTAAACTAGTCTTTAATTGTTTTTGATTGATTAAGTAGGGAAAGGTCCTTGACCTATACAAATTAGTACAAAAATATAGAGAACAACAACCAGTCAAAACAACAAAAAAAGGAAGTTGACTAGATAAGATTCCCCAACCCCCATCAAAAAAATTAACCAATTCCCTCATGATCAAGCATTTCAGCCCTATCAAAAATATCAAAAAGATACATACTGTCCATATTCAGGTCCCAACACTTAAACCTATAATACCAATTAATACTTAAAGTAATGTCCATGCATAAACTAGAACTAATAACAAAAATATAACTAAAAGTGTGATAGTCCAGGCACCAAAGGCCAACACCAATAACAGTACCACCAAGAGTAGCACTAGAATAAACCATAGAAGCAAAATAAAAAAGAAAAATAGTGACCAAGGATTAAGCATACTTGATCAGACTCCAGGCTTTCAACAGGTTGTCGATAGTATCTTCCACTTTCTCTTTCGGCTCCATCTTTCCCGATAAGTCAGCAATCTCATTCATCAACTTTCTCTTTTGCTACTTCTTAATTTTTCCTTGACTTGAAACCATAGCCATAATAGCCTTCTTCATTACTGCATCCACCACCCTGCAAAGACTCTTCACAACTTTTTCAAGACTCTGGAACCTTCTTTCCTTATCTTCCTCTTGCATCATCTTTTTCAACCATTCTAATCTCTCCTCCATCCACTTGATTTTAGCATTATCAACTCCATCTATCTTCTCTTCCTTATGGTGTTTTATTTCCATCACTTCTTGATAATCTATTACATTAAAATTTTCCTCCATCCCCTCATTGTTCTCTTCAACCTCATGAATTTCCTCTTGCTGCAACTCCCCTTCCACTTCCTCATTGTTAGAACCCTCCTCCTCCTTCGACTTAGAATCTTCCTCCCCAACAGACTCTCCCCCAAAACTATTTGGGATTTCCTCCATAGAAGAATTCCCCGCCTTCCTTCACCATGTTTTTTCCTTTACTTTCTTGCAAACTAGAAGTACATTTTTCCTCTAAATCCTTAGAATTTTTACCACTGTCAGACCCTTTAGAAGCTGCCATAATAAGCCTTGTATACCTTCTACCAACCGGTGTTGAGTACTCAGGGTTCTCATTATCATCCAAAATTGTAGTAGTGTTGTCTTCCTCCCCCAATTCCCAGATAAGCAGCTTCCTTTTTTATTCTCAACAGAGTTGATTAAGGAAACACTCTTTTTTTCATGAGTGAATTTTAGGAGATCAGACCATAAAGGGTCCTCAGGGTTAGGTGACTTTTTAATGGGATTTTTAGCTGGGGTATGAGGGCAACTCTCAATGAGCTTGATTTTCACATAGCTCTTAGGGGTAGAGTTTTCTATCAAATTGAGGGGAATATTTCTTTGAGGAGATGTAGCCAACAAATATTTGCAAATAGCTCTAATTAATCCTTGGTGTAACAACAGATTTGCCTCATTGGTAAGGCTCTGACTTAGGGAAGAGAATAGAAAAAAAAGAAGATTTATCTTTCAAGATGATGAATATGGTTAAAGATAGGGAAGTGGTAACCATGCAAAAAATGGAAGTGAACCTCAAGAGTAAAATATTTCATGACAAAGAAACACACATTGTGGTACGGGGGAGGGACTAAAACCCTAGAATAGCCATTCTAGAATCGCTTAGCCTTCTCCTCATCCTTAAAAAAATTCATAATATAGTCCTAGTATTTTTTGTTACTTACCTTTGCCACCTTCTTTCCTTCATATGCAAGTCCTGTCAAATTTGCAATAAGCTTCACATCCACTTTGAAATGGAGACCACCCATTTCAACTTCATCTTCCTTCTAGGCATTGGCGAATTTGTAGCTCAACTTCTCATTATACCCTTCCATGGCTGCAAATTAAGGAGTGAAACCGACTCTCTCAAATAGGACCCATAACTTTGCATTTTTTTGCATTGAATCATACTTGCACGGTTTCGTTTGCTTCCTTGGGCCACCCATACTAGTCTCTTCGCAGAAGTTGTTTTTTGAAAGGAGGAGAAACTCTTTACTGTGCCCTTCTTCATTCTTGAAAATGGCAACCGACAATTCAAAAAACTTTGTATTAATGGTGACCTTGTGGTTTTTCATTTGAGGAGATAGTGGTACTAAACTATTAGTTGAATGTTTGAAATTGAAACAACATCGGTTATCACCTTTTCGAATCCCATCATAATTAAATCTGACAACTCTGCCATTCGTAGTGATAATTAATTTTATTTTATTCCCAATCTTATTGTCGTCACTTGCACATGTCGATCTGTCTTTTCCAAAATCATCCTTTAGATTTTTATCATTGTGGAGAGTGTTCATTATTTCACCATTTAAATCCTTTCTTTCAAGGCACGAGTCATGCCCAATAGACTGTCCTTTCCCTTTCATTCTTATTATTACTTTGGGATTTGGTGTACCTTTTCCTCGTTGAACTCCATCCAACCTGTCAGCAAGTCTGATGCCACCAAGGATCCCCTATTATAGTTGGACCTCTAGGGACACTACCCTTATTAATTATAGCTACTCCAATCATCATTAATCCAAGCATCAGATTTATCCTTCATTCTTAATCTGTCCTAGGCCAAAAATTCTATTATTTGATTGGACAAGTTGGAAAAGTACCATAATTTTAAAGCTTCCTATCTCACACCAAAGTTATCCAAAGCATCTGCAACTCTATTACCCTCCCTAAAAGTATGAAGAATTTTATATTGTTAGGACTGTAACATTTTTTTATAGTCATCCAAGAAATCCTTTATTTCCCAGGGTGCTTCAACATTGTTGTTAAGATAGTCAATAATAAGTTTGGAGTCCCCTTCAACAATCACCTTTCTGTATCCGTTATATCTAAGGTAACCAATTCCAACCCAAATAGCATATGTTTCAACACAATTATCCATTGTTGTTCCAAGACCTTTGTTGTATCCCATCACATAGATGCCGCTTTCATCCCTAACCACTCCTCCAGCTTTAGCTTCTCCCGAATTCCCTTTTGAACAACCGTCGAAGTTACATTTCACCCATCCAGGATTAGGGGGAATCCAAATAGTACTTTGTCATAAAATCTGCTTTTCCCAATTCACATTATTTAGGTCATGGGAGATCCCCCACTACTACTTTATTCTTAACTCCTGATAGGTAGGCCCTTTCTTAGCTTGGGTGTACTTACAACTATCAACATTTTCCTGAATCTATCTCCTTATAATCATACATAGCTCCTTAATACTCTTAGTTGTATCCCTAAAACCCTATTATTTCTTTCTTTCCATAGACCCTAGACCAAAAACGGGGGAACATGTCCCCATAAATCAAGAATTATATTATGGAAGTAGGGCATAAAGCTCCTTCCTTCAACAAAAAATTTAACTAAGGTAGGGAAGACCCAATCAATCTTAAGAGTCTTAAGAAAAAAAGTCTAGACCTCTTGAGCATAGAGGCATTGAAATAACAAATGCATAATACTTTCTTCATCTTTATTGTAAAGATAACATCTATTTACCAAATACCAACCCCTTTTCTTAAGATTATCCATAGTTAGAATTTTACCATGTATAACTATCCACCAAAAATAATTAATTTCTTTCTTTAATTGTTACTTGCATATAGGTAAAAGTATTGTTTGCTTTTAAAGAAAAGTAGAAACTATTTACTTATTTGTGCATTGTTTGTAATTACTCTGTGATAGGAGAGATTTATTGACATAAGTATTAGTATTATGTTAATACTAGATATATTTAAACATGGGTAGCTTAAGGTACACTCATACCTAGATATTTACTTATGCTAGAGGATTAGTTACTCCTCGAATTGTTATCTTGTGAAGGGATGGGACTAGTATTTTTCTTATTGAGTTGTGTTACCTTAGGTTGTGTTAAAGAGATAGCTTATCCTAGGGAGTAGCTTGCTTGTGGAGAGGGATTGCCTAAGCATAGATATAATGGCCTTAAGTCAAAACAAGTTGCTATAGTGTAAGTGAATTGTATACCATCACGTGAAGTACTAAGTGAGAACACTTTGGCCAAGGTAGTGTGAATGTCCGAGACTCCACTATAAATAGTGAGATTGCCGAGACTCCATTTTCAGTTCACTATGTCTTTTTAAATGCATGAGGGATACATAGTGTAGTTTATAAATCCTATAATTCATATAGGACACAACACTAGCTCAAAATGGTATGTCGTACAGGGTTGACCAACCAATGCCTTCATAGAAGGGAATGGCCATTTATCATTGATAGATTTGTGGGGGACCACATATGAGTCTGTGGTTGGCGAAAAAGTGCTTGAGTGATGCTTCTCCTCCTTAACAAGTGACAAAAGACCAAGGTTTTGAAAGGTGGATTCTTGGACCATCTATATCTTATACTATGAAGCTCGAAGGAGCTATGTATGTAATAATTTGTACTTTATTGGAATAACATACTTTGTAAAGTATTGTAATGGAATGGAAATCCTTTTGTACAATGTTATAACATCTTTTTTCATTCATATTTTCAATAAATAAAGGAAATTTTTTTATTGCAAGGGCTTGTACATTGTTTTTTACTTGCACAGTAAAACTTAGGAAATTTACTTTAGAGAATGTTTGGTATATTACAAATTTGGAAAGACCTATATTGCTGCAAGTGTCCCTAAGGATTTTATCCTTAGAGGCTTCTAAATATTTGGACTTATATCTCAATTCACACTTTCCAAAGTCAACATAGGAGACTATGGCTTTAGCCTCTTGATTTTCACATGTTGGACTTTGTGGAATGAAAGTTTCTTAGTTATAGACATTTAGAGTCAAATATAATCAAGAAATTTGAATGTGGTAATAAATAAATCTCACTAAATTTTTTTAAAACCAAATGAACACACCACACATTGGGCTTATTTTCAAAACACATTGACTCCCAAGAAACAAAGTGAAACAAGGAAAGTATTGCCAAAATATTGAATCCAAATTCTATTATCAAAACATTGGGTTCTTAGGTTTATCACTTTAGGGGTAAAGCATGTTTTCCACTACCTTTGTTTTAGGTTAACACATTTGGGTCAAACATCTCATCCATCTCACAATACCTTTATCATCCCACTTCACAAACAACTTTAAATACTTTAGACACAACAACATTCTAGACTTAGGCTATCATCAAACCAATCCCCTAACTTAGCTATATGTGTGTAAATAAATCATTTTCCATACACTTAGTTAAGTTAGTCATCATCCTTTTGGACTAGTCTATCTTAAAGGTCACAAGTATACCTTTAGATTCACAAGTTCATTAGCACCTTTTATCCAAACATCAAAACATCAAACCTTTAAGTCTAAAGTGTTGTCCAAAGTTTAGAAAGTTCATCATCCATACCACTCACCCCTTTTCATCATCCACTTACACCATTGGTCCAAAAAAACTTATAGGGTCCCTTTTATCAATATTTGAGTCAACTAGAGAGTTCCAACAATACAAATCTCAACACACCTCTCCCATAGTTAATCCATAATTTGTGGTAACAACAAGATCACAACACACAAAAACATGGAACAAAAAAATCCTACATCCACCACAAGTGATCCTAACCCACAATAATTTGACCCTAGGAGCCACTCTACCCCATCATAACAACCACCAAATCCACTAGACATGGGGTATGAGGTAGAAGATGTCACGAAAAAACCCCCTTGAGCTCACCGTAGAGGAATTGATTGAATACCAACAAGATCCTAAAACAAGTCACATCATTAACTCTTTGATAAAAATGAACCCTACACAATACATGCTAGCTTTAGCAAAGGAAGGGGCTAAACTCCCTTCAACATTTGATGTAAACACACTTAGGGAATAACCCTTAGGAAATGTGGCTGTAATTCCTCAAGCTTCCATCTCAAAAACACAAGTGTGACTCAACCCATCATTCAACCAACCCCATCACACACAAGAAGTCAACCATTGAAAACTAGTCTTGTAACACAACTTGCAACCAACCTTGGTCACACTCCCAATTTATGAGATAATACACTTTTTGGTATGAAAAACACCACCCTTCCACAAAACATAAATTGGAAACCCACATTTAGTGCCAACCACATTCTTCCACCACCATTCCTGAAAACCCTCTACATCCACACACACCAATTACATTCCATAACACAACAATGGAATCAACATTTCAAGTGCAACCATCTTCTTTCACCACCATAAGTACCCAAAGTACCACAAATAGGTCTACATGGACAAGTCAATACCATAACCTAAGGTCAAAACTCCATGCAGCAAGGTCCATCTACATCGAACCCCCAAATTGACACATCAAAACAAGTGGTTCCACAAGCCACTCAAACCAACCCACAACACACATCAAACCCATTTTCCACGAATACAAATCAAGGAAACCTATTTGTCATGAATCCCATCAACCAAGGTAACACCTTGGTCCCAAATCAAACACAACAAGGGAATCCTCAAGGGAACCTTTCCAATTAATTGGTTCAAACCCAAATGTGCCACTAATATCACAACACCAAATGGCACCATCATCATCACAACCATTGGTCCCCCAAGCCATGAAGAATTTAATGGGACCCCAAACCTATATTACTCCATCCCAATTGAATATTTTACAAGGAATGATAGTGCAAAACAACCCCCAAAATATCATCACACAACAACCATCTCAAATTAACCCACAACTCACTCCTACCATGGTCACTCCAAATCAATCTCACGTACCCAAAAATCAAAACACTTCTACGTTGCAAGGACAACAAGCTCAAGCTCAAGCCTTGAAACAAAAACAAGCCTATCAACAAGTGTTGCAACATCAACAATCCCAACAAGAATCTTTGAAACAAGCACAACAAGCCTATCAACAAGCATTGCAACAACAAGGTCAAGCTCAAACCCTACAAGCACAACAAGATCAACAAGTATTGATTGCACAAAAACAACAATCCCAACAACAAGCATTGCTCACACAACAACAATAATAAGTTCAAAAATAAGCATTCCAAGCAAAACAAAACACCCAACAACAACAAGTGCTTATGCAACAACAACAACAACAATAAAAACAACAAGAGGGCTTGTACTACAATCCCTAACAATACGCCAACAGACAACAAAATGTCTTAAACCCAACCTTGCAAGGAGCATACACACCTCCACCACTATCACCATCACCTACACAATATCAAAATCATCCCTACACATTGTATAACACCCCCCCATATCAAAATACCACCTACAACTCATCCACATCTCATAATATAACATGTATGCACCTCTACCAAATCCTCAAGATGATTTGGCATCGTAAATTAAGGTGCTCACACAACAAATCCAAGACATTCAAATGGGGAAAACAAAGAAATTACATGAAAAAAAAACTTGTGTCCATACCCCTTCGATAGGAACATCGCGATGGTACCTTTCCCACCTGGTTTTGAAGTCCCAAAATTTGACAAATATAGGGGGCAGGGAAATCCAATGGATCATATCAAAAAGTTTCATGTAATGTGTATGGAGGTTTCTTACAATGATTCCTACTTGATGCACCTTTTCCCATGTAGTTTGGAAGGCCCAACAATAGATTGGTTCTCATAGTTGCCTCCAGAAATTCAAATCTTCCAAGAGATAATCGATCAGTTCATAGATCATTTCTCCTATAACCTAGACATGGATGTGAGCTTGGAAGAGCTATACACCCTCAAACAAAACAAGGGTGAATCCTTTGCAAACTTCCCACAATGGTGGAGGCAAAGAGCTAGCAAGAGAAAATGGCCTATTCCTGAGGAGCAATAGATAGGAATCATCATTGCCAATGTGGACACAGACCTATCTTTTCAATTAAAAATGTAATGTGCCATAACATATGAAGAGCTTATCCCTAGGGCTGTTAACATCAAGAAAGTCCTTATTGCACAAGGGAACACACAAGATTACAAAGATAACTGACCATCTACTATTTCTTATGAAAAACCCTATGTATGGGATAAGAACAAGAATGTAACTAGTGATGGTGTCATTGATGCAAAGGTAGTTCTTAGTGCTCCTAGACAAAAAACCAGCCAACCATGAACACGTAGAAAACAAATGCACAACCGCCAAACAATCAACCAACAATCAATGTTGCAAACACTCAACATGGACCACAAAGAACAAATAGTGCTCCTAAGTGACAATTCACTCCCTTAGGAGAACCTATGGAAGATGTGTTGAAGAAGTTGATACAGTCTAACCCTATCACACTCCTAGATTTCTCAAACTATCAAGAGGTACAAGTCAAACCTCCTAGCTATAGAGAAGATCATTTTTGTGAATTTCACGGATACAAAGGTCATAATACACAAAATTGTTTTAGACTCAAGCATCTTGTTGATGTGTTTTTGCACTTCTCAACACGGGTAAAGGCATGGTGCATCACCTCTCTTGAAAGACAATCTTCCACAATCAGATTGCAGAACACTATCCCAAGGTCTCTAATGTCAGGTCTTGGCAGTGCTTGGAATATCTCAATTATTTTATGTGATTTGTTGGAATCACAAGGCAGACTTACTGGATGAGTTACAAAGCGTGGGAAGTTGGATCTGCAAATGGAGTTCTTAAGATGGGAATTGTTGTGTTTGCTTAGGTTCAAACAACAATCTTGAACTCCATTTCAACTTTGGATTTGGCTTTACAATGTGCAATGAACCTTAGCATAGGCCACTTATTAAAAAGGGAAAAGGGGAGGGAAGAAGGAAGTTCCTAGATCTGAAAATACAATGAACAGTGATCATGGAGGCTACTACAGTAGAAAAACTCCCTAAACTAGGTTTTTCTTGACCAAGAGAAGCCTACAACTACACAAAACCAGTGCAATCTCCTAAGGTATGCTGATTTTTAGATTGCACATGCACATCATGAACATGTAATTGAACTAAGTTGCAACATTGGAATAAAGAAGCTCAGGCTAACTTTACACAATAGTTTGTCATCAACAAGTGCTAAAAGTATGGGTTGAAAGTCATAATACCATAACAACAAACACCATCATCACTTCCATTCAAGAAACTAACAACTAAACTAAAAGGGAAGCAAAACCATGCACACATAATGAGCAAACTCAAAAGGAACACCCATAGATCATGCAATGCTACTTTCTATTGCTGTAGAATGTTTTTACATCAGCTCTTCAACCATTTACAAATGAGGGGTAGACCCCTATTTATAGTTTTCCAAAGCCAAATGAATGGATAGGATTGATTTACATTGTGTGGCCTAGATTTGATTGCACTAGGTATTCACCTACCCCTCATTATTCAAACATTTTAAAATACATCTTTTGTCTTTTCCTTGTTTTTTCCTCTAGTGTCCAGTCACTGTAGCAATTTTGTCTTCTAGTTGATTGCTCTTTTACTGTAGCTGAAACTGCCTGAAAGATGCCTTCTTCCCCCTGATGGATTTGAAACATTTCTTAGCCAATAGAGTGCATCTCATTTCCAGATTTATATCATTGTGGAATGGGTTAGTGGTCCTTGATCTGATGAAACAACTTTTGACGGATCGTGATCGTTTGTTTGGAGGGAGTAAACAACCGCTCCCTCCCACCACCTTCAAGGTCACCCTTTATAGATTTGTCACTGACTTCCTTGACATAGGCCTTCTTCTAATGCCAACTCTACTGATGGGTGCTAGGGGAAGATGCGAGCATATATGAGTGGTGAAAGGAGCAACATACTTTTCCCCGTTCAACTTTCTCAATGGGCCTCCTCGATGGACCTGCAGTAGGTTCCTTGAATCCTACATACATGAAGTGTCGTAAGTGCTTTCATACACAAATCAAGGAAAACGTTAGTCAAATCCTGCAAACTCCTTGTTAGATCCATCCATGCATCATCAAAAGATCATAATATTCATATTTGGAGCTCATTTGGACCACAAACATAAATGCGGGCACTAGGGGGTGGGCACCACACTGCGAACGGACGACGAACAACATATGACAAACGGTGGAGGGAACACAGATGATGGGTGGAGGGACGGTGTCCCGGAAGGGAAGCCTAGAAATGACCACAGAGGGACGGAGGCCTAGAAACAACCATAGAGGGATGAAGGCTCAAAAACCTCCATGGAGGGACGAAAGCCTGTAAATGGTCACAGAGGGATGGAGGCCCAGAAATGGCCATGGAGGGACGGTGGCTTGGAAGACAATTTCCCAAACTTCACAAAACTTAGTAAATTTGAGATTTTTCAATTTTAGCTCATGGGAAAAGGGGTAGAAAGAGTGCCAAGACATAATTCCTCAAGCTTTGACTCATTTTGAACAATGCAAAATTTTTGGAAGGGGGAAGTTGGAGGGTCACCGCCCTTTTGAAATGACAATGAGCACACGGTGGCTCGGAAGGGAAGTTCCAGCAACCACGGAGGGACGTCAGCCCAGAAACGGCCACGGAGGGATGGCGGCCCAAAAATGGCTATGGAGGGATGAAGGCCCGAAAACGGACACAGAGGGATGACGACCCGGAAGGAAATTTCCCAAACTTCACAAAACTTAACAAAACCTTGGCAGTTCACTTAGGCATCAAAAAAACATCCCAAATCCATAGGCAACTTGTCCCCAAAGTCCAAAAATGATGGAAAACGTGAAGCATGCGGGAAGGGGCCAAGTCAGCAGGAGCAAGGCAAAGGTAGAAAAGGAAGGGGGGGACTTTGCTTCTCCCTAGATTTGAATGTCCCAAGTAAAATGAAGGGCCAAGAGTAACGTTTATAGGCCAATTTCCATTAATGGTATGTATTGATTTCTTTGTATGGTGGACCCAGGTTAGGTGAGATGATTTGAAAATAGTCATGGGATCACCGAGGTCCAATAGTCGGGAAGACGTCAATGGATATCTGTTTCGAAAGTTTTGAGAGAAATCGATGGCGAGAGAAGCTCTGGGACCCAACGGATGGAAGGCCGCCACTAAACAGCTGTTAGAATATGAAAATGAGCAATGAAAACCTAGAAGGGGAGATTCGACAGGCCCCACAGATGACAATTTTGAGACATTAAGGCAAACAACAGTTAGGGACCTGCCAAGACTAAGGACCTTGGAATTTGAGGGGGCAAAGAACATGGAAAAATTTTAGACGATTCTTTTGTGGTTCATTGACCATTTTGAACACAAACACGTGGGAATGCAAAATGAGGTGAAGCCAAAAACAACCCGACAAGGAGAAGGAAAGAGAGGGTCCCTGTTCCGAAAGGGGAGTGTGTGCAAAACATGCACAAAAAATGGTGACTCGCTGGGGAAATTCTCTAGAGAATTTCGATGACAAACTGGAATCATGAACCCATAATCTTTGGTTTTGATCTTCATGCTAGGGAAAACAAACTAGATGCATGACCAAAGGATCAAAACCACTAGCTAACCCAACTCCCCAGTATGCTAAAAATCGAGGTGTGTGCAATTGCGTTAATTCCCATCCTTTAGTTGCTACCAGAACCCAAGCTACATAGTTTATTCTAACTCCAAAAGCATTCGGGACATCGCCTCGCTGCCAGTCAGGCGTCCATAGCCCCGACGAGGTTGTCGCTATGATTCTACTAAACATTGCTCTACTGCCGACCAAACGTCCATAGCCCTGGTAGAGTTGCTTGGATCCTCCTGAAAGGTTGAATTTCTTCTTTCTTTTGATTTTCAATGTTTTTTCTTTTCAATTCCTTTCATTTCAACCCGCAAGCAATGAAGCTCGCATTCAGGGCTGAGAATCACAGTGGCCCTGAAGCAAAATTTTAGATTTTTCACTTAACTAGACCTTGCAAAGGACCTACAATGACCTCTAGATTCTTAAAGTTTGTAAACGATGTAAGATTTCAGAATACATTAGAGTCAGACTAAACCAATGACTTATCCTCTTTGAATCAAACACCTAGATCACTTGACACTAACAAAAGACCTTTACCATCCACTCTGAAGACTTGATTAGAGTTTAACAAATAAATACATAAAACAACCCTAGGTGATAAGTATGGTTGTTGTGCGCACAAATGTGCCCAGCTAAAAGCAGAGGGACCCTAGGCAAACCATCAACAAAGCGGCAACAAAAAAAAAAGCAAACACCTACACTAACCAAAGCAGAAAAGAAAAAGAAAACAACAAGAAAACTAATCTAAAGCAACTAACCTATAGGAAACCAACTAACCTAAGGAAAAAAAGAAAGCAAAGTATTTACAGGAAACCTACACTACCCAAAATGAACTATGTACAAAGGTATTTACAAAGCACTATGTTCAAGGAAGGCAAACTAACTTTTACGCCAGTTGGAATTCATAATGCATGCACAAGTAGAAGGGAAATCGTTACAGTTCTCAACCATGCAGATTTATCCTTATATTTAGAAAAAGGAAGTTTATTATCACAACATTCAAATTTTATTGCATAGTCAGGGAAAATCAGTGATTGAGGAAGTTCGTCAAACCCATGGTTGATCCATAAGAAAGTTTGTCTCCCCTCATTCCCATAATCAAAATGATAAAAACAATTGCAAGTCTCCATAGGAAAAAGGAAAGATAGAACCTGGATGTCGTCATGCAGATGTGGCAGCGTTTGAAAGCCAAGAGCGAGCACTGCTTCGTCGATAGGTGCATTGGTAGCCTCAGGCGGGCGCAGTGGAGGGTGCAACATTTCTGGCCTTGGGCATGGGTAGGGTTGGGAATATGGGGCAAAAATCACCTCTTCCAAGCTACCAATGGGACCTATAGCCCAGGTTGGCAGTTCTTCAAAAATAAATACTTCATCACATTGATCTTCTGCAAACCTAGTGTCCACTTGATTGTTGTCCTTAGATGGCAGTATGTTGTCCCATTTCCATTCACAGGTGTTGTCCTTATTTATGTGGTGTTCAATGTAATGGGATAATGAAATGGATGAATTTGTCCTATTGTAGCTCCCTGAATGTGAAGGGGAAACAACAATGATCACAACGAAAGGACTCTAAGTTGCATCTTGTAGTTGGTTGGGTGCATAATACTTGCAGGTAGTCGTTGGAACACCCCTTCCTTTATCGTCTTCCTTTTGTATTGCATGTGTCTCATCAGGATACTCGATCACTTCACCTTGGTCGCTATCACTATAAATGGAGAAGGAACCCCTCTCCCACTTTGGGGGCTCGAGTGTTTCACTAACGGGATGTTCAAGTAGTATGTCTTCATCGCTGCTAACATCTGGGATGTACTCCTCTACTGTGATGATATACCCTTGCGGCATGGTTCCAAGTGGGAGGAAAAAAAGAAGAGACACTGGTTCGTCAAGGGGATCAATGTACGCTGAAAGATCCACCCCTGAAAGTCTTCTACAAATCCTATCATCCATTATGTACCAGTGTTCTACAGGTGGGAGGACCTTGGATGACTGTTGGACAACATTCCCATCTCCTCCACTCTGTTGTTTGGAAGCTCGGGACTGCTTTGTTTTCCTTCTTCCTTTGTTGTCCTAATGCCTTCTTGAGGGCTGCTTTCAACTAAGTTGTCATTCAGTTCTAGCTCTTGATCTTCTACTTCAATTTAGGCAGCAAGTAGAGGAGGCCGGGTGCTTGGCTGCTTCACTTGTCATCTAAATTGTTGGACAACTTCTTGGCATAGCTCGCACACAAACTCAAAGTGTGATGAATCATGGAGCCTACACCAATTCGGGAGTAACAACACCTCAAAATCCACCTGATATCTCAGCTCGGACTAATCCTTTGCTAACCTAGAGATGAGCTGGTCATATCTATCCATGATTGGGTCCTCATCATCACTTGGGAGGGAAGTTAGATGGTGAACAATCCTGACCTGTAGTTGTTCCCACTCCTCCAAATCTTAATTTTCAGATTCTCGATCGCTGTCGTTTATGAATGAGAGGTCTTCCAGTATGATTTCCCTTATGCCTTTGTCATCATTTTTTGTTTTTACAAGGTTGTCATCCCTTTCTTCTTGCTAATTTTCCTCTTTCTAGTTTTCAACATCCTCATGAGCTGCTGCAAACTTTGTTGACCCATCCTCAACTGTCAATGGCTCCTCTTCTAAATTGGAGGGATGCTCTTTGCTAATAGAGGAAAGGCCTTCCAACTCCCTTCTGTTTGAATTTTCATCACAACTTTCTGCTGTCCTATTGAAATCAGCTTCTTCCTCTTGGCGTTCAACTTTAGTGTTTGCTGTCCTAGCATCTATTCCTGTGAAGCTTCTTGGTCCGACTTGAAAGTGTTGTCCTCCAGATGTTGACAACTTTTCTACCTCATGGGATGACTCATCCTCCTTGACAGTTGGCTGCTTCAACTTGTCTGAACAACCCTTGACTTGAGTGATGATGTTGTCACATGATGGACATGTAAATTATGAATGTGGTGCATTGTGAAATCTTCACCAACTTATCATCAGTACCTCCTCCAATCTTGGTCTGCCTTTGCTGCCCAAACATTCCTGGATCAGCTCCCTGAATGCCTTAGCTGCCATGGTTGTCAATTCTTCCTCCAGGTCTACAAGGGCTAAAAGCTGGTAGGTTTCTCAAAAGGGAATTTCTCCCTACAAGACTCTTTCAATCCTGCCCAAAACAGTCAAACATCCTAATTCATTATGCTTGTGAGTGCAATGGATCTGACATCTATCTGCCAACATGAATTTCTACAACGGTTTCCTCAGTCTTCTATTTAAATCTGCATGTAGCTGAGTGATGCCAATTTGTACATGCTGCTCCATTTCGACTCAGCTTCTTTTGCCTTCATAATTTTTTGATTTTAAGTTTCAACATGTGATGAGATCTCCCTATCTAAGATTTCTTCTTGAAGGTTCTCTTTTCAACTTCCAACTTTCAACTTTGTAGCCTCAACATGCCATGCCCTCCTTCTAGCACCAATTCTGTTGATGTGTTTTTTATGCACTTCTCAACACAGGTAATGCATAGGTGCATCACCTCTCTTGAAAGACAATCTTCCACAATCAGATTGCAAAACACTATCCCAAGGTCTCTAATATCAGGTCTTGACAGTGCTTGGAATATCTCAGTTGTTTTATGTCATTTGCTAGAATCATAAGGCAGACTTACGAATGAGTTACAAAGTGTGGGAAGTTGGATCTGTAAATGGAGTTCTTAAGATGGGAGAGTTGTTGTGCGTTTGCTGCAAGTTCAAACAACAGTCTAGAACTCCATTTCAACTTTGGATTTGACTTTACAATGTGCAATGAACTTTAGAATAGGTCACTTATTAAAACAAAGGGAAAAGGGCAGGGAAGAGAGGAAGTTCTTGGATCTAAAACCATGAATGAACAGTGATCATGGAGGCTGCTACAGTAGAAAAACTCCCTAAATTGGGTTTTGCTTGGCCAAGAGGATCCTACAGTTACACAAAACCAATGCAATCTTCTAAGGACTGCAAATTTTTAGATCACACACACACATCATGCACATGCAATTGAACTAAGTTGCAACATTGGAATAAAGAAGCCCAAACTAACTTTACACAACAATTTTTCATCAACAAGTGCTAAAAGTATGGGTTGAAAGTTCATCAAATACCATAACAACAAACACCATCATCACTTCCATTCAAGAAACTAAAAACTAAACTAAAAGGGAAGCAAAACCATGCACACATAATGAGAAAACTCAAAAGGAACACCCATAGATCATGCAATGCTACTTTCTATTGTTGCAAAATGTTTTTACATCAGCTCTCCAACCATTTACAAATGAGGGCACTGATACATTTTGAACCATTTTTCGACGACATCGGATGCTGGCCTGGAATTTTGACGTTTCAAATGTCGTCAAAATTCTGACGTAAAAATAGCGACAAACAGCCATCGAAATTTTGACGAGCTGTCGTCGAAAAATGGTTCAAAATGTATCAGTGGGGGGAGACCCCTATTTATAGTTTTCCAAATCCCAAATGAATGGATAGGATTGATTTACATTGTGTGGCTTAGATTTGATTGCACTAGGGCTTCACCTACCCCTCATTAATCAACAATTTAAAATACATCTTTTATCTTTTCCCTATTTTGTCCTGTAGTGGCCAGTCATTGTAGCAATTTTGTCTTCTATTTGATTGCTCTTTTACTATAGCTGAAACTACCTGAAAGCTACCTTCTTCCCCCTGATGGATTTGAAACATTTCTTAGCTAATCGAGTGCATCTCGTTTGCAGATTTGTATCATTGTGGAATGGGTTAGTGGTCCCTGATCCAACGAAACAACTTTTGACGGATCGTGATCATTTGTTTGGAGGGAGGAAACAACCGCTCCCTCCCACCACCTTTAAGGCCACCCTTTATAGATTTTTCACTGACTTCCTTAACATAGGCCTTCTTCTAATGTCGGCTCTGTTGATGGGTGCTAGGGGAAGAGGCGAGCATAAATGAGTGGTGAAAGGAGCAACGTGCTTTTCCCCGTTCAACTTTCTCAATGGGCCTCCCCAACGAACCCGCGATAGGTTCCTTGAATCCTGCATACATGAAGTGCCGTAAGTGATTTCATACACAAATCCAGGCAAACGTTAGTCAAATCCTGCAAACTCCTCGTTAGATCCATCCATGCATCATCAAAAGATCATAATATTCATATTTGGAGCTCATTTGGACCACAAACATAAATGCGGGCACAAGGGGGTAAGAGCCACACGACAGATAGACGACGGACAATAGACGACGAATGGCAGACAGATAATGGACGATGGGCGGAGGGACTGTGGACGACGGGTGGAGGGATGACGTCCCAGAAGGGAAGCCTGGAAACAACCACAAAGGGAGAGAGGCCTAGAAACAACCACGAAGGGACGAAGGCCCAAAAACTGCCATGGAGGGACGACGACCCAAAAGACAATTTCTCAAACTTCACAAAACTTAGTAAATTTGAGAATTTTCAATTTTAGCACATGGAAAAGGGGTAGAAAGAGTACCAAAACATACTTCCTCAAGATTTGACTCATTTTGAACAATGCAAAAGTTTCGAAGGGGGCAGCCGGAGGGTTGCCGCCCTTTTGAAATGGCAATGAGCACACGGTGGCCCAGAAGGGAAGTTCTGGTGGCCATGGAGGGACGGCGGCCCAAAAATGGCCACGGAGGGACAACGACCTAGAAACGGCCACAAAGGGATGGCGTCCTAAAAGGCTATTTCCCAAACTTCACAAAATTTTAAAAAATCTTGGCAGTTCACTTAGGCATCACAAAAACATCCCAAATCCATAGGCAACTTGTCCCCAAAGTCCAAAAATGATGGAAAATGTGAAGCATGTGAGAAGGGGCCAAGTTAGCAGGAGCAAGGCAAAAGGTAGGAAAGGAAGGGGGGGACTTTGCTTCTCCCAAGATTTGAATGCCTCAAGTAAAATGAAGGGCCGAGAGCAACATTTATAGGCCAATTTCCATTAATGGTATGCATTGATTTCTTTGTATGGTGGACCCAGGTTAGGTGAGATGATTTGAAAATAGTCGTGGGATCACCGAGGTCCAATAGCTAGGAAGGCGTTAATGGATAGCCGATTCAAAAGTTCTGAGAGAAATCGACGGTGAGAGAAGCTCCAGGACTCGACGGACGAAAGGCCGCCACTGAACGACCGTTAGAATTGACAAATGAGCAACAAAAACCCTGAAGGGGAGATCCAGTGAGCTAGGCCCGACGGGCCCCATGGACGACAGTTTTGAGACATTACGGCAAACAACAGCTAGGGACCCGCCAAAACTAAAGACCTTGGAATTTGAGGGGGAAAAGAACATGGCCAAATTTTAGATGACTCTTTTGAGGTTCGTTGACCATTTTGAACACAAACACAAGGGCACACAAAATGATGCAAAGCCAAAAGTGACCCGACAAGGAGAAGGAAAGAGAGGGTCCTCATTCCAAACAGGGCGTGTGTGCAAAACATGCACAACACATCTAATACAATATATTATTGAAAAAGGAGACATAGATGTAGATCAAAAATATGGGAATGACAATTTGAAAATTTACACAAACCCTATGCCTGATCATACAAAAGAAAAAGATTCAGGAAATGCATCAACCTCAAATAACATAAACTATACCCATGATGCCACGGTGGGATACATTTTTGTTATTCATTCATCACAACATGAGGAATCAGACACATATCAAGATACTATTTTAAAACAAAGTCCAAACCAATCAATAGTGTATAGCAATATTTCATATCGTAATAGCATCAAATATGTATTAGATTATGATATCTATCCCACATATGACTCAATGATTGGGCATATTGAAGAAGTCCCAAAGGAGCAAGAAATATCCCTTATTGCACCTATACCTACAAAATTTTGCGAAGAGTCTTTTACCAATGATGTATCATCCACCCAAGGATCATGTCAAGAGGAGGCTCTTGAGGATAATTAAAGTTGCTCTGAATTGAATCAAGATCAAGAACCCCTATCCCCAGAGTTTCCTCAAGAGCCGAGGGATATCTTCCAAACCATTTTAACCTCCAAAGAATATCACCCCTGAGATGTTTCTTTTTGATGGACATATATACATTCTTCATCCAAAACAAGAGTCTCCCACTCTTAATATTCCCACACAAGAGAAAGCAATGGTTGCGATTCTTGATCCTTATAGTGATTGGCATCATCAACATCTTCTAAATTAGCACCAACATATTCCGAAGTGGTATCAATAAATAAAGATGTCATAGAATCATAGCAAACAATTCATATTCCTGAACAACAAGTACCCATAGCAATATCATGTGTTCATGACAAGTCATATTCAGTGGCTATGGATTAGAGGATACATTATTAGGGCATAGGATTAGGTATTTTCAATACCTTCACAACGTTGGGGGTAATCTTGTATAATACAAACATCAACATATGGGGCACGAAGGATCCTTATGATGAAAATAGTGTCAACACTACAACTAGCCATATCACGAATCATCATCCACCTATCATCTCATACAAAAATTGGGACCAACGTAAAAATAAAGATTCCTATCAAAGCAAGGAGAAGATCATTAAAGAAAATGAAATAGTAAAGCAAAAAGGACAAAGTAAATACAGATGGATACCAAAGAATACAAATGAAAATCATCCCACTCATACTCCATTAGTCAAAGAAAGTATGGGGTAGAATAAAAAAGGGAAACGTATCAATCAAAGATGTCCTCAAATACAAAAGCAGGCGTCTCAAGCGAGGAACAAAGTATATACAGTGGTTGGTCCTAATTTCATGAAAACCTCTATTTCCACCCATCATCGCTCATCTTCCCAAGTTTGGAGAGTCAAAGGTTCCAAACTATCAACCAATCCATATCATATTCCTTCATGTAGGACACCATCCACTCCATTCATGATACCCAATTCTTGTGTTAACCGTGTGTTATTAACTATTCTTTATCATAAGTAATTTGAAGGAACTCTATCACGATGTGTGCACATTGACGGGGTTAATTCCAGTATCAACAAGGCAGATCAAAGTTCTCAAAAGTTGCATTCAAGTTCTTGTATCTTAGAAAAGAGGCTTCTTCAAGTAGGATATAGTTGGCATGTTATGACAGTGGCCTCTACATTAGTACCACTAGGTGGTTCAACATGAAGGTAAAAACCTTCCAAAAAGAAAAAATCAAGAAAATAGTAAAAATAAAAATTGTCCTCCAGTGAAAACCACTACGGTGGCACTTTGGGCATGTACTATGATGAAAACCTAAAAAACAGGCTCCATGAGTAGAATCGAGCGTCTATATGATCCTTCTCAGACAAAAGTATCTCATTCTAATGTTCCCTTTGTCCATCCAATCCAGCTTTATCTAGATATTCCAGTTTATCTTGATCTTGACAAAGGTTCGGCATATACTTCAACTCTACTCATGGTAGACTCTTGATAGGCTCTTTATCATTTTGTCTCATGAAGTCCAGTAGCCCATATCTAGCATGATAAAACTCTGTTGAACTCTTCGCATATACATTACCTAATCTTGGCTTGTCTATTCAAATATGAAACATTGCTAAACACTGGGGGTAGGTTCTTGTGCTCTTGTTTTTGAATAACTATCAATCCATGTCTTATATCTCATACCGTGACATCGACATCATGATCTAGGTATCGTTTATCTCAAAATCATAAAAAAATCCAAAAACACTTGGAAAATCCAGAAAATCAAAAAAATCAAAATCTTGTACAGCCAAAATCTAAAAAAATTCAAAAAGTTGTAAAGTCAAAATCCAAAACATTTGAAACACATAAAAAATCCTTAAACAAGTCAAAACATCAATAAATAAAAAACATTACCTTGTCAAACTACGTTATCTTTGAGCTTGAACATAGGCACAACCATCACTAATATGCCCCCAAGACACTTTAGGTTAGGAGTCTATCATAATAAACTAACAATCCATCAAATGTTCATATTTCATCAATAAATGGTTATTGGTCAAAGTTAGTCGAACTACGTGGTCTTTGCGCGTATAACATAGACAAGGCTCTTTGATAAGCCCCATAGGCTATAGGTCAGTCCCTCTGAGGTCTTGGTCAAAAATTGAAAACATACAAAACATTTGAAAATTTGAAAACCCAAAAAAATTAGAAAATGTTTGAAAAATCCTAAAAAGCCTCAAATACCGAAAAACCTAAACATTCACATACATTCAAAAAGATAAAAAACAACCTCAAAACATTGCAAAACATTGAAATATTCTAAAAAGTCCAAAACCACCCATCCCATTTCGCTTTCACTCGCAATAAAATTCCATCCATAAAAAAATGATCGTCACACTCACCCTTTGGTAACATAGACAGAAAACAAGTACAACAATCAACAAAAGCAGAACCTTTAAATGCAACAAAAAAATAAAACTTTTGATCATTATCAAGCATTTCAATCAAAATTTATATCAATAGCCTTTCAAACAACCTATCAACCTGCCACCATCCACTAACATGTCCTAGGATGCATCCTTCCTACAATGGGCATTATCATTGGAAATCACTTTGGATTCTTATCCTTAAAACAAAACAAACCTTTTGGCAATATATATGAATAACATTGACTATTTGTTCATCTTGATCTTTGCTTATGATTTATCTTGTTGACCCATTCTAAGGACCTCTCAATGATGTCTATCAAAACAATTTAGAGAGAAAGGAATGGGGCATCAATCATTATCTTTCATTTGTTGTGCTTGTGGGATATTCTTGTAAAATAAATTTGGAAAATACTTGCTTTGTTGTGTGTAGGGAGGTCATTTTGAATAGATTGTTGACTATTGTGTATGCTTTGATATGAAATATTCTAAACTTCTAAACTACATTCCAACAAGGTTTTCATATGTCAAGATGTGAGCAAGGATTATCCTATCTATTTGCAGAGCCAAAGTCCATTGCATTAGATTCAACGCCATCCTGGTTATCGATACCATGATGCATTATATCTGTGGGTTATATCAAAAATAAGGAATGAGCACTGAAGAATCCCAATCCCTGAAACAAGAAAATCATCAATCTCATCACCATATCTAATAAAGTCTCAAAGAATCATAGACTTGTTGGAATTCTGAATCAATCTCGAAATCAATGGTTAATCCATCTCATTCTTCTATCCATCCTTCTCATTCTTCTATCTCTACTAACATTTCTATCCAACTATTGAATATGTGCGATATATATCAAAATATACAAGAGGTTACCCATGGCCAATGATTGTCTATACATCATAGAATCTATCTAAATCAAACATTTGAGCTTTCTAAGAAGTGTCTTTCATCCTCTTTGAGCTGAACTGATCCTAAATCTTTGTTGCGATCTCAACCCGAAAATTAAAATTTTTTCCCATCTCGAGGGGGCAGGGTACCAACTTAATTATTTCCACTGGAGCAATAGTGGGGCATTCGAAAAATAAAGAATTTTAAATTTTTGATTTGAGCAATAGTATTAATTTGAAAAGCGTCACTATTTGAACCAATGTAACATGTACCTTGTTTCAAACAAGGGTAAATGTAGACACTTAAAATTGTCTTGACTAATATTGCACACTTGAATCTGATTACTAACACCATTTCATCCTAAATTCATCTTTTTGACTATTTAATTGAATAATCCTAGTTATTTAATTAAATGCATCATTCTCATCTATTTCTGATAATTAATTTCATTAGGTTACTTCACCCCCTTTCACACTAACTTTCATCTTGTTTAATTGGATAATGCAAATTATTTAAATTAAATCCCTTTATGTCCTCTCATTTAATTAAATAATCTAAATTATTGAATTAAATGTTACTTAACCCCCTTTTCATTAAATAAATAAATTATTTAATGATAATCCCAATTTCCTCTAATTTGCACAATTAAAACTTTTTTTTTAATTATCTAATTCCTAAATATCCTCACCCTCCCACTTGCAAGGGAATATTCTCATGTAATATTCCTCCTTTGCACATTCCTCCAAAAGGGAATATTCCTTTGCACATTCCTCGAGAAGGGAATATTCCTCCTTTCCACATTCCTCCAAATTTGAAAATATCTTTAACAAACTTCCTAATTTTTAAGAAGTGTGTTTGTTGAGAGAAAATTGGGACCACTAATTAAATTTTTTGATCCTTGTCAACTTTCAACCTTGACCATGGATTAGAATCCTCAATCCATACCTAATCCTCTCATTAATTGTCATCCCTTGATTAAGCTAATCAATCTTGACCATTGGTTTAACAATTTTACCTATAAATAGACCTCACTTCTATGAATTAGGGATCCAATTTTTAGAGTAAAGTTATTATAGTGAAATTTAGAGCAATCATCTCGAGCATTTTAAACATTTTTAGCATCATCTTAATTAGTTTATGCATCCATTTAACTTAGTTTCCATTAATGACTACCATCTTTGAGCATTGTTTCCACCTAGCTTAGTTTGCATCCATCTCCATTAGAATTTAGCATTACCATTTTAGCATTTAAGCATTCAATATCCATGTCAATCTAGCTTTGCATTCATGTTTAGCTCACATTTCATCAATTTCATCAACTTTTGTCAATATTATCTACTAGAAAGCTTGTTTTCATCTTGGAATTGGGAAAGGGCTTTCATTTCACATCATATGTAGCACCAATCCCCCAATGGGATGAGGTTTGGAGTCTAAAATTAGGTTTCCTTTATGCATTTATGGTTTTCTTCATGTTTTGTTTAGTGGTTGCTTGGTTTGAAGCTTTCAATAATTTCATTGGGATTATAGCTTAACTGACTTAATCTAGCTCAACTTCATATGGATCTGGTAGATTTAGGTCATTTTATGATTACAATCACACCTAGTACACAAACACTCAATCCAAAGATAACAAGTATGTATCAATAGTTTTCAATATATAATCACGATAGCTGAAATAGCACCCACAAAAAATACTAACACATCCAACTATCTATACCTCAATGGTATAAAAATCATAACAAATGAACCTCGTACCATCAACATATACAACCCATAACATGCAATCACAAGCTCCAAGTGCCAAACCTATCATATAATGAATATACACAACTAGTAACTCCCACTGCATAGGTAATGTAAAATTTGAAAATAATCAAGGAATCCAAGGATCCACCAATAACATCACATAGAAGGTGTAACCAACATCATGTAGTACTAAGGAACGTCCACAAAGATATGTAAATTCTGCAAACCAATATGCTACAATACATCTCTTACCACAAGTATCCATAGCTATCCTAAGTTCTTCATACCCAACAAAGGAAATAGATAAAGGAACATCCATGTCATCACCAAAAATAATGAACAACACATGACCACACACCTTGTGATCACTATAGCTCCACACAAGACCTTAAATCCAATGTCATGCGAATACAAACATCTAGGAAGTGGAGAAAGACCAAAGAGAGAACATACAAATAAAAACCTATAGCATGTCCTTCTACACACACCTCTAAATGCTAAGTTGTGATAAGCATGTATCCTCCATAAAAACCCAAAGAGAATAGCACTATCCACATATAAGAATAACCAAGATGTATGCATCTCAAGCCAAAAGAAGATCAAACCAAATCGATTCCCCAAACCAAGGGAACAAACCCAATAACACCTCCTAAAATCAATTAATGAAGTTTTGTTAAGGAGATCTTCACATATGTATAATTGGGTAAATCTTATGTATAATTGTGTAACAAATTTTCCCTTTTCTTCTGCACTTCTAGAGTCAATTGGTTTACCTTTTTCTGCTTAAGCATCTCCGGATGCATCATTAGTCTTGTCTTCTTCCTCTCCATGCTCTTCTTCCTTCTCTCCATCAACCTTTTCTTCTTCATTATCATCTTTGTTTGTATCATCTTCCTTAACAAGGTTTTCTATATTGGCTGGAGGAGTAGCTTCTTCTTGTTGTATCAGAGGAGTGATGGCATTCTCCTTTGCAATGTCTTCTCCGATCATTGCCTCCTCATCATTTCCTTTTGTCATGTCCTCCACTTTCAGAGGAGTGTTATACTATGGAGCTTCCTCGTTTGCACCATTCTCATGTTGAGTATCATCTATCTACATTTCTTCTCCTACATTAGGTTATGGAGCAATGGTTTTAACATTCACTTCTTCTCTAACCTTTGGTATCATCCCCATATTCTGAGCTATTTCCTCTACTTTATCATTTCTTTGCTTTTTGATTCTTTCAAAATCATCTTTATCCTTTCCCATAATGGTTGTCACCCTTTCCTTGGTCCTTAGCTCCTTGTGTAAATGATAGCCAATGTGGTTGTCTTCTTCAGAAACTGGAGCATTAACTATTTTCAAGGCTTCATCTTTTAGCCTTTCATCTTCTTTTATTGGCTCTTGTCTACTTTCCAAAAAATGTTCCATAGGTCTTTAGGAATATCCTTCTTGATATTTTGCACATCAACTTCAAGTAAAACAATATACTTGACTATAGATTCAATGGTGGTGGCATTATCCACCTAATCTGCATCTTTGTACATGGCTAAAGTCTCTTTCAACATCTCATTTTGCATAATGTTATTAAATAATGCCTCAAGTTTATGAGGTGAGTGAGGCCTTACTGGTTCAGTTTGTTTTTTCTTTTTTCCTTTAATCAGAGTCTTATTCTGGCTTGTTTCTTTTTCCTTCTTCTTTGGTGAACCTTTCTTAGCAACCTCTTTCCTCATGTGTATAACAAACTTTTTCTTTTCTTTCTTGATCTCTTCTTCACTCTCAATATCAATTATATCAAATCTTTTCCTTTTTGCACTAGCTTCACCTTGTGAAGCATCAATTCTTCTTCTCCAGACCAACTAGGCTCCTTCTTCTTCCAATTCTTCCTCTTCATCAACAACATTAATACCTATGCTCTTTTCTCCCATGGCTTTTTGCTTAACTCTTCTCTTAGCAGGGGCAACAGTGGATGCAGTAGTGGTAGTTTTCTTCTTTTTTTCCCTTGTAGCTTGTTCAATTGGAGGGGATTTCTCCCTTATTGGAGGATTGGCAGTTGTATTTCTTTTCTCTCTAGCATAAGGCAATATCTTGGAGGACTTCTAGATAGAAGGAGGAGTGGTAGAAATCCTACTAGACCTCCTTTAGCTTCCAAATTCTTCTGCAACACTTGAATCTACCTTGGCTCTCTCTCTTGCATATTGCACTCTTTCTTTAGAAAGACCCACTGCATACATAGATGTATATTGGATAGGAATCATAGATGATTAGAATAGTACAAGTGGTGGAGGATTCTTTCTTGGTGATAGTCTTGTATCATGGTTGAGCAAGAAATAAGATTTTGTTTCCTTATCTACGTTAGAATCAAAATACATTGCACTAGCTTCATGTTGCACTCAGGTGCTATGGATGAAACAAAACTTGAAGGAGATGAAGGTTGAGTTCAATGAACCTATTTTCATTCTTTGTGATAATACTAGTGCTATGAATATATCAAAGAATCTGGTAATTCATTCAAGGACAAATAATATTGCAATCAAATATCACTTTTTAAGGGAGAAGGTTGTAGAGAAAGAGGTAAAGTTGGAGTATATTGAAGCCAAGGAGTAAGTAGTAGACATTTTCACAAAACCATTTCCTAAGGAGACTTTTGAGTTTCTCCAGAAGAATTTGGGAGTTGTTTCTCCCTCCTCTTGGATCAAGAGGAAGTATAGGTTGAGGGGGATCTCTGTCTCCCTACCATAAGAAGGATTCGTGATCTTGTGTAATATTTTTTAGAAGCAATGTGGTATGGACTCAGTGGGAGTCTATTTGGGAACAAGTTTTCAAAGTGTGCAAAGTACCAGAAATACACGGGGGGAGATTCTATTGACCTTTTCCATGTATTTCAAAGGGGGAGAAGTGGAACTCAAAATGATATATCCTCTAAGGAAAGAAATGGAAACTTGGTGGGGAGAAGACACAATTTTTTCTTCGTGTGTGTCCATCATTTTGTTGTTTTCCATCAATGACAAAGGGGGAGATTGTTGAACAGAGGTTGTTATTGATGTGAAAGTTGTGTATGTTTTTCAAAGGTGATATGGTTAGAGGTGGTGCTATCTTTTCAAGAGTTGTAATATCATACCTTTCTATGTTGTTAATTGTATTGTCATATCATTTAGGAACTTATTTTTCTATATATGTTTAGTTCTGGACCATTCAAAGGGGTCCAAATTCTTATGTAATTTTTGCAACTACAAACAATACAATCTCTGTGTGGAGTTTACCTACTGAATTTTACATGAAAAGCCTTGATTTATTTATCTAAGGATTATACATGTATTGTATGCATTAGGATTCAAGACTGCGGTGATGGTATAACCACTATTTTAATCACAATTACTAAATTAATGAGATCTGAGTTAAATCTATGTAATTAAGTAGGATTTTGTCCTAGATCTATGTGTGATTGTTGGTGTTCTGGTTGAATAAAATTTGAAATCTTATGTGTTTGAGTTTCCTTTGAAGATTGCACTCCATTGATATATAACTAAGACCCTTACATTACCTCTCAAAGAAACTAAGTATATACTTACTATCATCACACAAGTTACATTTTTTGTTGTATCAGACCTATCCAAGGTATATGATACTTCTTGTAGGATAGAATCCTCTTGATCATGTTCACTTGTATCCGTGATGGATTTCTCCTTTATCTTTTGTGATTCTTTAACATTTTAAAGATGTTTTTTCATGCATGCACATATTATTAGGGTTTAGAGGTTGTGTGTGGTTTGGAAGAAATTTGTATACATCTATTTGACAGAGACAACAACACATTAGAATTTTTTTTATCAAGAAACCCTTCTTAGACTTGTCATGCCTAAATACTCATTCATATACCCTACCAAAAATTATAATTGGTATCCTACATATATGCACTTTATTGTGTCTTCACCAATCCCTTCTATACTTTTCTCTTTTCCTTATAGTTCACACTAGATCTTCATTTATTTTCCATTGACTTGTAGTTGAGTTCGACTAACACCTGATTTATTTATCTGAGGATTACACATATATTGTGTGCATTAGGATTCAACATCATGGTGATGGTATAATTATTATTTTAATCACAATTACTAAATTAATGAGATCTGAGTTAAATATGTGTAATTAAGTAGGATTTTGTCCTAGATCTTCGCGTGATTGATGGTATTATGGTTGAATAAAATTTGAAAATATTATGTGTTTGAGTTTCCTTTGAAGATTTCACTCCATTGATATGGAGTTCTAAGACCCTTACATTACCTCTCAAAGCAACTACGTATATGCTTACTATCATCACACAAGTTATATTTTTTTGTTGTATCAGACCTATCCAAGGTATATGCTACTTCTTCTTGTAGGATACAAACCTCTTGATCATGTTCACTTGTATCCATGATGGATTTCTCCTTTATCTTTTGTGATTCTTTAACATTTTAAAGATGTTTCTTCATGCATGCACATATTATTAGGGTTTAGAGGGTTGTGTATTGTTTGGAAGAAATTTGTATACATCCATTTGATAGAGACAACACATTTGAATTTTTTTTTATCAAGAAACCCTTCTCAATGCTCTCCTATCATTGAGAAGGGTTTCTTTATCTTATAAATGCAAGCAAGAAGAGGGGAAAATATTGCTTATAAATGTAGGTTTGAGTTCGGTTGACTCTATCAGGTTTAATTGAATAGCCGACATTTACAATTTCGACAGGCTTGACTGATGCATGGAAGCCAATATCTTCTGATCAACTTAGCTAAACTAAGAATGTAGAAAAATTTACTAAACCTTTACTAATCTCTAATCAGCTAACTGTCTAATTTTCCAACTCTCAATAATCTAACTTCTAACCCATTCAAATGAGCTTTATTTTACACTAAATATCTCACAAAATCATTATTCCCACCAAAAATAATACATGCAAAAGCAACTTTTCGCATGCACGCAATCTCTCCACCAAGGAAACTTGCCTTTGCAGCTCTTGTTTGACTTCAATCAACTCTAGTTCAAAACTCTATTACCTAGCTTGACTCTTGTTGGCAATTGCACTTTCCAATTTTTCTTTGAGTTCACTCCTTTGCATGATGTAAATCAGCAATTTTTCCAAAAATAACTCCAAATGGGACCACGAAGCATTCAGTTCACTGCAATTTGATGATTTTTTAGCAATTTCCTCTTTTGCACATTTTCTTTGCAAATCATGATCACAAGCCTTTCACCAATTTCAATCTTGGGTATATGTGATCATTAAATGCTTGTAAAATGTCAACATGCATTAATTAATTCATGAAATTAATTGATTAATAATATTTAATTAATATTAAAAATTAATTAAACATCTAAGATATTTCAACTAAACATATGTATAATAATCGTTTAACCACCATAATTGAAATATTATCAAACCCTTCTAAATTAATACTATTTTAAAATAACATTAATTTAATAGAATGTGTCCTTTATAATCTTAATATCATTTGTATTTTGAATCTCAGAATTACCTCCAAAACACCAAAAAAATGCATAATTAATCAATTAATTCATTGGAAAAATCAATAATTTTATTACAATGTACGAATTAATTAACCTTTAATTTTCACTAATGTTCAATGTTTGGAACATTTCATAACTTGTACTCCAAAGGATCCAAAATAGATAGTAAATGAGGTAGAGTACAATCCAAGAGATCACAAAATAAAATAAAAGAGATGCTTGGAATAATGTTTGAATCGTTGTATTTAAACATCTTGCCCACTTCTAGGAACACATCACAGTCATCATAGAGGGCTAGAACAATAGAGTCCACTCGAGTAAACCTTAACAAGTAGGACAATATAATTAGAACAAGATTAGCAACATGATGTGACATGCTCACCATAAAGTACGACCGCCTTATCTCCCAGAAAATTGGAGCAAGGATACCATATGTATAAAACCTAGCTCTGTACATATACATAGCCTTTAATTTTGTCTTTGCGTTTTGATCTAGCCAGACCCGGTAAGATGCTAGCAGGGCCATGGAATTCGGCAGACACCTCTGCCAATTTGTATTTTCTTGAAAGCTTTTAAAAAATTTGATTCAACACATCCATCCTTTGTGTATATACTGCAATTACTGCAATTCATAAGACCACATTACTTGGAGACATTCTGTCAAGTAGTTGGCGTACCTTGTATCGATACTTCCACATTTTGCATGAATTTTACTAGGGTAGTTGCAACTTCAATCATGGCGTAGACAGGGAGGATGTTGGCAGAGATTTTGGAATCTGGATTTTACAACTGCTAGTTGCATTTAATTGAAAGCTCTTAAATCCTTTTCATCAGATCAGTTTTGTGCATATTCTACAACCACCAAATTCCATGGGATGACATCTCTTTGAGGTCATGAGAACACTGTCAAAGGTTGTAGAATTTGGCTTGAAACCTACGAATTTGCATGGGATTGAGAGCTTTGAAGACATGTTTAGCAAATCCATTTAGTGCATATTCTGCCTTGCACTTCATGAGGCCGCATTCCATTGAAAATTATGTCAAACGGATCAGGCACCCTATTCCATGTTTCCATTGTTTTATGCATTTCCTTGAAAGTTAACTTATCAACAATCTGTTGTGTGCATCATTTGGCATCAACATTCTATGAGACCATTCATTCACCTTGCTCATGCTTTCATATATCACGCCTCTGTACCTACCCAAGCATTTGGCTAGTTCAAGATCGGTTAAAATCCTCAATCATCACGGATAGGTTACAAAGGTTATGGAATTTGGTATTACACTTGCTAATCGCACTTGCTCGAGGGTTTCTCTTCTCTGATAAATGTCCAACCTCTGTTTCTAGGCTTTCATTTTAGCGCAACTGGCCAAAATGGTGCTTTCAAAGCTATGGACTTTGGCCTTAGAATTGCAATTGCATTCACTTGAAGGCTTCATGCCCCCTTTATCAAACTTGTTTTGTGCGCTTTTCTGCAAATACACATTCCAGAAATTCCATTCATTTGAGGCATTCGGTAGCAACAGCCCATGTGGGGAGGGGAAGAAATTGGGGTCTCACTGTCTTCAACATTGCGCATTCTTGAAACATTCTAAAGCCTTTTCAATGAAACTCGTTCTGTGCCGATGAGGTTTATTGCAATTTTATTACATCTGTCGATCAACATTTGCTTGAAGGGGCTCCAAAAGCCGATTCAAACACCTACACTTTGCGTGGAACTTGTAGTATTTGCGTTCATGGGGTTGCGTTCTGTCAAACGACTTCATTACATGGGATGAAATCTCCCTTAGGTGGCATTTTATCAAGCAATCACGTGCCTTTCTATGCTTCTACATTTCTCTCCACATAGGGTGCATGAGGAATTCAGTTTTACAACTACCAATTGCATTTGTTTGAGAGTTTTTGAACCTTTTGAATAAATTTCTTTAGTGCAGATCTTGTAATTAATGGCATCCCATGAGACCACATTTCTTCAAGGAATTCTATCAAATAGTTCATGTGGCTCAGTCTGTGCTTCTCATTACTCCACATGAATCGACAGGAGGGCTGGAAAATGTTGTGGAATTCAGCTTTTACTCCCGAGAATTGTATTTTCTTGAACATTTCACATGCCCGCCCCCTAAATCCATTTCATTTAGGTTCTATAAACATTGTGTTTTATGCAATGGCATCTTTATGAGGCGGCCTCTCAAACAGTCTGCACACCTTGTGGATGCTTTCACCTTGACTCACACAGAGAAGATACTGGCGATGGTTGTGGAATTTGGCTTTTGAACTACTTCCATTTGCTTGAAATTTTCACATCCTTTTATTCCTTGGACGGGAACACTGTCATCCATGAAACACTTCATATTTACGGGGTTTTAGAATTTTGAAGACCCTTTGCAATGGGTGGTCGAGACTTTGGTTTCCTATAAGACATTCGTTCATCGGTGGGGTTGAAATCTTTCAGATGACCCTTTTTAATGGTTTGTGGGGAGTTGGAATTCATGACAACCATTAATATTTTAACAAGCTCCTTTCGAGCGTGGCAGGATTGGAAGTTTAATTCATATGGGGATATTTGAATAGTCCATCGGCAACTTGCATTCTTGAGGGACCTTTTTTTTCAATTTATTTTTAAACGGGTTTAAAATTTGACTATGGACATTTTGTTCTTTGGGAACAATGTCCTGTTGACCCCAAGTCTCGACCGACCCTTTTCTTGTATTTTTTTTTTTAACTTTTTTTTTGTTTGTTTTAACTTTATTTGATTTTTAAATCTTTTAAAACCTCTTTTAAATTTAAAATCTTTTAGATTTTGTAGAGTCTAAACTAATGTATTATAAACTTGGTAGAACCTACACAATTTAGAGGTATATCTGTCTAAACAATCCACTTAACATTGTAAAGACTACATTAAAGTGTCAACCCAAGGCTTGTAAACTTGTGATGATGCTGCATTATATGTGCCTTCAGAGACTTGAGGTTTCCTAAGTTATCTTATTCAAGGTGTTCTACTTGCTAAAAACTCTCAAAATTGCAAAACAGTAAAAGAAACAAACTAGCGCTAATGGCTACAGGTGCCTATTATAGCTTAACCTATAACTGAATTGCTGCTAATAAAGTATTACTATATCAATTGAAAACTGATCAAAATTAACAACTAAAATTATTCTAACCTTTAGAGAACTACTGGTCAACCAAAGTATTACATGTATGCCCATGAACATTCATTAATAATAATCAAATTATGAGATTCTAATTTAACTTGCACGTAATTCATGAAGTAATGGTAAACAAAAAATAACTACTAAACATAAATAAACAACTATAAATGAAGTGAAAAAAATTTACCTTAAGCGGTCTGCTCAAATGGTCATTCTCACTTAACTAGAACTGAATCTAACTATCAGATTCTACACATCCATGTGAAATTGAACTTCATTCATTGCATATCACAAAAGATTACATAAAATATTCTTCACATATTGTGTTCAATGAAATCATTCTGAATAACTATTATGTTTGTAAATAACTTGAAAAACAACCGATAACGAAATACTAAAATCAACTAACTTATCTAAGGACTCATCCATCGGCTATATACAAGCACGTGAGAGTTTATTCCAAGTAACAACTAACTGCAATCATTAACTTCCACTCCTAGATATCAGAGCATATAGTTAAGATTGAATTGTTTAAACCATATTTGAAAAGAAAGATGTATCCTAATAGAATTGAAACTCTGTAAAACATAATTGCATGTAAAACACACAAACATTTATTAGAATCCTATTAGCAAAATATTTCTTCTCCAACACTTTATTAACTTGTTATAATGGTGCAAATGCAATCTCCACCAGGTGTCTTCAAACAATAGTTATTGCATTTAGCTTAATCTAGAACTTCCCTTGTTTTGTTGTCCCAGTCTTCCTTTTGCTGTAGGTTACAATTTCCAGTTGCTACGTGCTATACTTCCTCCTTGGTTGCAAAAAGGTTAATTCACAAAACATATGCACAAGGCTAACTACCATAATTAAAATACAAGATTCCATCCACATTTCATGCATACTCACATATAAACCATGCAATACTATTATATCAATAACCATATTTCCATTACTATGATTTAGGTCCAAGTCTGTATAATAAGTATGAAAAGATAGCATAATATAGTATTTTTCTGAAAGGTATATCTAAGAGTGTCTGAAAGTATGCATAAAAATAATAGAAAATAGGCTAATAAAGAACCCATAATTCCCCCCAACCATAATTTTTCTTGTCCTCAATCAAAACACTAGGGGTAGAGATTATATTGCAAGGTAATCTACCTAAGGTCCATAACAACATCAACTCCCTTGATTTTTTTAAAGTAAAAACCTCAGTAAGCTACAAGTTGCCTCATTTTGGTATTCCCAGCTCTCTCACATTCCTCACCTTTCTCCTCGGTCTAATATGGAAATGGATATAGTAGCATAAGTGGGTGAAATGTGAGTGATACTCAGTAAATCCCTATGTCAACACCAATTCTCATGTATCTGTGTACCCTTTCAAGCATGGTGATGAAATTATACATGGAATGAGGTTCCTTTCTCCATAATTCTAGAGTCAAGCTGTTCCATCTGCTTTGCATATAACTGTAGCATTGTTGACCCAAACCCACAACTAATATTTGCATTCTTTTGTAATCTATTGTCCTTAGTTTCATAATTTTCTTTCCTACACCTTTATGATCTAGGAGTTTCAAAAATTCATCTATAACTGCATTGGGGTTTTTAGATTCCTTCCTTATGGGGAGAGCAATTGACTTCTCCCTCTCCTCATATTTTTCCATTATTTCTCCCCTGAGTTGTTCATTTATGTAATAAGAGGCTAGTGCCCTTACCTGGAGATCCCCTACAAACATCAGAGGATTCCACTTCATTTTATCTAGTACCACATAGTTGTGTAAATAGTATTCACACAATTGATCTTGGTCCTTAGGTGTAGAATCAACAAAAACATTAAGAAACTCAAAAATTCTGCTCATCCCAACTAGTTGTTTACTAATTAGCTTACTTAGCTAAAAAATTAGAAAATTTTCTTGCAAAAATATGCATGTCCTTGCTAGAGGTCTGCATCTTATGATCTGTACAACTTTTTCTGCCACTTCTTCCATTTCGACTGTTGATTTCCTTAATTCCATATCTTTCTTTTCCATCTCCTTAGCATGTTCTTCAATCAAAATTTGTTTTTCTTTCTTCCACTTTTCCTTTTCTTGTGCAAACTCATTAGTCACTTTCCATAACTGATAACCTAGTGACAAGGTTGTATGGTGAATTTGAGTTCTTATGGGAGGAGGTCTCTGATTTGGTACTACCAATTCTCCATCCATAGTCTTAGTTATGGTCAATTGTGCCAACAAATCAAGTTTAGTACCATGGCCATATCTTTGCAAATTTTCCTCCATTTCTTGTACTTTTGTTTCCCTCTCCTTGTCCTTCTTTTCATAGCGTTGTACTAACTCTTCTAGATGTTTGATTTTGTCTAAGGATTCTTAGAGCTCCTTCCTAAAATCTCTTTCTTCTATATAAATTTCCTTTATTTCCATGAACTGCTCATTACCTCCCCCTTCATAGTGTTCATAGGTAGAACTATCTAGGGTTTTCTTTTGTGTTTTCTTAGTAGTAAACACATCTTCTGATTCTAAATCATAAGTGGTAGACACGTATCTCTTCCTTTTCAAAGGTATATTTACATTACTCTATCTCTACTAACATGACACCTTCCTCATACTGTTCTTTTCTCTTTTCCTCTTCTTTAGGTTTCTCTACATTTCCCCTCATGACACCTTGTCTCTTTAATCTGCCTGAATGTCTAAGTGTAGGTGTCTCCTTCTTAACATCCTTTTTCTTTTGAACATCATTTTTTCTTCTTTTAAACATCCTTCTTCTTTTATGTTTTAGAAGGTTTGGATGATGTGGATGTAGTGCCTCTTCTATTCTTGGGTTTTTGTGATTTTGAAAATGGAATTTCCTCGATTACTAGTGACCTAGACTCTGGCACATTGTGCTCCTCATGCTCACCTTGGCGATGGGTAGGTGAAACCATAGGTGAGACATGAGGGCTTCCTCTTATAGGTTCATCTTGTGGTTCCAAAGTCTCAAGTTCCACAAGTGCATCTAATAAACTATTAATATCTTCACATTTCTTAAAATCTTCCCAATCTACTTGTGGGTACTGAATTCTCAAACTTATTTTTGCTAGTACGACAATCAAATAGTGGTGTGATAGGGCAGTGTCACTTTTTTTTCTTTGTTATTTTGATGCCATTCTTTTCAACATACTATAAAGAAAGTTTGGCACATTTTCCAACCTATTATACCAAAGGTGACTAAGCAATTTAAAATGTACTGTATACAAAATATTTTTCCTATCATCATAGGTAAGATATCTAACAATATAGGAAGCACAATTAGCCCATAACCATGGAAGAGAGAGTCTCTTTATACCTTGTGAAGATGAGTCCAAATTCTCTCGTCATTCACAAAATTCCTCTCTGGTTGTAACTACATTAGAATGTACTAAAAAATCTGCTCCTATTCTAGGTAACCCTGAAACTTGTGCTATGGCAACCTCAGATGCATCCATGAATAGTCCTTTCACCATTACTTCATCATGTTCTAGTGTGGCTGCAAACCTTCTTGCTATATCATTTTCAAATTTTTTTAGTTTCAAGAAATAATCAAGCCAACCAACTTTGGTAAAAATAGGTAAGACCATTGCATCTTCCTGTATTTGCTTATGATCCGATGACTCTCTCCTGATAGCATCACCCCCCGTTATGAATTTATTTTCTCTACTCAATGTGTTTAACCTTGAGAATTCAACTTAATTCCACTCCACCACCTTCAAAACCCTTCTCCTTTATTCTATTTCTTCATGCACTTTCACTATCATACCATAACTGCAACTCCCCTTCTAGTATCAACTTAATTTGAGCTAACAAATAGGTTATATGTTTGACTTTGGTTTGGAATTTAGCTCATGTTCATAGGATTGGGAATTGTTAATTAGAAGTATCGACAAAAAGATGATGTAATTTTAGGAGGGTTTTGCATGTCATATCTATCTATTGCATTTTGTTTAGGTGGTGAAATTAAGAAAAATTGGCTAGTTGTACCCTCACCCCAACTTATTATTTGAAGTGACCTCACTTCAACTCATGATTGGGAAGGGTATGATTAGAAAGTATGGAAATTAATGGTATGAATATTTCAAATGCATAATTTAATATGAAAAACATAATGAAAGCTTAAAGAAATCTATGGTAATTATGATAGAATACCTTGCGTACCTTCCAGAAGAGACTAATTGATTGAAACACGTGTAAACTAAATAGCATGCATCTTGATTTTGATTTGATGTGACCAAAAATAACTATAGGTGAATGAATTGTGAGGTGGTAGATGTAAGGTAATAAAGTGGATTAGACAGATAATAGTTGGTGATGTGACAACTTAAACATTTAAAATGGGAATTATCAAGAAGAAATAAAAGATTCATGTTGCTGGTACTTATTATGAAAATATGGATAGTGCATGTGAATATTTTGAGGTTAATGTGTGTGTATTGCAATTAATGTGGCACAAAGTAATTTGAAAGTTTTCTCTGCCAGACGATGCTTTGGGTACCTTCGGCAACATGACCCATTCTGAATGTTGACAACTATTATGCTACAGGTCCCTATTGTAACATGACCCTTCTAAATGTGTAATAAAAATAAGTCCCTTTGGAGAAAATATAAACATCATTATAACCGTGTTGTGTGTGCTTGTGAGATAAAATAAGGAATTAATCCCGAGTGATCTCAAAGATTGAGATGTGTAGCTCAATCACTGGGTCACTTGAATCTCTTGGCATGCCATGTGTTTCTGAAATATCACTTTGTGTGTTTGAACTTGTATCTGGATTGTTGCAAGCACCATACTGCTGAAATAGGGAGAAAATGAAATCTTTTTTTTGTAGTGGTTTCTTATATAGTTTCAATCTATGTCTATAAACCAAAAGAAAGAATTTGACTACATCTATGGTGTGCAACTTGACTTCTCCATTAGGATAGAATTGAATAATTTCATAGGGTTCCAACCACCTGGATTGGAGTTTCCCTTTGAAGTCTTTGTACCTTGAATCATATAACAATGCCTAGTCCCCTACATTAAAGTCCTCTGTTTTGATATACTGATCATGTAACTTCATCCTTTATTGTTGTACTACCTAAGTGTGATGGATTGCCTCCATCCTAATTTCATCCAATACATTTAAATTATGTAACCTATCCTTTTGAGCTACTATTAGATCTATTTCCAATTCCACTACTGTCCTCAATGTATTATATTCAAACTCAATTGGAAGGACTGCTATTTTACCATACACTAGCTCATAGGATGTAAAACCAATAATTATTTTTTAGGTTTTTCTATATGCCCATACTACTTTTGGTAACCTTGCAACCCAATCTTTCTAATGTAGCTGCACTGTCTTGGTGAGAATACTTTCAATTTCTCTATTAGTAACCTCCACTTGACCATTACCCTGAGGGTGGTAAGGTGTTGACTGCTTGTGCCTAATTTGGTATTCTTCAACTAGTTTGGTGATGAGTTCTGAAGTAAACTATGGACCTTGATCAGTGACTATTTCTCTAGGTACTCCATACCTAGTAAATATATCCTCATACAAGAACTTAGCCACATTTCCATCTCTGGAAAACTATAAGGCCTTTACTTCTACCCACTTAGTTAGATAGTCAGTGCAAATAAAATGTATTCCTTGTTATCGAAAGTAGGTGAGATTGGTCCAATAAAGTCTAGACCCCATTTGTCAAAGGGAGCTAGTGTTAATTGAGTCTACAATGGAATTTCATCACTTCTTGTTGGTTTACCCATCCTTTGGCACCTATCACATCTCCTTGTGCATTTAATAGAATCCTTGTGCAAAGTTGGCCAATAATAACCAGTTGTGAGGATCTTAAATGTTGTTCTTTTTGCTATGAAATGATCTCCACATGGCTCATCATGGAAAGCCTTCATGATACCAAATATTCCATCTTCCCTTATGCACTGTATCATGATGTTATCAGGGCCAATATAAAATAGATAACTTGATATCCAAGAGTATGGAAAACACTTGTGTACCATCTATCTCTTTTCCCTTTGAGAAAGTGTGGTGGAATCTGCTCTATTACTAAATATTTTGCAATTTTAGCATACCAGGGTATATGTACATTAAGGGAAAACAAGTTTTCATCTAGAAATGAATCATCCACTACCCCTTGAGCTGATTGTGTTGGCAGTCTTGACAAAAAATTTGCCACTACATTAGCCTTACCAAATTTTTCCATTATTGTAATATCAAACTCTTGTAGAAGTAGTAGCCATCTGACTAATCTTCTTCCTACTACAGGTTTGTTCATAAGGTATATGATAGCAGTGTTGTCTGTATGGAAAAAAACTAAATAACCAGTAATGCAATGCCTAAATTTATTGATAGCATACACTACTACCAGCTTCTCCTTCTCTATTACAGTATAATTTAGCTCTACTCCCTGAAGATTCTTACTAATGTAGTAAATTGCATACTCTTTGTTATCTTCTTTTGACCCAAAACTGCTCCAATAGAGAAATTTGAAGCATTTGTATCCATATAAAAAGGTAAGGTCCAATTTGGCCCTCTCAAAACAGGTGCTTGAGTCAAGAATTTCTTCAACTCTTCAAAGGAGTGTTGGCACTTTGATTTCCACTAAAATTCAATTTCTTTACTTAGAAAAACAAAAAATGGTACAACAATGTTACTAAAGTATTTAATAAACCTTCTTTACTAGCTTGCATGACCAAGGAAAATTTTGATATCTCTTTGCTTCTATGGAATAGGTAATGTAGAAATAATTTCTATTTTATGTGGATCAACTTGAATGTCTACACTAGATATGAAGTGTCCTAAAACAATGCCTTGTGTCATCATCATAAAGCACTTTTCATTGCTGAGTGACAGATTGTGCTCTTTTCATCTTTTCAATACCTTTTCCAGATTGCTGAGGGATTCCTCATAAGTCTCTCCATATGTGGTGAAATCATCCATATATATCCCCATATAGTCACAAGCATAATTAGAAAAGATGCTAAGTAGTTCCCTTTGAAAGGTATCTGAAGCATTGCATAAACCAAAGGGAATAATAGAGTGAGCATAAGTACCCAAAGGATAGGTGAATGTGGTTTTGTCCTGATCTTTTGGAACAATTTTTATCTGATTGTAACCACTAAAACTATCAAGGAATGAAAAGTAAGTTTTCCCAGCTAAAGAGTCTAGCACTTGATCTATAAAGGGAAATGGAAAGTGGTCCTTTCTAGTGGCTGTGTTCAATTCCCTATAATGCACACAAACTATCCATTTTCCACCTTTCTTGTGAACAATAACCAAAGGCGAGACCCATTCACTGTAAGATATAGGATAAATAAATCCTGCATCAAGGAGTTTTTGAAGTTAAGCTTTCACTATTTCTTTCAAGGAATGGTTCATTGGTCTCTAAGGTTGTCTAATGGGTCTATAACCATCATTAATATAGATCCTATGCATGCATAAGTCTAGATCTATGCCTTTCATATCATGGTAATCCCATGCATATGTTGTTGTGTGTGCCTGCAACACTATGTGCAGGGAATTATGTTGTTCTTTAGTCAAGGCATTGTTTATATTCAACATTTTTCCTGGCATGACTTCTAATTCCTTGGATGATTCTTGCATAGATGAGAAGTAAAAGCTTGGAATGATTGGTACACACTATTGTGGTAGTAAGAAATGAAAAAAATGAGATATTTCTTTTGAGGAATTGGTGGGGTCTTGTAGGAATGCAAGATAGTCCTATTATTGCAGGATCCTACTGTAGTCATTATATATTATGTGAGAAATGAGCTCATCTTCATCCTAATCATCCAATAGAGGGTTGAGTTCTATGGTCATCAATTTCTGTAGGGAATAATTGTCTTCCTCATCCAAAGTGGGCCAAATAGTTTGCTCAAGATCAACATAAGGTTGGGCTAGAGGATAGAGGACCAATTTATTGGTCATTGTCCCATTAGATATTATCATATTTCTAGACCTACATCATATTAATGCATCAAGTATAGCTAACCATGGTCTGCCTCAAATGAGTGGGTATCCTGAAAGATTAACCTTTGGTTGTAAAAATATAAAATCAGCAGGATATTTCCAAGAATCCAATGTAATAACTAAATAATAAATGATTCCTTTAGGCTTGACTGTTGACCTATCAACCAACTGTAAAATAGTTTGTGTAGGTCTAAGGTTGGCTAACTAAAGTAACTGCATTGTTTCTTTATTCATAACATTGCTTGTTGTCCCCAAGTCTATCAAGGTGCTTTTAATAAGGGTCCCATTAATCTTAACGTCCACTACTGGACTACCAGGGTTTGTGTACTTAAGGACAGTTATGTTCCCTAACATGATATTTGCAAGGTTTCCTAGGACATATATTGTTTGAGGATCCTTCCTTTTCCTTCCTAATTTCTTAAGACATAGGTATTTGACTAATTTAGTATAGATTGGAATGTCCTTAATAGCTTGGATGAAAGGGATTTTGATATTGAAATCCCTAAGTTGACTCAGTAGGTCTGTCTTAGCTTGTGTGTCATGCTTTTGAAGGGATAAGCATTTATTGAAAGGAGGATTTGGACTTGAGGTAGTATGATGTTCTTGATTTGACTTAGGTTCAAAAGGTGTTTTTTCTGAAGCTTCAACTATAGTTTCTTCATCCTCCATCTCAGTGATTTGAGGGGTTGAAGGTCCAACAAGTTGTTTTCCTAACCTAAGGTGGACATCACTCACCTCTACCCCATAAGTGGGGTATTGCATAGCTTCATTAGTATAAGCCAGTTGGACATGCTTGTTGTTAGGGTTAGGTGCAAGTCGGCCAGGTATTTGTTGTGGCTTGGGTGTCTGGGATGTAGGATTTGATGGAGGCATAATGGCTTGCTATTGGGGTTGAGGAGGAAGCATAGGCTACTGATAGTTCATGTTTTGCTGCTGCCATTACTAACCTTTTTTCCATGAGGTTGCCATTGGTTTTGCTATGTTGGCCATTGGGGATTGTAATTAGAACCATATAAATTTTATTGTGACCAAGAATTTGGTTGTTTTTTATTCCAATTTTGTTGGGTTTGTGGCCATTGTTGAGGGTTTTTCCATTGATTTTGGTTTGCTGACCAAGGCTGAGAGTCCCAAGTAGAAAAGTTTTGATTTCTGATGGGAAATGATGAATTGAAGCTAAGAGGGTCTTGTGGCATACCTTGTCTTTGTTTCCATGGCCTTCTTTGAGCTATATAAAAGAGCTATTCATCCTCTCCTTCAAATGGTTGGAAATCAAGTTTCTCAACTTTATCTTGTTGGATATTAGCCACCCTCTTGCATTTACATTTTGCTTTCCTTTGTCTACAACTTGGGTAGTATTCAGTGAGCATTGCTTCAACTTCCTCTTGCTTAGTATTGATGTGGAGAGTATCCAAGTGAGTTTCTAAGTGGCTGATAATGTCCTCCTTCATGTTGGTCAACAAATTGTTTAATTCTATCTTTGAAACTCTTGTGGATGATTTACTAATAGTGGATGTACTATCTCCTCTTGGTCTCTTAGTGAAGGTCCTGGAGTAATTTTTGTAGACCTTATATATTTCTTCAAATGGTATTTGAGAGATATCCCCTTGTACAATGAGGTTGAGGGCATCCGTACAGTCCTTGTTGACTCCCCTAAGAAATACTAACTTGAGGGATTCTTCTGATAACTTGTTCTGGGGGTTTTTCTTCAAGAAAAACTGAAACCTCTCCACATAATCTTCTAATGGATCATCCTCCTTTTTTGACATTCTAAAAATTTCATCTCTCCTCCTATCAGGTACCCTACAATAGTCTTGGTACTTCTCCAAGAACAATTTCTTCATGGTATCCCAATCAAGAACAACATCCTTACCTAATCCTATAAACCATCTTAGGGTTGCATCTTTTAGAGTAGCAAGGAAGAGTTTGAGCCTAGGAGCATCAAAAGTATAGTCATAACTTTTGCATAATACATCAAATTCAAACATAAATGTATCTGGGTCCTCAATCATTAACCCATAAAAAAATGGTAAGGCTGAAGGAGGGATATTCTTCAACACGGTAGCCCTTTCCTACTTAGTGATTGGGAACTCAAAGGTGGCACATTTAGGATCATCCACTGCATCTCCCATGGTTCAGTATGTCCCCTCTATTAGTGTGTTATATGTTGGTGATGGGGAAATTTCTTTTTAATAGTAAACCCTCACTCTGAGCACTTGATTCACCGATTTCTGTTATGGATTCTTGGCATGTAGAGGGAAGGAATCTGTCCAAAGAATCTCTCTACCTACACATACATGAAATATGGCTTTTATATAGTAGTGGTCCTGCACAGTGTTAGTGTATCTTTCTGGTGTTGTGAAAAAGAGTAAATTTAACAATTCTAATGCTTAAAACAAAAATGTAAACTATGAAAGCTCATAAAACAAGTCTGTGAAGATAACAACATCCTTGACAATGTTGCCAAAAATGTAGAGTCTAAACTAATATATTGTATGTAAACTTGGTAAAACCTACACAATTCAGAGGTATATATGGTTGAACAGTCCACTCAACATTGTAAAGACTACATTAAAGTGTCAACCCAAGGCTTGTAAAATTGTGATGGTGCTACACTGTATGTGCCTTCAAAGACTTGAGGCTGCCTAAGTTATCTTATTCAAGGTGTTCTACTTGCTAAAAACTCATAGAATTGCAAAATAGTAAAAGAAACAAATTAGCACTAATGGCTACAGGTGCCTACAACTTAACCTGTAACTGAACTGCTGCTAATAAAGTATGACTGTACCAACTCAAAACTAATCAAAACTAACAACTAAATTTATTCTAACCTTCAGAGTACTATTGGTTAACCAAAGTATTACATGTATGCCCATGAACATTCATTACTAATAATCAAAGTATGATATTCTAATTTAACTTGCATGTAATTCATGAAGTAATGATAAACACAAAACAACTACTAAGGATAAATAAACAACTATAAATGAAGTGAAGAATAGTTACCTTGAGCGGCCTACTCAAGTGGTTGTTCTCACTTAACTAGAACCAAATCTAACTATCATATTCTACACATCCATGTGAAATTGAACTTCATTCATTGCATATCACAAAAGATTACATACGATATTCTTCACATATTGTATTCAATGGAAATCATTCTGAATAACCACCATGTCTGTAGATAACTTGAAAAACAATTGATAATGAAATACTAAAATCAACTAACTTATCTAAGGACTCATCCATCGGCTATATACAAGCACGAGAGAGTTTATTCCAAGTAACAACTAATTGCAATCATTAACTTCCACTCCTAGATATCAAAGTATATAGTTAGAATTGAATTATTCAAACCATAACTGAAAAGAAAGAAGAATCCTAATAGAACTAAAACTCTGTAAAACAAAATCGCATGTAAAATACATAAACATTTATCATAATTCTATCAACAAACGAGTTCTTCTTCTCCAGTGCTTTATTAACTTGTTATAATGATGCATGTCCAATCTCCATCAGGTGTCTTCAAACAATAGTTATTGCATTTAGCTTAATCTGGAACTTCCCTTGTTTTGTTGTCCCAGTCTTCCTTTTGCTGCGGGTTACAACTTCTAGTTGCTACATACTATAGTTCCTCCTTGGCTGCAAAAAGGTCAATTCAAAAAACATATGCATAAGGCTAACTACCATAATTTAAACATAGAATTCCATCCACATTTCATGCATACTCACATATAAACCATGCAATACTATTATATCAATAACCATATTTCCATTACTATGATTTAGGTCCAAGTTTGTATAATAAGTATGAAAAGATAGCATAATATAGGAGTATTGTCTAAAAAGTATATCTAAAAGTTTCCGAAAGTATGCATAAAAACAATAGAAAATAGGCTAATAAAGAACCCATCCGATTTTAAATTTATTTATTATTTAATTTTTTAAAAATTGTTTATTTCAATTTTTTTTTCTTTATTTATTTTGGTTTTTTTCTTATTTATTTTATTTTTACTTTGAGTTTCAAATGTTCTATTTTTTTTTTTATTTTTAATTTTTTGTATTTTAACGCTTTTTTTTAATTTTTTTTTTTTTAATAATTTTTGATTTGATATTTACATTTTTTTGTATTTTCATTATATATTTGATTTTGTATTTTGGGATTTTAACTTTTTTTTTTGTATTTTGAGTGTTATATTTTGTTGTATTTTCACATTTTCACATTTTGGGATTTTTATGTTTTTTTTTTTGTATTTTTGGACTCTAGAGGACTAGACCAATAAAACAATCAAAACAAATGATGTGAAAATTAAAACAAAACGACACGAGAACCAAACACAGAGGGGTGGGGTTAGGATTCCGGAGGGAACTCAGACAAATGTTTGAAGTCTCATTGGAGTTTAGAAACCTGACAAAACAACATGGAAAGAAGACGATGACGAGGAAAGATGGGTTGGGTCAGGAATCTGAGTTAGACTCAGAATCTTAGAAGAAAGTCTGAATTCGATCCCAAGTCGCGATCTCAACAAGAGGACAATGGTCGGGATCAGGAACTCAAATAGGACTTGGACTAAGTCCAAGTCCAATTCAGAGTTCCGATCTTGAAAAAAGAACATGGGTCGGGATCAAGAACTCAAATGAGATTTGGACTAAGTCCAAGTTCGGTTCAGAGTTATGATCTCAACAAAAGGAGCCAAAAATGGTCCTAGGGAAATGCAAATTTGTTGGACCAAACACCACAAACAAGCCAGGACCAGGAACAAAAAATGGACCAGGATCCAGAGTACAAAGTTTGGATTTCGTTCCGAAACTTGAGTCCCAAACCAGACCACAAAGTGGGGTTGAGAAACTAAATTGGATCTAGACCTTCAAAAAGGTCCAAAGTCCAATTTAGGACCCAAAACTTGACAAATACAAAAGGGAACAAAGCAAGGTCTCGAGTTTGCAGAAAACTCTAGGACAAGACCAAAAAATAAAAAAAATGAAAGAACACAAAATGGAGACCAAAACAACAATGAAGGGAAAAGGGAAAAAATGTGACTGAAGACAACCAAGCGACAACACAATGAAACAAAACAACACAAAGGAAAGCAAAGGGGGTCCCTAGCTTTTCCAAGCAAAAAATTGGGGTGTGTATGTAGGGCATAACATGCAGTTTAGACTACAATGTATATTCTAAACAAAGCACAAATCGGACCTAAGTCTGATAAAACACCATTTGAGATTTGAAGAGGAAGACTAACTTCAATCAAACATCTCAAGATATTTGGGAGAAAATTCTACATCAAAAGAAATGAAGAAAACTTGGGTAATTTGATTTTAGATCTGATGAAGGTATTTTCCTTGGGTACTCTGTGACTAGCAAAGGATATAGATGTTACAATAAGAGGCTAAAGAGGATTGTGGAAAGTTTGAATGTAAGGGTTGATGAGATAATTTAGTCTACAAACATTCCAGAAGTAGAAGATGATGAAGATCCAATCCATAGCAATGATGAAGATTCAAAAACCGATTTTGAGAACACTATTACAAAGAATTTGACAAGGTATGTACAAAAAAACCATTTTGAAGATCAAATTATAGGAGATAATAATAGTGGAGTACAGACCCAAAGAAAAGTTGGAAAATTAAATGAACAAGTATTTTCACATTGTTATCATAAATTGAACCAAAATATTATACAAAAGCAAGCAAAGAAAAGGGTTGGTTAGAAGCCATGAAGGAAGAATTAAATCAGATTGAGAAAAATGAAACTTTTAACTAGTTCCAAGACATAAAGGAAAGAATGTTATAGGTACTAAGTGGGTTTTCAAAAACAAACAGAACGAAGATGGAGAAGTGATCTAGAACAAGGCTAGGCTTGTGTGTAAAGGATATGCTCAGATTGAAGTAATAGACTTTGAAGAGACATTTTTTGGCTCTTTCAACATTCAATAATTTTAAGGTGTATCAAATGGTTGTGAAGTCTACATTTCTGAATGGTTAGTTAGAAGAAGTCTACATTGAGCAAATGGAAGGCTTTCAATGCTCAGATAATCTGAATTTTGTATACAAATTAAGAAGGCTCTGCATGGGATTAAATAGGCTCCCAAAGCTTGGTATTCTAGGCTAGACAAGTATCTACAATAGCAGGGCTTATAGAGAGGCAGTGTGGATAGCAATTTGTACATAAAAATAGAAGGGGACAATTTGTTGATTGTTGTTTTCTATGTTGATGACATTATTTTTGGAGGAAATAGTGATGACATGTGTAAGGAGTTTCAGAATGCAATATAGAGTGAATTTGAAATGTCAATACTTGGAGAATTGTCTTTCTTTCTTTCCTTACATATTGCTTAGTCAGATAAAGGTATATTTATTTCTTAGAACAAGTACGTAAAGGAGATTTTGAGAAAGTTGAAGATGGAATAATGTAAACCAATACGTACACCTATGATTATCGGATGTAAGTTGAGTAAGGATGGTGAATTTTCTCTAGTAGACCAGAGCTTGTATAGGTCCATGATTGGCAGTATATTGCATGTGTCTGCATCTAGAGCAAATATAAGGTAGGTAGTTGGAATGGTAACTAGATTTTAAGAAACACCTAAAGAAACTCATGTCAAAGTAGTAAAGAAAATATTCAAATATCTAAAAGATACAACAAATTTTGGTTTGTGGTATCCTAACAGTGAAAATATCACTCTAACTGCATACATATATGTAGATTGGACATGAAGCATAGATGATCAAAAGATTACAAGTGGTGGATAATTATTTCTTGGTGATAATTGTGTGTCATGGTTGAGCAAGAAATAAGATTCAGTTTCTTTATCTACATTAGAATCAGAATACATTGTGCTAGGTTCATGTTGCACTCAGGTGCTATGGATGAAATAGAACTTGAAGGAGATGAAGGCTGAGTCTGATGAACCTATTTTCATTCTTTGTGATAATATTAGTGTTATAAACATATCAAAGAATTTGGTAATTCATTCAAGGAAAAAGAATATTGCAATCAAGTATCACTTTCTAAGGGAGAAGGTTGCAGAGAAAAAGGTAAAGTTGGAGTATATTGAAACCAAGGAACAAGTAGTAGAAATTTTCAAAAAACCACTTCCTAAGGAGACTTTTGAATTTCTCTGGAAGAAGCTGGGAGTTGTTTCTCCCTCCTCTTGGATCAAGAGGAAGTAGAAGTTGAGGGGGATCTTAGTCTCCCTACCACAAGAAGGCTTGGTGGTTATGTGGAATATTTTATAGAATAAATGTGGTATGGACTCCATGGGAGTATATCTAGAAACAAGTTTTCAGAGTGTGCAAAGTACCAGAAATACATGGGGGAGATTCTATTGAAATTTTCCATATATTTCAAAGGGGGAGTTCAGTGGAACTCAAAATGGTATATCCTCTAAGGAAAGAAATGAAAACTTGGTGGGGAGAAGACACAAATTTGTCTTCATGTGTGGCCATCATTTTTTTGTTTTCCATCAATGAAAATGGGGGAGATTGTTGAAAAAAGGTTACCATTGATGTCAAAGGTGTGTATGTTTTTAAAAGGTGATATGGTTAGAGGTGGCACTATCTTTTTCAGGAGTTGTAGTATCATACCTTTCTATGTTGGTAATTGTACTATCATATAATTTTGAGTTAAAGAAATATATGTTTCTATCCATATTGATAAAAGAAGTTGAGGAGTGTTTGTGTCCCAAAATTATGTATTAGGAGACATGTGTGACTCTTCACTATGATAGAGGTGATTTGGAAGCCTGTATCAGAATGTTTTAGTTCATTGTTTCTTAGTTCTCCTTTCTAAATGTGTTGTTAACTTTGCGGTTTAAGTCGAGAGTATTCCTACATATTCCAGAGTTTTTGGAAGATATTTTCAGCCCGGGATAGCCCAAATATATGATATTTATGCTGAGACCCTGAAAAATGATGAAAAGTGTTGATCTTGTAAAGTACGTATTAATCCGATGTCCTCAAAGTTTTTAAATATTTTCAATCATATACAATTATGATATTTCTTGAATATTTTTCTAAGAAGGCCATGTCTCACATAGTTTTCTCCTTGATTGAAAGTGTTGATCTCTTGTGAAGGCTCAAAGCCTAGTCTTATATCGTTATTGTTTTTTTGTTGAAAATACATTAGTTTTGGTGCTTTGGAGGTTGGGTTTTTTCTCAAAAGAAAATTTCTAGAGTAATGTAATATTTCTTTCTCTCTTGTTATTCTTTAGTGTTTTTACTATGATGGAATGCTATTAGAATTGTTTCATATTTCCTCTCAAGATTAATAAAAGTTAAGAAAATGTGAGAAGTTTATTGATATACAATTGCTATGAAGAATTCAAGCAAGAGACAAAAAAATATCAAATAGATTTTGAAGGAAAACTTTTTTTGATTGGAAGCCACGTGAAAATAAGATGCAGTAATCATAGATGAGTGAATGTGGTAATAGTAAGATATAGAGTCTAGTTCCCAATAAGTGTTGTTGAATTCAAAGCAAGCACCAACTTAGGGACCTTATGTGATGCTACTAGAATAATAACACTTCATAGAAGTAAATCTTTACTCTAGAAGCCATTTGACCAAATCAAATGGCTTTGATCAACCTTTGGGATCCAATCGCCCTCCAAGGTTAAAGTAAATTCAAACCTCTCCATGTTTCAAGGGAGAACTAACAAAGATGCAATAGACAATCAACTTAAATCTAATTCAAGTGATATTTTTCTATGAATGATTTTTTTGCTGAAGAGATATTGATTTTTGTGCTACTAAAATCTACCTCACCTATTAAAAGGTCATGGGATAATCTTCAGCATTGGTAAAAAGATTAGGGGAAATCAAATACAAGATCACAATACCCTTTTTAACTCCTTCAAGGCTGAATACTATCATATGGAAGCCATGAAGACTAATGCATGAAATAACAACTAGATGTTTATGTCAAAGGACAAGATTAGTAATTTCACAATTAGGAAAATATACCACACTTTATTTGCAAAGTTGGATGTTTATGAAATTAATAAAAAATAGTCTAGTTCCCAACAAGCGTTATTGAATTAGAAGCAAGAGCCAACTTAGGGACCTTATGTTATGTTACTAGAAGACTAACGCTTCATAGAAGCAAATATTTATGCTAGAAGCCATTTGAAAAAATCAAGCGGTGTTACAATGACAATTTAGTGTGTCAAATATGACGAAAAAAATATAATAGGAAGCTATTTGGCATTCAAACATTGTAGACCATTGATTTATTTATTGCTTGCATTTCACTTTATTTTACAAATTTATTGATTGGGACAATGGAATAGAAGGAATTAGTTTCCCACAATCATTGTTGTGGTTAGCATACCATTGGTCACAAAGAAGAGTCTTCTTTTCTTGCCTTGTATCAAGAAGACTTCACGATTTATCATTATGTGTTGGAACATAATGAATATTGATAAAGCCATAGTAGGTGATTGTCTACATATTACTTCGGCCACATTATATTGTGTGAATGTAGATAGGCTCCACTTGTACTTATCTCTCTCTCTCTCTCTCTCAATTTATAATTTTTTTTTTTGGATTCTATTATCATTTGTAATCTGTTACTTCATCTAGTGTATCCTTTTGTATTAATAAAATCAAAACTTTAGGAAGCATCAAGTATAGTGACTAATAGATATTATGAGATATCATAGAATATTAGGTAAATAGATTTGTAAAAAAGTGGTGGATATCCCAACCAACTTTCACCAACAAAAAAAACTCTTGAAATGGTATTGCACCAACCCTAAAGGCTCAATATGCAACACAAAACATAAGAAAATGATGGATTCTTCAACTCTCTAACTGGCTACCATTCTAACAACTTGGACAAATTTGCAACTTCTCACATGTTCAATCCACATGCCCCATCCACTGCAAACATATTTTTCTAATCAATGGAAGCTACTTGAATTTCTCTTCCTACTTGGAGAAAGCAGAATAGGGAAAACAAATCCAACTAGAAAATCTACTAATAATTCAATATTACAAGCTCATAGCCCTTCCTAGGTCAAATATGATTCCCAATCAATGATAGAATCCTCACACTTGTAAGCACTCTTTTCAAATAAGTGGGAAAAGGTGTCTAAAAGATTACCAATGATCCAACTAGGCTTGTGTACACTCCATCTAGCTAAAACAACCTTCAAGAAATGCACATCTTGGCCCAGTCACTCTAAGAATGGTGAATGAAGGATAAAAATGTCTCTTGAATACTTTGTTACATGCCATTGGTAATACTCTCTAATTCCTTTTGGAAGTTCACATTAATGTTAAAAGAACTTTAGAAAAAAATGGAAGCCTAAATGACAAGGAACTAAACACAAAACAATTCCCAGTTGTTTCCTCTTTCACATTTGTTTGGGAAAACTGTTGGTTTCCATAGTTGAAATTTCCCCAATAGTTACAAAATTGCTACCACCCTATATGTTTGAAAATTTCCATTGGAACTCGTGAAACTAAAACTAATTACTATCATTTGTTCTTCAACTTCCACAAGCCATAATGCTTGCATATTGAGTTGAAACAGGATGCCATTTTTTTGAAAGTGCATAAAGTTAGAGAGGAATTTGAATATATAATAATATTCAAGTTTTGATGCCACAAATGTGTTATTTTTTCCTCTATAACATAATTGTGTTTATGAGGCCAATAGTGGTAAGAACCAATCACTACATCACATTATCTTTTCCAAAGCTTGAATCAATACGTTCCATATCATATCAAACCTTTTCCAAAATATGCAACCTCTAAAATTTGTACTCAATATTTTTTTCCTTAAATCACACCTCCCCAATATGAAGGTTTCTGGTCCTTGAAAGCTTAGTAGCATGAATAGGGTAAGTGCATGGATCTATGACACAATTTTGGCTCTTAAGATGCCACTTTTTTTTTTCTACAAAATATGATTTCAATGAGAGAATGAAGATAGTTATGCTCAAAATTTCAAGATGCAACAAGAACAAGAATTGAACTGCTCTGATTCTAGTTTCTAAGCTACTAATTCTTTTTGAAATTAATGAATATTAAGGGTCTCAAAAAGGGGGGGCCCAAAACAAGTTCCATTTTTATAAAAAAAAGAACATAGTGCCTGAGGGCTCCCCCCTTTTTGATTAACTTTTTTTTTAGAATTTCAAAAATCCAAATGGTGAGAAATTAGCTAACACCATGTAGTTTATCCTCGTTATTTTACATAATTTTTTTAATGAATATATAAATATTTTATGAATTTTGAAAGTGGACACATCCTGCAAAGTTGAAATTTGAGCGTGCTTCCCCCTAATTTTTTTGAAAACTAATCAAAAATTGATTTTCTTTTCATCATGTGTAGAATGGAGTCTAGTTTTTAAAAATGCATTTTTTTTCACATTTTAATGAACGAGTAAAAATCTATCCCAAAACTAGCACATGTTGGTTTTTGACAAAAAATAGAGGCATTTACAATAGAAGTTATGGATCAAAACCTTAACTGAATCAAAACGAAAAAAGAATTATATATTTAGATAGCTAATAGAGAGGTTGGTGCCATCATATTTTTTTTATAAACTTGCATTGAAAGACATGCAAACGTGATGGTGAGCAGAAATGAAAATATGAGGAAATTTGGAAAATCCTATCAATTCACTCATCCAAAGTAGGTCATTTGGCGAGCACCAAATGTGACGTGTCATTTGGCGAGCACCAAATTTGGCGCTCTCCAAATGACCTACTCTAAACAAAATATAACTTTCCCCTCTCTTTGGTTGACCACTTTGATAATTTTGAAAATGCATGGTTTATGATCGTAGATGGATAGTTGAGGTTTTACCTTTCCGCTCTTCCCTAACTCTCTATCCATCTGAAGTCTCTCTCTCTCTTCCCGCGCTACTAGATCTCTCTCCTCCCCATTCCTCCATCCTCTCTCTCCCCCTCTCTCCCGGTCTTTGTCCTCTCACTGTCCTTCTTCTTTCTCTCTCTCCCTGGTCTCTTCCTCCCTCTATCCTCTCCCTCTCTCCTCCCCCTCTCACTCTCTCGTTTCCTCCCTCTCTCTCTCTCCCTCTTTCTCTCTTTCCCTCCATCTCTCTCCACTCTCTCTCCTCCTCAGGTCTCCTTCCTCCCCTCTCTCTCTTCCTTCCCTCATTCTCACTCTCTCTTTCTCTCTCTCTCTCACTCCCGGACCCTCTCCCTCTCTCTCCCTCTCTCTTCCTCTCTCTCTCTCTATCCCTCTCCCTCCTCTCGGGTCTCACCCCCTCTCTCTCTCTCCAAGTGTCTCCCTCCTATCCTCCCTCTATCTTTGTCAGGTCTCCCATCCTGCCTCTCCCTCTGTCTTGTCAGGTCTCCACGTCCTGCCTCTCCACTCATGGCCGCCATCTGTCATCATCCCTCTTTCCCTCTCCGTGTCCTCCCTCTCATCCTCTCTCAGGTCCCTCCTCCCTCCTATCTCTCTCCCATTACCCTCTATCTCCCCTCCATCCACCCCCTCCACTCTCTTCATTATCCACCCCCTTTCTATCTCTCTCTCCCTCTTTCTTTGATCCATCCACTATCTCCCTCCCTCCCTCCAAGTCCTCTCCCTCCTTGTCTCCTCCATCCCCTCTCCCTCTCCTACTCTCTCAGGTCTCTCCCTCCACCCCTCTCCCATCTTGATCTCCCCTCCACCCCTCTCCATCTCCCTCCCTCTATCCGTCTCTCCCCCCCCCTCTCCCCTCTCTCTCTCTTGTCCACCTCCCTCTCCCTCTCTGTCCACCCCTTCCTCTCTCCACCCCCCTCCCTCTCTCTCATTCCTCCCTCTCTCTCCCTCTATCTCCACTTTTCCTATATGCTCTCTCCCTATATCTCTCCCATCCATCTATCTCCCTCCCTCTATCCCCCCTCTCTCTCTCCCCTCTCTCAGGTGGGAGACTTAAGAAATGAAAGGAAGTCAAGAAAAACTTTGCATGGGGTCAAAGTTCGGGATTAGAAATGAAATAAAGTATCCGGGAGATTAAAGGTAAAATCATCACGAGGATTCCGGGGTTAAAAGTTGAGTTAAAGAATTAAAGGTTAAAGTTAAAGGTATAGTTAAAAGAGGTCCGGAATAAAGAAGAATAAAGATAGAAAATGCGTCGAAAGAAAGAACATAAAGATTAAAGATGTAATTCCGGTAAAGGATTAATAAATAAAAACCTCGGGGTTAAAAGATTAATCGTTCAGGTAAAGAGGATGGAAGTCGAAATCAAAGGTCAAATAAAGGTTCGGTCATCGAATAAAGTCGTCGAAATAAATCTTTCGCATCGAGAGATAAAATCCGTCAAATTCAGGATTCGGAAATAAAATAAAATCATCGTTCGATTCAGGATTCAAGTTAGTCAATCGATCGTTCAGAAGTCCGATAAAATCAAAGTCATCATATCGAAAAGAAGATATCGGAAAAGACAAAGAAATCGTAAAATTAAAATTCGGGATTAAAGAGTATATGGTCCGTCGCGTCCATTCGGGGATTCCGGATAGATTAAATATTAAAGGTTCGGATTCAAGTTCGTTCGGTCCTAATCGCGTCGAAATAAAAGAGATAAGGTCGGAAATAAAATAAAAATCAAAATGTCAAAAATAAAATAAAGTCCGAAATAAAATGTCGCTCAATTCGTCAAGGTAGAGGAGTTTAGGGTTTAAGGTTTACAATTTATGTGGTTTTAAGGGTAGAGGTGTAGGGTTGAGAGAGAGTTATTGAACAGAAGGTAAGCAGTTTAAGGAGTTTAGGCTTTAGGAGTTAAGG
>VDFB02000015.1:31324250-31413679 GCA_007258455.2 Sequoia sempervirens
CACTCCCTACCATGCTACATAGACTAATCTATCTCACTCCTATCCCCTCTCTCTCTATCTCAAGTCTCACTCCCTTCCTCTCTATATTTGGAAAAAAATTCAAAGCAACACATTTGGTGCTCGCCAAATTTGGCGAGTGCCAGTGCCTTATTTGGCGCTCTCCAAATTTGGTGAGTGCCAAATGTGTTTTTACCTTGAAATGATAAAATAGGGGTTGGACTTGTGATTCAGGCCCACATGCTTCTACATTTGTCTGGTTTAACACTTTATCCAACTCAGAAATGCCTTTTTTATGCAGTTGACTCACTTTTGTACCAATCTATGCTTGATCCATCACCTTTTTACCACCAATTTGTATGCTATACAACGTAGAAGAAGACATTTTGAATTTTCTACATCATTTTACATTATCTTAGGTAATATATTCATTTTGGTAATACTGAAATGTTTTTATTTAGTATATTTGTTTATTTTTGACAATATAAACTAATCCTTTCATGATTTTATAAATCATAACAATTGGACATAGAATTCAACATTGAATTAGATGGGAGCTATATAAAAAAGTTTAGTTTTTATGAGTTTGAAGAAAAAATGAAAAAAATGAAAAAATTTCAATGAATTCATGTTTAAACCTATATAAACAACATCAACTTAACATAACTTTTCTTATGAATTCTATTTGCATTGCTTATAGTAGTCCATTTCCAACATGGCTAGTGGAATTCACTCTATTTCATTTTAGGCAAATGTTTATATTGAGTTTTTTTGTTTTTTTTTGACAATTTATAGACCATTCATTTGATGATTTTATTAATCTTCATTGTTACACATAGAATTCAACTTTAAATTAGATGGATCCTACATGTAAAAGTTTAATTTTTAGGAGATTGAAGATAAAAAATGGAAAACATGACATAATAGATTCAAATTCATTATTAGTGATGGTTGTGGGAAATTTTTTATTTTCAACTAATTTGGAAAACCTAAGAGTTTTCGTCAATGTTAATGCAAGTTTCCATTAATTTTTTTGTGCCATAAAAATTTCACCTTTATCATGTGCTTAGATAAAGTCAAGTGACTTGACATAGTTGTTAATGCAAGTTTCCATTCATTCATACCATTTACCTTTCTAAGAAATAAAAAGGGAAAATTTTGTGCAATTGAAAATGCTTTTTGTCTTTCTAAGTTACCTCATTTCTAAAGAAATAGTGAATAATTCCAAGATATAGCATCACAATCCCTTCTTTGAATTCATGTTTTGCATGGCTTGGTTGACAATCACAATGTGGTTTTGACAACAATAAGCACAAGATTCTCTAGTTTCCAAAGGTGGAATCAAGTTATATCCTGGGTTTGACACTTATTTGCTCCTAAGTACTTGTCCACACTCCAAATACTCCCCTCAAACCCTTCTAAACATTGATCAACACTTACATGAAGCAATTTTGTACAAATCCATCAAAGTAATAGGTTTTACACATTATAGTTGCAAAAAGAAACAAGTTGTCCTCAATAACTCACACAAAATGATGATTTAGCAACCCTCCTTTTGTAAGCACATGCATATAGACCTATAGAAAATTAGTACCAAGTTTCATATATTTTCACCAGATGCATCAAAAGTTATGGGTTTTTTGAAGCTCACTATAAACCCTAGGTTGGGAAAATAAATGTTTGATAAGTTACATTAGTTATGCAATGTAAAGTAATGATTTGAGTTTCAAAGATATACAATGTTGTAATAAGCGATATGAATATGTTTCATAAAATGCTTGGTGTGTTTCATAAAAATGCAATGTAATCAATAGTATGGATATGTTTGAAAAAATTCATTACTTACTTTTCTTGTGGTATGGATGTAGACATGTATGAAAAATTTTGTAGCATAGACATGTTTGATAAGATGCATTGGTAGAGTTGTTCAGAAAATGTGGTAGCATAGAATAAGGCAGTGAGCTTTTTGAAAGAATGCCTGAAAGAAATGTGGTCTCATGATGATGTCCATCACCATGATACCACATTTATTGGAGGTATTTTTCCAAACAACTCACCACATTCTTTCATAAAATGCTTTGGTAGACATGTATGGAAAATTTTGTAGCATAGACATGTTTGATAAGATGCCTTGGTAGACATGTACGAAAAATGTGGTTGCATAGACAAAGGTGGTGAGCTGTTTGAAATAATGCCTCAAATAAATGTGGTCTTGCATGGTGATGTCCATCACCATGAGACCAAATTTCTTGGAGGCATATTTCCAAACAACTCGCTTCCTTCTTTCATAAAATACAATGTAATCAATGATATCAATATGTTTCATAAAATGCATTACTTAATTTTTTCTATTTGTGTTTGTGAAGATGTAGCATTAAACGTCATGCCAAGGAAATGAAAAAATCCTCTAACACCAGAGGAATGTGAAGTTAAAAATGCAAGGAGAAGAGAATAAAAAATTCAAGCTCATGAAGCAAAGAAATTGTAGTCCATACAACAAGAAATTCCCGTGTAATCTAAGAGAGATGTCCAATTAGCAACACAAAGGGCACAAATGAAAAAAATTCATGGAAGGACACAAATGGATCCCGAAGTTGGGGGCACATCATCAAACATAGGTGAAGTTCAATGCACATCTCCAGTTGAAGACACATTAGCAACAACATGTGGTTTTCTAAGTACATCAAAAATTACATCTCCAGTTGAAGAGACACCATCAACAATATTGGATTTTGAAAGTACATCAACAAATACATCTCTATTTGAAGACACTCCACATATGACATATCAAGTTGGAGGTACAACATCATTTACATTTCAATCTCAAGGCATGTCATCAATTTCACCTTCGATTGAAGGTACTCGATCTATTCCTAATGTTGTTGACATTCCTAGCGTTGACAAAAATTTACATTTAAGAACTCCTAGAGTTTTGCATAGAAAAACTAGATTTTTGATTGATATTGATTCCAATGTTTTTTTTTTTGATGAATAGGAAGCTATCTATATTAATTCAAATATAAAGATACAAATTCACAAAAAAAGGGTGGGTGGTAGAAAGGCACACCCCAAGAGTCACATGGGCAACACCCAGAAAATTAACAGATCACGTTGGCTAAGCCCAGAAGTCCAAAATTACAAAGATAATAAAGGCCATTAAGTGGCCAGAGTAGTGTCAGCAGATCTAGGAGGGTCTTTGTCATCCAAAATTTTCCCCCATAAATCAACGGGGTCTAGAGTGACGTTAGGAGGGGGACCCCAACCATCATCAACATCTTTTTTCTCTTTATCTTCTTCCTCGTGCCAGGGCGAGATTGCAAGCGCCAGACGCGGGAGCGCTTTACCAGTGACTAGCCAGCCAGAGCTAGAAGCAGGAGGATCATCAGAGAGCCACTCGGAACCACCACTGCCACTCCCCGAAGCATTGCCAGAAGGCCACCCTTGGCTAGCTCACGGTGAAGGAGAACAGTTACGCTGAGGAGTGTGAGAATCCCGCTGAGGTGGGGGTTGTGAATGGGGATGCATAGAGCCACTCCGATACCGGCCCTTGGAGGGCGATCGGCCACAGGAAGAGGTGGGTGAAGCGGGGACCCAAGCAACAGTACAAGGGGCATTACCCCTGTGGTCCAGGAGAACTTGGAGGTGAGCAACCTAAAGTGCAACTTTGTTAGCTTGCACTTGAACCTGTAAAAACACATTAGAGCAAATCATAGCTTTAGCATATAAAGAAACATGAATATCCATTCGAGTATGTGAAAAAATGCAAGCATTTTTGTCCTTCCAAATATTGAAGAGAATTTCCACCCTAAAAGTGTGCCAAAGCTGGGTGAATTTTGCAGGAATTCTGGTAGAATCTCCAAGTAACACCATATGCCAGGAGAAAGGTTCTGGCTGAAAGGGTCGAAAAAAGTCATGAATCCAAATCCAAAGCTGCTGAGCTCTAGGACAAAACTAGAAAAGATGCTTAAAATTATCAGCTTGCCCACAAAAAGGGCAGCGAGGGTCCTGGACCCCCAGGTGGACCAACCGAGAGCCCACAAGCAAGTCCTGGAAAAGAATACACTAGGAAAAGTGGGAAAGCTTCATATCAACACTTGCAGACCAAGTAGCAGAAAATATTTTATGCCAGACATGAGTGGGGGATTGAAGAAGCCACCTCTGGTTCAAACTATGAATCATAAGAAAATGTGGTGAGAGCCACCTATAACCAAGCTGAGGCTTGTAGTTCCTAAAAGGGGTGTCTGGATACTACTTCCAGTCTTTCCACCAAGGTTTGGTCCCACAAATTCTAACCTTATGAAGCATTTCAGTAGGAATGGCATTCACCAGACCATCATAAGTAGCATGGTCCTAGTTATGAATCCTGTACTGGGCACAAAAAACATCCCACGACATGATACGCATGGTGGGTCTGGAAAAAATCTGTTGCAGGGTTTGGATACCCTTTTTGTGAAATCTGAGCACCTTAAGACCGGGTGACTTAGCCATAGGCTGACCATTGCTAGCAAAAAGAGGAAACCACCAAATATTGTGCTGGTTGAGAGAGAGCCCATCTCAAAAACTAGAGCCAGCCCAACGGAGCCAAGGTTTGACAACTTCCCAGGCCCGCCAGATGCTTTTGGCCACAAAAGTCCCAACAATCTGGATTGGTTCATTCATGACCAGAAGGGTTTGAAAGCCAATCCCCTTCCAGGCAGGTCTATGAACAGGGAAGCCAGATTGAATACTATGCCTGAGAAGAATTTTCCAGGCCTCGTCCCCAGTAAGGGCACAAATAATCCATTTAACACACAAAGCAGTCCCTTGTTGTTGAGTAGATAACAACCCGAGACCTCCTGAGTCTCTGGGAAGGCAACAAAATTCCCAAGACACATGATGAAACTCTTTGTGAGTTTTAGAGGAGGCCCATAGAAATTCATGAAGCAACTTCTCAAGCTTGCCATAGGCCGCTTTGGAGGGGGCCCAACAAGAAGAATAATAAACATGGGTGGCCGCTAGGATTTTGGAACACACCTAGAATTTCCCTGCTAAAGAGAGGGGCTTGGTAACCCAATAAGCAAGCTTCTGCTCAACTCTGGAGAGAACGACTTGTCAAAGCTCAACCAGAGACACCTGAAAAGCAAAGGGAATGCCCAAAAACTAAAAAACTTTGCTAGGCCCAATCCACTTCCAACCATACTGTTGCAGCCACAACAGAGAGGGCAAGATAGACTGTTAGTAACACAAAGTTTTATGCCACTGGATTGCATAGCCGAAAGTAAGACAGAAAGTATTAAGACACTCAAGAGTCGCCGCAATGAAATCTTCATCCTCTAGAAGGGTGAGGAATGAATCATTAGCAAAATAGCCATTAACAAGTTGAGCCTGAGAGTTGGGCAGAGAAATGCCCTTGACTCACTGCTGGGAAACTGCATTGGCCAAAAGGTAACCAAAACCCTCAGAAACAAGCATATATAAAGAGTGGGCCAGCGGGCACCCTTTCCTAATGGAATGAAAGAGGCCAAAGGCAGAGGATTGACAACCATTGATAGTGATACAAGCTGAGGCATCTGCAAAGAGCATTCAAATAGATTGAATGAAATTGGGCCCAAAACCCAAGGCTTACAGCATAGCAAGAATAAATGGCCATTTAATGCGATCATAGGCCTTGGAAAAGTAAATCTTAATGAACATGACTTTTTGGTTTGAGTGTCTGGCCCATTCCATGCCTTCCCAAACAACGATGATATTATCCAAAATAAATCTAGATTTGATAAACCTAGTTTGTTCTGGGCACACAATCTGAGGTAGAAGATGGCAAATTTTAAGAGCCAAAGCCTTGGCGATAATCTTTTAGGAGACATTAAGAAGCGTGGTAGGTCTCTAGCTGCAAATGTCTTCTGGGTCACCCAGTTTAGGTATGAATTTTATGTTACTTTTATTAATTAATTTACCTAGAGAATTAGAATGAAAATCTTCTAAGTAAACTTGATGCAGATCATGCCCAATATCGCCCCACATGGCTTTGTAGAATTCACAAGGGAATCCATCAATTCCTGGGGCTTTGTCATCAGCCATGGAGTAGACAGCCTCTTTGAGGTCATCAACTAATAAAATTTGATCACAAAATATTTTTTGAGCTGAAGAAAACTTGTTTGGCAAAGCAAAAAGGCAATCTTGCAGGGCTTGCTATTGCACAGGTGTGACTTCCTGTGCAGTGAATACTTGCTCATAATGATGCACAAAGGCATAGAGAATGTTAGGAAGCTCAAAGAGCACTTGAACACCATATTTTATTTTTTTAATGCCCAGGGATGAGTGCTTGGCATGCAGAGCCAAGAAAAACTCTTTGGAGGCACGATCACCAACTTTTAGCCAATGTAGTCGGGCTTTGATTTGCACTCCTCTAGTAGCATAGTTGTTAGCAATTTGTTTCTTGTGTCGTAGCTCCACCACCTTGACTTGTAATGAAGGAGAAAAGGGGTTGGCTGCCAAAGCCTCAGAGGCAACACAAAGGTTAGCGGTGGTAGCCTCATAAGACCGCCAGCAAAAAATAGCTAGCTGGCACCCATAAATGCACAAAATCTAGCCGTGTGGATGATAGCTTCATTCCACCAAGAAATATAGCCTGTATGATGAGCTGGCCTGCACTCCAAATTCCAAACTTTGCGAATGTGGGCCAGGGTAGGCTTGTGGCAGAGTAAAGACATGTTTAAAAAAATGAGTTTTACGCATACTAGGCTGTTGAGTCTCCCATTCAATGCAAAAAGAAATGGGGAAGTGGTCTGACAAAGTCACATCCACTAACGACTTAACCGAGAGAGATGAGCTGTCAAATGAGAAAAAAGATTGCGTCGAGGTCATGGCACGATCAAGGTGCTTAAAAATTCTGTCAGAACTGGCTCGGTAATTGCACCAAGTGTGCCAGAGAGAATGAGAATGGCGACGACCAATATTGGGATCAAAAAGCCCCAATTTATTGCGCATGTAAAACCACACCTCCCTTTCCCCAGTTATCCATCTGAATGGCAAAGTTCCATCTTTTTCAGATGCCATTTCTACCATATTGAAGTCCCCAAAGAGTAACCAGGTAGCAACTGGTAAAGAATCAACAATCCAACACCAGAGCAAAGAGCGTTCCACAACATCATTAGAAGAATTACAATAATAATCCCAAAGGAATGATTATCAATGTTGAGAAAGATCCAAACAAGCCGATGAGTGGGATCAGACCCGTGGTCGACCACAAAGGAGTGCCAACGTGGGGCCAAAAGGGTGACAGCTCTACCACGCCCAACATCATGGGTAGTACAAAACATTTTACTAGCTGGCCAAATAGAACGGCTAGTCGCAACAAGCAAAAAACCAAAAATTTTAACTTCTTGGAGATAAAGCACTTCAACACCAGAGTACTTGTACAAAGTATCCCTAACAAAATAATTTTTGGAGAGGTCTGTCAGACCTCGAACATTCCATGAAAGGAACTTCATGAGTTAAACTCCTCCATGTTTTCAAAAATTGATTCCTCTTCATTCAGAGAAGAGAAATGATTATGTAAAAATTTTGCCGGAACTGATCCAATTTGAATGGACGGGGAGAGAATCCTCTATTTTTCATGAACATATTCCCCTTCTTCCCTAGGAGGGGAAGGGCTACGAGAGTGCCTGTGAGCTCCTATCATAGGAGAAGACACATTTAGTTGTGTTAACATGATAGCAGCCGACTGAGGCATAGCCTTTGGCCTAGGATACTATGAAACATAATCAGCTCCAACCAGAGCTTCTTTCCCCTTCATAGAAGGGTTTGAAACATCTTTCACTGGCTCAAAGGTCACAGGACCCGACCCAGAACCAGTGGAATTATTCTTTCGGTTTGTAACCGTAGTCCATTTTGCATCAGGTTTTGCAGCAGATGCAGCTGCCGAATGAGGTTTTTCAGCATCTCGTGGTGGAGAAGGTGTATGAGGCACTGCTAAAGGGAAGTCCTTTATCTTGTGGTCCACTGACTGACACCTATAGAACGTGTTGGGAAAATTAAAATATGTGACCTTCTAGGTGTGGCAGAGAGCTCAAATTTGGATATTAATGGAGTCTTTTAAATCTTTGGAAAGGTCCACTTCCACACAAACCCTCTTTTGGGGGCGGGCCTGAAAGAACCTATCTGGCTCAATGCAAATAACCCTCCCCAGTGAGGAGGCTATACTATTCAAAAATGACACACAAGGTAGGGGTAGACCAGGGAATTCAATCCAAACTGGGACTCACAACTTGGTGTCATCCGAGATAGCAAAGTCACAAGTCCATGCTTGAAAAACTAGCAGAGAAGACTGGACATACCAAGGCCCATGGCCTAAGATGGCCTGCACATGATTGAACTCCGCAAAGCGGAACAAAAGAAACCCTTGGTTAAGTTTTGGACCATATCAAGGTGGACCCCATGAGGGACCCAAGCCTTGTTAACCCAATCTTTAAGCACACTTTCAGGGGGAGTTCTCCCAACAAAATACCCAACAAGGGTGTATTGCTCAAGCCATTGGTAGGCAATATCAAAATATGGTAAAGGAAAAACCACATCAGTTGGTGAATTAGAGCACTTACCTCGTGGAAGACTTTCAAAACAAATTTCTTGGGACGTTTGTTTGGAGGAGGAGCCATTGATTATCGTCGTCGAACCGCTAACACTAGCAATAACTGCTGGATTAGAGCCGGTTGAAGGCATATTAAAACAAAAAACTGCAGTAAATGCAGCCATACACACAAGAAACAAGGGTTTTCCTATGCAAAGTGTGCAGTATGATGCAAAAGGGTGACTGCAGAAAACACAAAACCCTAGCAGAGCTCATACACCTCTTGCATCTTTCCCCTCAAAATTGATTCCAATGTTTTGAAATGGATTCCTAATAAGATTCCAAAATGTACATGTGAAAGATATGCACAAAGGATATGGAGTTTATTTTTTGAGACGCTAAGTGAGGGTGGAAGATGTCAACTATTTGTTGAAATGATGAGGCAACTCAAATTTAGGCCCACCATGAAGGCTCTTGGGCTAAGAGTTTCAAATGACTCAAGTGAAAATTTTATTATAAAGAACTTGATGAGTGCATACGAGAGTGTGGGTTCTACCTCACACAAGCTACATTGTTAAGTAGTCAAATAAGGAACAAGCTAAACCTTTCAAAGACAAGTAATTCTTTGAAAATAAGTAGATCATCTCTAATGAGAGCCAAAGGAAGGCATGAAAGAGTGGAGGATCCAAATAGCAACGAGTTATGGGAATTATCGCCTGTAGAGTGCCACAAAAAGATAAAAGAATTGCTCAAGCCTTGAGATATATAATAGTAGATTATTGGAAGGATAACACAAGGACCTCTCCCAATCAAATAGATTTTGTAAGAAGGAGAATTGGCTGTCAAATCCGTGAGCCACATCTAAAGCATTATTTGGATACCACTCAAACCCAATTCTTTGCTGATTTTGTACGAAAGTTTCCTCAAATTAAAATTTCAAAGGTATTTTGAAATGCTAAAGCCTTTTTATGTCAAAATAAATCACACACGCACTACTTGTTGTTGTAGAGTACATATTGAGTTTTCTAACCATTATGATGTTTATCAAAGTATATGTGTAGATATGCATACTAACAATTTTTTGTAGGAACGTAACATAAGGCCTCCACCTAAATCCTCAAGGGAATTCTTATCTTCCATTTTATGTGAAAGAGTGGATGGTCAATTTTTTTACAAGTCATGTTTGGATGGTACATGTGATCATTGTGGTGGCATGTGACATTTTCCAATTTTCCAACATGTGGATAGTACACACACAATTGGAAAGAAAATTGTGGAATTTGGAAAATACAAGACAATGGCCTATAATCTAAAAGATGGGAAAGAAGCAAAGAAGTGTCATTTGGTCAGTGATAAGATTCTAGTGTATCAGTTTATGGGAATTTTCCATGATTAGGTGGTCTATGAGTATGCAAGGAATAGACATAGAGCTTGATGGTTGGAATCACAATTCAAGTTATGCAAGGACACATTTCCACTTCATAATATCATTTCAATTGTCGAATTTGTAGAGAAATACACATTAAAACCACATAATGAGGTGTAATCATAGTACTACAACTCCACGCAGGTTGCTATATTTGTGCATATAGAATTCATTCATGCAAATGATAGTACAAAGGATAACATGAAAGTATTGAGGGAGTATAACTTTTACATCAGTGATGATCGTACACATTCTATAGAGTTTGTGAAAGGTTGCTTTCAGATGTTCTATGTTGATCTAGCTAGCAGGGGCATTCATTCAATTATCATATCATATGGTCAGATAATTGTACATCACAATTCAAGAACTCGAAAATGTTTTACTGGTTGAGCAGGATGCATAGGATCAATGGTGTTCCCCATATGTGGAACTTCTCAGAGGTCAAGCATGGAAAGGGGGAGCATGATGGAGTAGGTGCATTTATCAAAAGAGCCTTAGCATGAGAAGAGTTAAAGTACAAAGACAATGTAAAGTTGACAAAATCAAGATCAATTATTGAGTGGTGCAATCATGCAATGGGTCTAGGTAGTGAAGGTAATTCTTTAGTTCATATATTTTTTCATTTAGTAGATGATACTAACATTGCAAAATATGAGGATTGTTGTACACTAACAAGATCTAGTGAGCTACACTCTTTTAGAAGCTCCAATGCATGTACATGGACTATCCATACACAAAAGATGGAATTCTTTTGTTTTGCATGAAAAATTCAAGCATGGAATGATTGCGAGTGAACAGAGTGGGTTTACAAATGGTCTATACAAAGTCTAACCCCAATTGACACTTATTAGCTCCCGACGACTCTACAAATCACGAAGATGCAATCATCCATTGACTTTGATCATGTATCAGACCTACTAGAACCAGGTAATATATATTACTTTTAGGTTTTATTTTAATGTTCATTAAATACATATAACAAGATGAACATATCAATGCAGGGAATTTTTATGCAGTGATTGCATATGAAGACAATGAAGAGGTGGAAACAAAGATTTTGGCAACCTAATGCTATATGCTCCTTCTAGGGTTTTTCACCTAAAAGGAGATAATATTGGAGCCAAAATGTAGTGTTTACACTTAAAGAGGGATATGATAGAGATGCAATATGCCTAAATGAAGTAAACTAAATGTAAAGAACTAAAAAATACTATTGATTATGTATACAAAACTAAGAAATATGAAGTGTTTGAAAACATAGTGTTATTTGCAAAAGACCTAAAAAGATGAATAAAAATGCAAATAGAATTAAACAAAAAGATGTAACACATAATGTGTGCACATATAAGCCTAATGAAGACTAGGAAATACTCTGAAAAATTGGAAATATTGACTTTTTGACTGACTGGGACTCATTTTCCACCCTGGGCGAATTAGTCCCAAATCATGGTTTTTGCCTAGAATCTTGTTTTTGCCAAAAGGGTATTCGAATCTAGATTTAGCTTTGACAAGAACCTCCAATGGGACTCATTCACCATCCATGGGGAATCAGTCCTTTTTTTTCTTCTAAAAAGTCAAGTTTCATACCTGCACTTTGTCACCTACACAACACTTCTTGACATAAACCCAGATCTAAATCTCTGAAAAACACCTAAAAATAGCTTTAAATTTATTTTCTAATGTGGGGTTTTCCTTGGTCAAACCCCTAATTTGGAAATTAAACCTTGAATTAATAAAATCTGCATAAAATCCTAGCCCTAAGTGTGTCTAAGACTAGTAAAATATGAAGTAAGACAAAACCCTATTCTAATGTGCTATAATAAGATAAGAAAATGTCATTTGAATGATGCAATACTTCAATCCAATAAACCCTACAACATTTCAAATGAATGTAAATGACATGCAAACCTTAAATATGAAGATAGAGAGAAAATGGAAGATGGAATCACTTTGAAAACAAGTCATAAGGTGTGATTTAATGGCTAGTTGCATCTCCTCAACCTAGATTTCTCCATTAGTCTCAATAGGCATCCATGATCAACTCTTTGCAATGTTAGATCTTGAGTGGTAAGTGATCTTGAAGAATTGAAAAAACCCTATCTTGATGTCCAAAAGATTCAACTTTGCTGTAGAAATGCTATTGAATCTTCTTGTGTAAGATACTTTGCTCTTGAAGTTTGATTTAGCTTTTTAAAAATGACTAGGAGATGTGAAAAATGACCTAAAAATACATATTTATAGGCAAAAATACGTAGTTGCTCGTTATTAAGACCTAAGAGGCCGACATCCACCAAAAAATTGAATTAAGTCAGTGAATTTCCTGCTTAAAAATGAAAATTCCCCCAAAAGGGACTCATTCACCACCCTTGGCGAATGGGTCCCACTAGAGGGGACTCATTCGCCCAAGGTGGTGAATGGGTCCCACATGAAGTTTTTGGAGGTGGGTTTTTGAGATATGACTGTTTTAAGCATTATTTGTCAGGATTTATATGATTTTTGAGTGAAATGGGCCTCTAGATCAAAAATAATGAACATTAGGGGCCTATAAATATAGTTTTTAAGAGGTGATTGGTGCGAGGGTGTCTAAAATAGGACTAAGTTAGGCCATAGATTGTACTTTCTGCAAAGGAGTACAATTTATGTGTCCACAGTTAGCCCCCACTTTAGTGCCCATATGACTCTATGTGTATATGTAAGCTAAAGGTCTCTAAACAGTACACTTTATTGCACAAAAGGATACTCATTCAAAATACGAGAGAATGAAGCCCCCAATGTAGTTATCTACAAAACCACAACAATAGGAACCACATCCTACAACAAAAATTCATTATTTGTCCAAAAATCCTTTTATCTAACTTCTAGAAATCAAATTTGAGGGTAGATGTATGCCCCCCCTTGATTCCACTTGCTTTATAAAGGTGGAATCATGGTCGCAATCTAACCACATCGAATAAAAAAAATCATACCATAGGGAATTTCCAAGTACCATGCCACATAATGATAGATGATTGATGATTTCGAGTGTGGAATCATGATTCCAATGCATCAAACGACATCAAAAATGAAGTTCCCTAGCTCTCGTTATGTTGTTTTGAAGAAAAGGTACCTTAACTCTTAAGAGAAAATAACCCTAATTTAATGCATAAGAGTAAAAGTGATGAGTATAGGTTAAAAGAGGAAAAGGAGAGTAAATTGTCACTTACTATTTCATTTTACCTTCTTGTAGCTTGAGCAGAACAAGTGAGATGAGAAGATGTCGAGTAGACAGGGTTACATGCCTTCACGACTAGATGAGCTTCGAGAGTAGATGGCACACGGTGAGCTGTATCATGAGGTGAGTCGATTATGCAACCTTTTCTTTGTGATTTTGAAATGATTTATTTATTTATAATGAATTTATAGGTTAATTTAGAATCTTGGAAAAAAAAAGTTCGTAAAGTGTCCCATTTGTTTGCAAAGTGTCCCTTTTGTTCACAAAGTGTCCTGTTTCTTCGCAAAGTGTCCCATTTCTTCACGAAGTGTCTTGTTTCTTTGTGAAGTGTCCCAAAAGGGTTCTAAAGTGTCTAGGGCCATTAGAAAAGCACACTAGATGGACTTTAGCACACTTGCATGATGAATAATGTAAAAATTAAAGATATTAGATAAATTTTTAGAGCATATTGTTGTGATTTTGATAGGGACCTTCCCGCTCATGACAACGGCTAGGGGGGAGACAAATAAGTTTTCTTAGAGATCTAGTGCCAACACTATCAATAGAGGAGACAAAGCATCTATAGGTGGTAGGCATCTTTTGGGAATATTTGATGCCTCCTATGAGATACCATGATGCCATGCTGATGGCCCTATGCGAGCATTGGAATGCCGATACATGTACATTTCACCTCCCGACCAGGGAGATGACCATCACCTTAGAGGATGTACACTAGATTATCTGATTTCCTATTCGGGGAGAATGGGTATACTTCTAAGGAGATCGGTCATTTCACGAGAAGAAGGTGGACATCCAGTATTTCCTTGATGGACTTGTTCATGATGAGCACGTGAGAGCGTGAATCAAGCTACCTATGCTACTATATTCACAAGCCCCCATAGTGAGACAAATTATGATGCACACATTGGCACTTGTACTCAATCCAGATGGATGAGCCGCACACCTGGATGGAGGATTGGTTCACTTGATTCGCGGGATGGCAGAGCACATGATGTTCTATGCTTGGGGAAGTTGTATCCTGGCGCATATTTATTATGATTTGGGTCAATTTTTTTTTTGGGAGATAGACAGTATGGTGCACTGCACGCTTTTGCAGGTGTGGTGCCTTGAGCATATGACATGCACCAGGCCTATCGGTTTCCCATGTGCTATAGCCATAGGATATCCATGAGCCTTTGACTATCCTCTATGATGCTTGTGGTAGTATGGAGACTTGCATTTTTAGAGAGTGAGATTTGACTGGCTGGAGGAGGACGAGATCCTTTGGAGACCTTATCTACTTACACTATAGTGGCCAAATCCCACAGGGTAGCTAAGGAGGATGTAGATGGACAGATTTTTGGCTAGTCGGCATGACTATGTAATTCGTCCTTTCTATTATGGTCAAGTCATGTGACAGTTTGGTCAGGTGCAGACACCATCGAGGGCGTGCCCCTTTATCAGGAGATCAGTGTGGAGTGCATGGAGGCCAAGTGATATTATATGACTCACTATAGACCATGTTATCTAGAGTGGCTCTGATGATTCAAATCACGATCGGCCACTAGTCTCCAACGTTGATGACGTCGGTAGCATAGATGAGCATGAGGAGTGGTGGTTAGTGACACGACCAGCTCCTATATTTCCAATGGATGTCCCTATAGGTGATGGAGGACCAACACTAGATGAGGGAGACAAGGTAGAGGACAGGGTCGAGGATGTATGGTATAGGGTGGAAGATATATTTATTGATGTTATAGATGATGAGTATAATTCAGATGTTGATCTTGACTATGAGGGCCAGGACAGGGGAGATGAGGATGAGGATGAGGAGGAGAATGAGGAGGAGGAGCCACCCTTGAGTGAGGGTGATGAGGTAGAGGTTGAGGATTGACACAAGTGGGGAGAGTCCTCACACACTTATGTGACTAGATCACACACAGTAGCCACAATAGACATCGGTACCCATGGTCACAGAGAGGCTAGCACATCCTCCATGCCCCCTATAGAGGATGAGGTTGGTATCCCTCAGTTGACTAGAGATATAGGTGATGATATTTGATTTTATGCATGTAATTTAGTGTTTATGCATTTTATATGTATATATATCATGATGATGTGTACTGATTATGTATTGTTTCTACCTTGCAGGAGTGACAAGAGACTGGTGAGAGTTCTATCATCAGGTTGTTGTAGAGATAGTACCTACATCCATCGGCGAGCAAGAGATGGATCTTGATTACATGCCCTCACTAATCGTGGAGGAGGAGCCAGAGTCACTCAAACCTTTTGTGAGGCTATGGGAAGCTTATGAGAGCGTGAGGAGATGACTTCGTCGAGTCGAGATTGTAGGACAGTCATCCCAGACTCCAACAGAGGTGGAGAGACTGCATGTAGAGATATCACGGCTACGGGCAGAGAGGGATCAAATAGCAGAGGATCATCAAGTGGCTCTTGGGTGAGTATAGGGTCTAGAGCTTGCACTCAGAGTCAGTGGATCATGATCATTATCACACATGATCGTCTCACTACATCCGGGTACCGGATCACGGGCACTAGAGCCCGAGGGGTCTAGTTCTCACAGAACTTGGTGATATTGTATATTGTGATGAAATGTACATTAAACTTTGGATACATATATGAGAATTTGATGTTTTTCAATATGACTTAATGTGTTTGAATGTTAAATGGCAATGTGATTAATTAAATAACTTGTAAAATTATTTAATTAATTTCTACATGATTTAACATGATTGATGTGATCTAATGTAAAACATATTTCAGTTTCACTTTAGATTCAACATTGTTATTTTAATGAGGGTATGTTAAATTAGATACACCTATAATTCATATAAGGATCAAACTTAACATAACACGAGGGTGAATAGTATGGAACCTAAAGTAATTATAAAAATAACTTAAATAATTACCTTAGTGTTCAAGACAAACACATGATCATTTGTCGAGAATGAAGCACTGTGAAAGTATTTAGAATGTAACCAAATAACTTTAGACAACATTGCTTTATCATTCATACTATTCAAAGAGACTATAGGTAATACCATTGTAGATGTGTGACATTAATGGGTTACTTAAGGGGTGTGCCATCTAATTCTGTCAACATGTATGCACCAGACCCAAAAGCGTTATCAACGATGTAATGTCCTAACCAATTAGAACTGAATTTGTCATGTTCGTTTGGGTTGGCATTGACATTATGCTGATTAGTAGAGAGAACTAAGTCACCCTTTTGGAATGAGCGAGGGATAACATTAAGGTTGTAATGATTATGTTTCTATTTGTAATAAGCTTGAAGATGTTCAAGAGTGTTAATGGGTTGTTCATCGAGCATCTCAAGCTGATGTAATCGTTGTTTCTTATAATGTGGTTCATCGACAAGTCCTTGAAGAGAAATTCTTAGTGTAGGGAATTATTGCTTCACTACCATATACAAAATTATAAGGTGTGTTCCTTGTGGAAGATCAAACACTTGTACAATAAGCCCAAAGTGCATAATGCAATTGTGTGTGCCAATCCCTATGACTTTTGTTGACAGTTTTCTTTAAAATTTGTTGAAGAAATTTGTTAGTTGATTCAACTCGACCATTGGATTGCGGGTAATAAGGTGTCGAAAAATGATGTTGGATATTAAAGGTCTCCAAAATTTTCTTCACTTCATTATTCTTAAATGGTGTACCGTTATCATAGACTAATGTGGAAGGAAGTCCAAAGCAAGCAATAATGTGTTCCAGAATGAAACGACATATCACCTCAGCTGTGGTAGATCGAAGAGGTATAGCCTCTACCCATTTTGTGAAATAATTAGTTGCAGTGATAATAAAGGTATGCCCAACAGAAGAAGGAGGTGAAATTTTTCCTATAATGTCCAATCCCCAAATCGTAAAGGGCCATATTGGAAGTTGATTTTGAATTTCACTAGCAGGAGCATGATGCAAATTGCTATGTTCTTGACATTTATGACATTTGTGAACGTAGTCAAAGCAATCATGTTCCATGTTGTGCCAATAATACCCAATATGTATAAGTTTTTGAACCAATGTTTTTCTGCCAAAATGTCCACCACAAGCATCCTAATGGGTTTGGTGAAGTTCCATAGGTATCTCATATTTGTTTAAGCATCAAAGTAAGATACCATTGAATGACTGTCTATATAGCACATCAACAAGGATGACATATTTTGATGAAAGCTTCCGTATACGAGCACATAGGTTTTTAGTTGTTGGCTCGGGAAATATACCACTTTTCAAATAGTTGAATATGGCATCATACCATTCACTCAAGTTTTCCTCACCTATTGTTAAAACCTCATATTTGTGGTCATTAATCAAGGGTTTCATAATAGGTTGGATAGTGAATGTGAAATATTTTGAAGAATCTTGAGGGGAGATAAGAGAAGCAACACTGGCCATTGCATCCACAAGTCAATTATCTTTGTGTGGGTTGTTATCAATGATAAATTTCTGAAACTTCTCTAACAAGTGCATGATAAGATCTTTGTACATGGATAATTTATAATTTTTAGCTTGGTATGTCCCATTGATTTGTTTAATTACGAATTGTGAGTCACCAAAGATCTTAATATCTTTGACACCCATGACTAAAGCAGCACGTAACCTAGCAATTAACGACTCGTATTCGACTGTGTTATTGGTACTTAGGAAATTTAATTGATAGGACAAGGGAATAGGATTTCCTATAGGTGGGATTAATATAACCCCATCACCAGAGCCTATTCTACATTTAGATCCATAAAAATAGAGTTTCCATATGTTAGTGGCAAGTAGTGACACACTATCATCAGGAAAAGAGTGATTTCTAGGTAACACAAGAGGAGAAGGAGCGTCGGCTAAGTGGTTGGTCAAGGCTTGGCCTTTGATTACTTTTTGTGAAACAAACTTAAGGTCAAACTCATTCAAAAACATTACCCATTTAGTGAGACGTCGTGATAGGCCTATTTTATTGAAGAGGTGTTTGAGAGGATCAAATTTTGTCATGACTTGTATTTCAACATTTAGTAAATAATGTCACAACTTACTAGTAGTGAATACAAGAGCCAAACATTGTTTTACATTGTTTTTCGATTGTTGTGTATTAGGGTTTGTAATCGATTAAGATTCAACTAATGTAATAAACATGATGCTCTTTTCCGTTATCATCTTGTTGAGCCAACAATGCTGCAAGAGCATGGGTTGATGTGGCTATGTAAAGGATAAACGGTTTGTTTGGCATAACAGGTTGTAAAAAGGTGGAGTTGTAAGGTATTCCTTCAAACTCTCAATGGCATGTTTACAATATTCATTCCAATCAAAATGGACATCCTTCTTGAGGAGATGTGTAAAAGGTAAAGTTCGATCAGCTACAGAGGCAAAAAAATGATGGATAGCTTGAATTCATCCTTGTAATGTGCACAATTCAAAAATATTTCAAGGAGGTGGCATTTTGATTATAACATCAATTTTCTTGGTGTCCACCTCATTGCCTCTGTGAGATATGATGAACCCTAAGATTTTACCACTATCTACACCAAAGACACACTTTTTCAAATTAAGTCTCATGTTATATTTACGCATGCGTTCAATGATTTGTCAAAGAACATTCACATTGTCTTGTATTGTTAAGGATTTGGAAAGGATGTCATCAACATAATTTTCCAATATTTTATGTATATAATCATGGAATATCAATTTATTTTCTCTTTGATAAGTGGCACTTGCATTCTTTAATTCAAAAGGCATCATAACCCAACAAAATGTTCCCCAAATAGTTGTGAATGTTTTCTTGTATTGATCTTGTGGGTTTATGAAGATTTGATTATAACTAGAAAATACATCCATGAATGACAACAAAGCATGTCCAACAGTTGAATCCACGATCATGTCTATATTAGGAAGTGGAAAATCAAATTTTAAGGAAGCTTTATTTAAGTCACGAAAGTTCGTGCATATCCTAATACAATTATCAGGTTTAGCAACAATGACAATGTTTGAGATCCAAGGAGAATAATTGATAGGTCAAATGAAACCTGTGTCAAGGAGTTTTTCAAGTTCTCCTTTAACATGCAAGGCTATCTTAGGATTCATTTTGCGTATCTTTTTTCGAATAGTCTTAGCATTTTTATTAAGAACAATGTTATGTGTGACTATTTTCGGGTCTATTCCTAGCATAACAAAATATTTCCAAGCAAAATTTTTAGGAAAATCATGAAGCAAAGTTGTAGTGTCTTGTTCTTCATTTCCAAGGAGATTCCCCATATTAATAACTTTTTATTTATCATCAATATCCATTGGTACATCAATTGTATCTCCTAAGGGGAGTACATTAGCCTTAGGAATTTCAGGATCATATGGTTCGTCATGAATATTACTATCTTTTTGCTTGGTACTTATCATGGCACAGGAAACTTTTCTCATGGAAGAAGAGGGTCTATTAGAATCTCCTAACAATTGTTTCAAGGCTTCATCACTTTCAACACACTCCTAGGATGGTGGTGAATTCATATCAAGAAACTCAGGATGCTTTAGTGTAAGATTAATTCTTGGTTTACATGAGATGGTGTTGATGTTGAGCGATGGACGTTGAGTTTCTTTTATTGTGTTAGAAAAAGAATATCTCAAACCAGTCTTTGTGTCTTGTGTGTTAGGTTCAATAGGGATATGAATGCCTTGTTCATTATTTCCATATCCTTTACCATTATATCCAATTTTTTTTACAAGTTATAACCCCAACCATAAAGTCATTCCATTTCTATTGGATCGAGTGGGTGTTGATAATATATCTCATCAAAATTTGTTGTGTAAGTAGTATTTTCTACCAAAGTAGATGAGGTAGAGGTTGGGGAGGATTTATTCAAATTCTAAGTTGTCATAACCATTGATTGTTCTTGTTTTTCATCCTCTTTTTGTGTGATTATGTATTCATCCATGAATGAAGGTGTGAATTCTAACGTACCCAAATCGTCACCTAATAATTTAGAAATAGAGTTTGCATCTTGTTTATTGATCTCGAGAGGTTCTATGTGAGATGTTGGAATTAAAGTATTCAGAGGACTCGTTGTTCCTTTATCAAGTTGTAAGCAAATTTTAGGCTCAGGGTCTATTGCAACTTGGTAAATTTTGTTGTTATAGACATATTTCATTACTCGATGGAGGGTCGAAGATACCAAATGCATCTCATGAATCCATGGCCTTCTCGAAAGAATATTGTACACAAGATCATAGGGCATGACATGAATAGGAATTTGCAAGGTGACTACTCCGGCTGTGATAGGTAAAGCAATTAAACCGAGCGATTGCTTTATAGTATTATCAAATCCCCTAATAGATAAAGAATCAAGTTTGATTTGTGATTTATCCACATGTAACCAATTGAGAAGTTTGACACTACACACATTAAGGGTAGAACCATTGTCAATAAGGGTTTGTTTGATGCTTGTTGTATTATATTGAGAAATTATCATAAAGGCTTCATTTTGCTTCCTTAATTCTAACAGAGGGAGCTCATGCTGATGAAAGGTACTGTCTACATTCATTGTATTCATTCCTTGCATAATAGCTGCCACATCACTTATGTTTGTACCAGGAGGAACCACTATTTGTTGTAATGTTGTTTGGAGTAGAGAATGATAGCTTGAGGAATTTTGAAGAAGATCCAAAAGGGATATTTTGGTGGGAGTGCTCTTAAGTTGCTCAATAATATCATACTCTCATAATTGGAGAGCACTAGGCAATGTGGTATTGGGAAAAGGTAAGGAGGTAGGGGTTGATTGCGGTGGTTACAAATTATTTCAAGTATAATGTGTGTGGGAAACAACATTGTGTATAAGTGGGTAAAGGGTAAATTGTAGTTTAGGTGAAGGTGGATAAAGAACAAGTTGAGGTTGAATGACATTGACATATTGTGTTTTAGGTTGCTCACAACAAACCTTAGTGGATGGATTTGGTGAGAGGAAGTCCTTAAGGGCTTCATCAAACATATCAAAGTCATCACTACTAAAATGTTTGGGAAACAAGTTGTCATTAATAGGTTTAAGTTTCTCATCACAAGCCTTAGTGGATGAACATAGTGAGAGGAAACCTTGTAAGGCTTCATCTAACCTATCCAAGTCATCACTACTACGAGGTTTGCATGATATCATTTACATAAAGTGTATCATTGTTTTGAGTGATTCATTAGTTTGCTTAATGTTTTTGTTTGTGTTTTCTAATGAATTTGATTGAAATGAACTAGGAACTAATGCTGAAAATGAACATTGGAAAAATCTAATGCTATCCATAAGTGCCATGAAAGTAAATAATGCAAATGATTTGAATAGAGCATAAAATAAATAAACAGAAACAAAAAAGTAACTGTAGCAAACAAAAAGTGGAGAACAAAGAATTGAATTCTGGAAATAGTAATGTAGAAAATATACTAGGACTGATTCGCCCAGGGTGGTGAATGAGTCCCAGGAAAGGTATTTTTTTGATTTTTTTGACTTTTTTCTATGTGTTTAGGTCTGTACAATGTAGGGAAGTAATGGGAATGCAAAATTTTGTGATGATTTGATGAAATGAAATGCAATAATGACCTCTAAATGATAGTTTCACTAATGCAATTTTGGTAAGCCTTAGGATGCAAAAACAATGCAAAATCCAATGCAATGAATCCAGGATGTAAATGCAGATGTAAATCAGAAAGACAATGTTCAATATGCAAGTTCACCAAAGTGGAAACAAAGATTTTGGCAACCTAATGCTATATGCTCCTTCTAGGGTTTTTTCACCTAAAAGGAGATAAGATTGGAGCCAAAATGTAGTGTTTACACTCAAAGAGGGATATGATAGAGATGAAATATGCCTAAATGAAGTAAACTAAATGCAAAGAATTGAAAAATACTATTGATTATGTATACAAAACTAAGAAATATGAATTTTTTGGAAACACGGTGTTGTTTGCAAAAGACCTAAAAGAAGAATAAAAACGCAAATAGAATTAAACATAAAGTTGTAACATAGAATGTGTGCACTTGTAAGCCTAATGAAGACTAGAAAATACTTTGAAAAAACTAGAAATATTGACTTTTTGGCTGACTAGGACTCATTCGCCACCTTGGGTGAATTAGTCCCAGATCAAGGTTTTTGCCCAAAATCCTATTTTTTCGAAAAGGGTACTAGAATCTACATTCAGCTCTGATAGAAACCTCTAGTGGGACTCATTCACCATCCATGGTGAATCAGTCCTTTTTCTATTTTTTGAAAAAATCAAGTTTCAAACCTGCACTTTGTCACCTGCACAACAATTCTTGACGGAAACTCGGATCTAAATATCTGAAAAACACCTACAAAACAACTTTAATTTTTTTTTTCTCATGTGAGGTTTTCCTTCGTAAAACCCCTAATTTGGTAATTAAACCTTGAATGAACAAAATCTGCATAAAATCCTAGCCCTAAGTGTGTCTAAGACTAGGAAAATCTGAAGTAAGACAAAACCCTATTCTAATGTGCTAGAATAAGATAAGCAAATGTGATTTGAATGATTCAAGACTTCAATCCAAGAAACCCTACAACATTTCAAATGAATGTAAATGACATGCAAACCTTAAATCTAAAGATAGAGAGAAAATGGAAGATGGAATCACTTTGAAAACAAGTCATAAGGTGTGATTTGGTGGCTAGTTGCATCTCCTCAACCTAGATTTCTCCATTATTCTCCATAGGAATCCATGATCAACTCTTTGCAATGTTAGATCTTGAGTGGTAAGTGAGCTTGAAGACTTGCAAAAACCCTATCTTGCTGTCCAAAAGCTTCAACTTTGTTGTAGAAATGCTATTGAATCTTCTTGTGTAAGATACTTTGCTCTTGAATCTTGATTTAGCTTTGTAAAAATGACTAGGAGATGTGAAAAATGGCCTAAAAACACATATTTATAGGAAACAATACCTAATTGCTCGTTATTAAGACCTAAGAGGCTGACATCCACTAAAAAATTGAATTAAGTCGGCGAATTTCTTGCTTAAAAATGAAAATTCCCCCAAAAGTGACTCATTCACCACCCTTGGTGAATGGGTCCCACCAAAGGGGACTCATTCACCCAAGGTGGGGAATGGGTCTCACATGAAGTTTTCAGAGGTGGGTTTTTGAGATATGACTATTTTAAGCATTATTTGTCAGGATTTATCTAATTTTTGAGCGAAATGGGCTTCTAGATAAAAAATAATGAACATTATGGGCCTATAAATATAGTTTTTAAGAGGTGATTGGTGCAAGGGTGTCTAAAATAGGACTAAGTTAGGCCACAAATTGTACTTTCTGCAAAGGAGTACAATTTCCATGTCCACAAGAGGGTACATATTATTACCTGTGTGAATTTATCGAGGCCAAAAATACATTGGAGGACCCAGTTATAGATGGAGAAAACATAGAATATCATACAGGTTTGCTGGTTGTTACTGGAACATGGCTTAGAAGGTACCTAGTTAAGAATGTTGCAGTTTGGGTGTTTAAGGACTTCGACATGCATCAGAAGATTTTTCACTACTCGAACCTTGTTGTCGCAGCGAACATTCATTTGATCAAATATAAATGAACTTGTGGAAAGTGCATGAACTTGTGGAAAGTGCATGAACTTGTGGAAAGTGCATGAGTTTGACCATGAGGAAATACTTGACATAATAAAGAGTAGAGAAAAACCGGATGGTTCCCTAGATTGATTTGTAAGTATGCACATTGAATTTGTAAAGTCATGTTATTGATCACTTCTTTCTTTCAAGTGTTTAAGTTTGATTGTGGAAGGGCTTGCAAAATTGCATTATTCTTAATTTACAAAATGATAATTATATGTTGCTCTCTATTGATTATCTTTAAGTTGGTATTCTCTATTGGTGTTTGATGTCATATGCATTTAGGACTTTCATTGATGCATTTGTGATTGTATTTTAATCCACTTATTAATTATATGTTTGCTTTAGTGAAGAGATATGCAAGAATAGTGAAGGAGAAAAAAGGGAAAGGCTTCCTTAAATATTATCAACTTAAGAAAATAACAACATTGGTTGTTGGTGCATTTTCTGGTTTTCAATCTTCTCTTTCTTTTCCATTTCATAGATTTCTTGAATTCTTATATGCTACATGTTTTATGTTAGTTATGTTTATATATATTCAAAATTTATACATAGGATCATTGAGAGATGAGAAAGAAGCGAAAGATGGGCCACATCACCATTGTAGGACCTTCAATTGATCTACTTATAGCATGCATGAAGGTGATAATAGATTTGTTCAGAAGGTGTATGTCTGACATTATTCAGTTATTTGTCTTTTAATGATTTTTATGTGAGTCCATGTCTAAAAGTGTTAGGCTTTTGCAAGTTTTTTGTGGACCAAATTCCAGTGAGAGTACAAAACCATAGAGAGGCTACTACCCATGTGTTTCGAAGGGATAAGGGGATGTACATGTTTTGAAGCATTTTGGAATGCAAATAACTAGGCCACCTAAGGTGGATTGGAGAAAACAAACTAGGTAGCAACTCCTTTTGTTTCTTCTTGTACAATATATTTCATGATCTGGGCTACAAATGAGATGATTATTTCCCTGCATGTATTGCTACAAGTATTGAGAAATGGGAGGATTTTCAAGACATTCTTCGATCGCTATTGTAATATTTTTTATTGACTTAATGTATTTTTTGATATACAAAAATTATGATAAATTAACATGAAAATGTGTATATTCCTTAATATATGCCTCAATTAAATGTGTATATTACATTTAAAGTTAGTTTTAATGGTTTATGGTTTACATTTAAAGTTGTCTTGAAGGAAAAAACATGTGGATTTATGACAAAATCTAAAACAATGCCTTCTATTGTACTAAGGCATATTTTCTTGCTCTTTTATAAACCCTAGAACTCCTTCCATCATCATTATTTGACATTAAAACTTGATCAACCCTTCCTAATTTAGTATGCTTCAACTCAAGGCTAAAGTTTGCACCAGAAGGCTGTGAACTCACCTTTCCAATTAATATGTCCCCACTATATATAAGTCTTAACCAATAAAAGGGAATCCATCATTTTCAAGCTTATCTACTCTTAGGTTTTCTATGTTTGGCTTTCCAAAATCTACTCTAATCTTGGATGAGTTTTAGAGTCATTGTCATCATGATATGTCTCTTTACATAATCTCAGTCACCCTTCAAGGGCTTCATTGAAAAACAATGCACAAGACACCTTAGTACACCTTGCCACCATTGACAACCTAGCCTTGTGGGCATCCAAGGAAGGAAAAAAACACCAACAAGGGTAGAACACCATGAACAGTGGGGGAAACAATGTTTCAATACCCTCCAAGACCTTTGACAACTCCCAAACATTCTTCAACCAACCAATCTCTCCAAACAGTCACTTAGAATTTGGTGCTCTTGTAAACTTTGGAAACATAGTCACATGGCCAATAGCACAAGCAAAGGATGGAAAAACATGAGCACATACCTTGGGTTGTCTAGGGTTATTAAAAACATATCACAATGATTCTTGGGTTGTTTATTTATTGTCATTAAAAGTGAAGTTGAAACAAAAAACTTCAAACAACAAAACTTAAGTGATGAAAAAGTTAACTTATGGTGTTTGCGTATTTATGGTGGTTGTCTATTTATTGCCTTTTATTTCTCTCCACCGAAATGTGTTTGTTAAAGTGAAGTTGAAACAACAAACTTAAGTGATGCAAAAGTGGTAGAGTAATTAAAAGTGTGTGTTTTTGCAATTAGAGTCAAAAGGTCAATGGAATGGACTTTCAAGTGAATGTTTCCAAGACACTTCATTTTCAAAGAAAAGAGATTTCCAAATTTTCCAAGGATTTAGACATGTGGTAATAAATATTTTTTTAGTAACTTTTAGCTTATTTAGGTGAGGCACTGGTTTTCGCTCCAAGCTACGTTCAACTGGCAGAATCCCTTATGAGTCCAAAGTGCAAAATGACTACAATCTTTGACGGGCTATGAATCGGACACTGTGACACTTAGAAAATTATCATATAATCCTATGGGATTGTGTTGGACCCCTCTACAATAACCTCTCTCGGTTTTTTCTATCTTAGAGGCGTTTTACCGTGGTGGTGACTTTTCATTTGGAGAAAAAGTTATCAAATGCAAGTAGTGTAAAGTTGCAATGTGGTGCAACTTCTTTCTACAACTCGTGTGACCAAATAAAATGTTCCAACACATCTGGGTGGGTACGTTTACGCTAGACATAGACCTCTTTTGCACCCAAACACGTTGAATCGCTCTGAGCTATGTTCAACTGGCATAATCCCTTATGAGTCCAAAGTGCAAAATGGCTGCAATCTTTGACAGGTTGTTACTCGGATACCATGACACTTAGAAAATTATCATCTAAGCCTATGGGATTGTGTTAGACCCCTCTGCAATAACCTCTCTCAATTTTTGATATCTCAGAAGCGTTTCCTCATGGTGGTGACTATTCACTTGGGAAAAAAGTTGTTAAATACAAGTAGTGTAAAGTTGCAAAGTGGTGCAAATTTCGTTCTGCAACTCATGTGACCAAAAAAACTGTTCCAACGTGTCCGAGTGGGTACGTTTACAATAAGAATAGTCCTCTTTTGCACCCAAACACACCAAATCACTCTGAGCTACGTTTAATCGGCATAATCCCTTATGAGTCCAAAGTGCAAAATGGTTGAAATATTTGACAGGATGTTACTTGGACACTGTGATGCTTAGAAACTTATCGTCTAAGCCTATGGGATCATGGTAGATCCCTCTACAATAACCTTTCTCAATTTTTTCTATTTCGGAGGTGTTTTCCCCTGGTGGCGACTTTTCACTTGGGGAAAAAAGTTGTCAAATGCAAGCAGTGTAAAGTTGCAAAGTGGTGCAACTTTCATTCTGCAACTCGTGTGACCAAAAAAATTATTCCAATGTGTCTGAGTGGGTACTTTTACACTAGGCATGTTCCTCTTTCACACCCAAACACACAAAATCACTTCGAGCTACGTTCACCCGGCAGAATCCCTTAAGAGTCCAAAGTGCAAAATAGCTGCAATCTTTGACAGGTTATTACTCGGATACCTTGATGCTTAGAAAATTTCCGTCAAATCCTATGGGATTGTGTTGGACCCCCCTACAATAACCTCTCTCAGTTTTCGCTATCTCAAAGGCATTTTCCTGTGGTGGAGACTTTTCATTTGAGGAAATTTTTTTCAAATGCAAGCAATGTAAAGTTGCAAAGTGGTGCAAATTTCATTTTGCAACTTGTGTGACCAAAAAAATTGTTTCAATGCATCTAGATGGGTATTTTTATGCTAGGCATGGTCCTCTTTCTTACCCAAACATGCCGAATCACTCTGAGCTACGTTCAACCGGTAGAATCCCTTATGAGTCCAAAGTGTAAAATGGCTACAATCTTTGACAAACTGTTACTCGAATACGATGATGCTTAAAAAATTCTCATCTAAGTCTATGGATCACATTAGGCCCCATCTACAAAAAATATTTCAATTTTTGCGAACTTGGAGGTGTTTTCCCGTGGTGCCGACTTTTCACTTGGGGAAAAAGTTGTCAAATACAAGCAGTGTAAAGTTGCAAAGTGGTGAAAATTTCACTCTACAAATCGTGTGACCAAACAAAATATTCCAATGCATTCGGGTGGGTACGTTTACACTAAGCATGGTCCTCATTCTCACCCAAGCACGCCAAATCGCTTCAAGCTAAATTCAACCGGGAGAATCCCTTAAGACTCCAAAGTGCAAAATAGATGTAATCTTTGACGAGCTATTACTCGAATACCGTGATGATTAGAAACTTATCTTTTGTGTGTGTGAGATCATGTTGGGCCCCTCTACAATAACCTCTCTTGGTTTTTGCTATCTCGGAGGCATTTTCCTATGGTGATGACTTTTCACTTGGGAAAAAAGTTGTCAAATACAAGTAGTGTAAAGTTGCAAAGTGGTGCAAATTTTGTTTAGAAAATAGTGACCAAATGAACTATTCTAACACATCCAGGTGGGTATGTTTACACTAGGAATGGTCCTCTTTTGCACCCAAACATGCCGAATCACTCCGAACTACCTTCAACCGACATAATCCTTTAAGAGTCTAAAGTGCAAAATGATTGCAATCTTCAACCGACTGTTACTCAGATACCGTGATTCTTAGAAAATTCTAGTCTAAGCCTATAGGATTGCATTGGGCCCCTCTATAACAACCTCTCTCCTGTTTTCACTATCTCAAAGGTGTTTTCCCATGGTGATGACTTTTCACTTGGGAAAAATGTTGTCAAATGTAAGCAGTGTAAAGCTGCAAAGTGGTGTAATTTTCATTTTGCAACTCGTGTGACCAAAAAAATTATTCCAAAACATCTAGATGGGTACATTTACGCTAGGAATGGTCCTCTTTCACACCCAAACATGTCGAATCACTCCGAGCTACGTTCAACCGAAAGAATCCTTTGAGTCCAAAGTGCAAAATCGCTGCAATCTTTGATAGGTTGTTACTCAGATACCGTAACACTTAGAAAATTCTCGTCTAAGCTTATGGAATCATGTTGGACCTCTCTACAATAAAATCTATCAGTTTTTGCTATCTTAGAGGTGTTTTTCCATGGTGGTGATTTTTCACTTGGGGAAAAGTTATCAAATGTAAGTAGTGTAAAGTTGCAAAGTAGTACAACTTTCGTTCTACAACTCGTGTGACCAAACGAACTGTTCCAATGCATATGAGTGGGTATTTTTATGCTATGCATGGTGGTATTTCACACCCAAACATGTTGAATCACTTCGAGGTACATTTAACCAACAAAATCCCTTATGAGTCCAAAGTGCAAAATGGCTGTAATCTTCGATAGGTTGTTACTTAGATACCATGAAACTTAGAAACTTGTCATCTAAGCCTATGAGATCACGTTGGCCCCCTCTACAATAACCTCTCTCGATTTTTGCTAATTTGGAGGCATTTTCGTGTGGTAGTGAATTTTCACTTGGGGAAAAAATTGTCAAATGCAAGCTAGTGCAAATTTCGTTCTACAACTCACGTGACCAAATGAACTATTCCAACATGTTCGGGTGGGTACGTTTACAATAGGTATGGACCTCTTTCACACCCAAACACATTGAATCACTCTGAGCTACGTTCAACCGACAAAATCCCTTAAGAGTCCAAAGTGTAAAATGACTGCAATCTTCAACAGACTATTACTCAGATACCGTGATTTTTAGAAACTTCTCATCTAAGCCTATGAGATTTTGTTGAGACCCTCTACAATAAACTCTCTTGGTTTTTGCTAAATTGGAGGAATTTTCTTGTGGTGACGACTTTTCACTTGGGGAAAAAGTTGTCAAATGCAAGCAGTGTAAAGTTGCAAGGTGGTGCAACTTTCATTCTGCAACTCTCATGACCAAAAAAAATATTCCAAAACATTTTATTGGGTACATTTACACTAGGCATGGTCCTATTTTACACCCAAACTCGCTAAATCACTATGAGCTACATTCAACGACAAAATCCCTTAACACTTCAAAGTGTAAAATGGATGCAATCTTCAATAGGCTGTTACTCGGATACCGTGACACTTAGAAACTTTTTGGCTATGCCTATGAGATTGTGTTGGGCCGGCCCCTCTACAATAAACTCTCTCAGTTTTTTCTATCTCGGAGGCGTTTTCTCGTGGTGGCGACTTTTCACTTGGGGGAAAAGTTGTCAAATGCAAGTAGTGTAATGTTGCAAAGTGGTGCAACTTTCGTTCTACAATTCGTATGACCAAACAAACTATTCCAACTCATGTAGGTGGGTGATTTTACACTGGTCATGGTCCTATTTCACACCCAAACACACCAAATCACTCTTAGCTACGTTCAACTGGTAGAATCCCTTAGAGTCCAAAGTGCAAAATGGCCATAATATTTGACGGGTTGTTACTCGAATACTGTGATGCTTAGAAACTTCTCATCTAATCCTATGGGATTGTGTTGGGCCACTCTAAAATAAACTCTCTTTTTTTTCTCTATATCATAGGCCTTTTCCTGTGGTGGTGACTTTTCACTTGGGTAAAATACTGTTAAATGCAAGCAGTGTAAAGTTGCAAAGTGGTGCAACTTTTGTTCTGCAACTTGTGTGACCAAAAAAATTGTTCCAATGCATTTAGATGGGTACATTTATACTAGGAATGGTCCTCTTTCACACCCAAACACGTTGAATCACTCAAAGCTATGTTCAACTAGCAGAATCCCTTATGAGTCTAAAGTGCAAAAAGACTACAATCTTCGACATGTTGTTACTCGGATACCGTGATGCTTAGAAACTTCTTGTTTGAGCCTATGGGATCATGTTGGACCCCTCTACAATAAATATCTTGGTTTTCACTATCTCGAAGGCATTTTCCTGTGGTGGTGACTTTTTTCTTGGGGAAAAAGTTGTCAAAGACAAGTAGTGTAAAGTTGCAAAGTGGTGCAACTTTCATTCTACAACTCATGTAACCAAACGAACTATTCCAATGCATCCGGGTGGGTACATTTATACTAGGCATGGTTCTCTTTCGCACCCAAACATGTTGAATCGCTCTGAGCTACGTTCAATTGACAAAATCCCTTAAGAGTCCAAAGAGCAAAATTGCTGCAATCTTTGACGGGTTGTTACTCGGATACCGTGACACCTAGAAACTTCTCGTCTATTCCTATGGGATCATGTTGGGCCCCTATACAATAATATCTCTTAGTTTTCACTATCTTGGAGGTTTTTTCCCGTGGTGGCGACTTTTCACTTGGGGAAAAAGTTATCAAATGCAAGTAGTGTAAAGTTGCAAAACAGTGCAACTTTCGTTCTGCAACTTGTGTGACCAAAAGAACTATTTAAACGTGTCCAGATGAGTATGTTTATGCTAGGCATGGTCCTCTTTGACACCCAAACATGTTGAATCACTCCAAGCTACGTTCAACCAGATGAATCCCTTAAGAGTCTAAACTGCAGTTGTTGTCACCGAATAGTGCACCCTTGCTAAGATGTAAAACATAGCCTACGAGTGAAGCATTGGATCCGGATATTCAATATCCATTACGTATGGTTTTTCGTGATCTAGATTTATAAAAAATGATGTGGTGGCAGTTATAGGACCATGTTTCCCAATGATTTGTCATGTTATTTCACACATAGAAAATGGAAGGAGGTTTTTTAACTTATTTAAATGATAAATATGGGAGAAATGTGATAACTGCACATGGGTGATGCATCCAAAAATCAAGCTTATATTGTTGTTCATACACATATAATATCTTCAAAATATGATTAAAAATAACCTATGCATTGATTTCATTTAATGAGATTTCAAGTGTTGTGATATTAGTAGATGCAAATAATTTTTTTTGGTTGGATCAACAACTATCATGTGTTTTGATGCACATTCATACAAGTTCATAGAGGTATATATATATTCTTGTGAGGTTTGAAACATCCACTTGTTCTATAGATTAAAATGCAATGATTGCTAAGCTTTAGAATCAGAACCATTAGTTGTTGGATGCCAACCTCAACCATGAATTAAAAGCAATACATTTTGATATGATATTTTTTATGGGAAGGAGCTCTTACAGTTCATTTGAAACCTTTTGGTGTTAAAATTCTTGCCACTGGATAATAATAGAACTCAAGAACCATGAAGAATACACACAAATACATGAAGTGTACACATGAATAATGAAGAATACATGTGAACACATGAATACATGCAATATACATGAAGTATACACGTGAATAAGTGAAGCATACATGTGAATAAGTGAAGCACAAGTAATTGAAGCATTACAAAGGATACAAATCACAAAGAATGGAGATTATTTACACAATACAATTAGATGGAGCTTATTGAGCAATAGACAATAATTATTTAAGAATTAGATGTAAACAAAACCCATGCCTACAACATTCAAGCATACAATTTACACAATACACATGATAACATCATTCAAGAATGACAATAACAAAATAATATTTTCTTTGATCAAAAAGTTGTAAGGCTATACAATGATATATATTGCTAAAAGTATATACAATATATCCAAAAAATTCATACATGCTTACTACAAAAGATCCATATGGACATAAAATGTCACATATATATTGATAGTTCAAAATATATGTTCCAAAATGCCACATAGGAATACAACAAACGACCCTAATACATATTCATTTCCCTCTAGGGGAAGGAAAAAGATCTCGTGCTGCCTTCAAAATTCGGCTGGATGGAGTACCTGTTGGTTCTCTTGTCTTTCAAACACACTCACTAGACCTCCTCTCTAGACTCCTCTGGAGCTACACCTGATACGATAAAAGTATAGATGTTAATACATAGAAATTGAATTATGGAGTGACATATAACAAAATATAGTCACTTACCACATACAAATAGTCATCATGCACATTTACAATATTACCACATCCACAATCTGGAGTGACACCCACTTGTAGCAACCATCAATATATAAATTAAACTACATGTACAAGTATCATAATTTTTTTCAATAATAGATCATAAAAGATCAAATATAATGTAAAATCGACTAATCTGTTGCATACCTCTCTCAAAGGATCAAAACTAGCTATTTTTGTAGCAACTCCACGGTCCATCATGCCACCAACATCGCCAGGGATGTCTAATGTCAACAACTGAAAATGAAACAACATATCTAACAATCATACAAAGAAGTTTAGGTAGTCCCTTTATAACTATCATAAATGAGTAGCAAATGAAAATGAAAAGAGCAACAATATGACTGTCATAAATGAGTAGGAATTAAAAATGTAAAAGTGAAAAAACTTCATAGATAAAAATATAGAAAATTCATGCATCATTAGTGCAATAAATTTTGAAGGAAGCTAGTCAAGAATGGTGATACTGATAGAAAAATTCAATACAAGGTAAAGGTCAAAGATAGTTGAAAGAAATTGAAACACAATGTTAAGAAAACTTTGGGAAGTGATGGCAGTCTATGCAATGATACAATCCCTATTGGTGTTAGTGACCTTGCATGAAAGAGTAAATGGTTGGCCTCATTTGAGAGTACAATATAGTCAAATGCCCAAGTTAAGTGCTCATTAAGATTCAAATTTCATTTTCTAATGAAGTAATATTAATGAGGGAATGTTGTCAATATAGTGATAATGCCACAATGAAGTTCACATGAATGAAGTGAGAATTACTATGTTACTACTGGCTTTCAAAGGGATAATGTAACATACAATGAATTAGGACATGTCTAGGGTTTTACTATAGTACATGAAGTTGGTTGTTGAGGTGTGCAACAATAATGGAGAAGACAACTTTGGTCAATAATGAGTGGAAGGAAATTTTTCTTGTAACGGTACATGTGTATAGGATAAAACTTGGATGGAGGTACTATAGCATAGAAGGGATAAAGAGACAAGACCAAGAGGGGATAATGGAACATATGGTGAAATAATAGAGGGTACAATGGGATGGGAGTCAAATGCGATAATGGAACATAGAATCGACTAGTAGAGATTAGTAGGATGGTCCAAGAGTGGATCGTAGAATGTGGGGTGAACTATTAGAGGTTAATGGGGTGAGATTAGTAGGGAATAAAGGAACATATGGTGAATCAGGGGAAGATAACAAGACAAGACCAAGAGGGGATAATGGAACATACAGTGAAATAAGAAAGGGTAATGAGATGGGAATAGAAGGGGTTAATGGAACATAGGATGGAATAGAATAGATTAATGGGATGGGATAGGATGGGATAGAAAAATATAGCGTGAACTATTAGAGGTTAATTGGATGGGATCAAGAGGGAATAAAGGAACATAGGGTGAATTAGGGGAAGATAATGGGACAAGACCAAGAGGGGATAATGGAACATATGGTGAAATAGGAGAGGGTAATGGGATGGGAATAGAAGGGGTTAATGGAACATAGGATGGACTAGTATAGATTGATGGGATGGGCTAGGATGGGATTAAAAAATATAGGGTGAACAATTAGAGGTTAATGGGATGGGATTAGTAGGGAATAATGGAACATAGGGTGAATTAGGAGGTGTCTAGGGTTTGACTATAGTACATGAAGTGGGAAATTGACCTATGTGTAATAATAATAGAGAAGAGTTATAGGATGAAACATGGATAAAGATGGTATAACATAGAATGGGTAAAGGAACATATGGTGGAACATAGGGGACAATGGAACATAGGGAACAATGGAACATAGGGTGAAATAATAAAGGGTACAATAAGATGGGAGTAGAAGAGCATAATGAAACATAGGATGGACTAGTAGATATTAGTGGGATGGGATAGGAGGGGATCATGGAAAATATGGTGAACTATTAAATGTTAATGGGATGGGATTAGGACAAAAAGTGAATTAGGAGAAGATAATGTGACACAATCAAGAGGGGGTGATGGAACATACAGTGGACTAGTAGAGATTAATTGGATGAGCTAGGATGGGATAGTAAAACATTTTAAAGGTGAACTATACTAGAGGTTAATGGGAAGTAATTAAGAGGGAATATTAGACCATAAAGTGAATTAGGCAGTGTTTAAGGTTTGAATATAGGACATGAAGAGGGAACTTGATGTGTGTAGTAATAATGCATAAGATATTTGGTCAATAATGAGCAGAAGGAAAGGTTTCTTGTAACGATATGTGTATAAGATGAAATATGGAGGAAGGTGGTGTGGACACATAAAAAGTAACCCTTCTAATTTTTCTATTTTTGTCCCTCCTTGTGCTTAATTGGCTTGATTTTTCCTTGATTTAATGTGACCCACACATTCACATTAGGTATTGAATCTTTATGAATCATTAAGAATTTATGATGTCTTGTAAAAGTTTTGTGAAGTATTGTAACACATTTTCACACTTTTCTAGACTCTTCTTATTATAATTCACCTACATACCCCCTTTCTATCACTTACCAAGTCTTATTTTAAAGTGTTGTAAATTCTTGTAAAAAAATTTCACGCTTTTCTAGACTTGTCATCAATAAATACACCTTTCTTATGCTTTATTTGGACCCTTTATGCACTTACATGCCTTAATTAAGTGTATTTTTTAATATAAACCTGACAAACATCATTTAAGATAACTTAATTCCTGACACCCATTCACATGCCTTGAGTGGGACCCATTCGCCATTAGGGGTGAATGAGTCCCTCTTGGTACAAAAATCAAAATAAATTCAAATTACTGGCATGTTTTTATTTCTTAAGACCTAAGGTCGGCTTGTGATGTTGTATTTCCAGGGAAATAGGGCATAATTGTGTATAAATATATCATTTTCTATTCATTTTAACCCCCATTCACCCATTCACCCATTCACCCATTCATTCAAGTATTCATTTATGCATCATAGCATTCAAGCATTCAAACATCTTGGAGCAACATATCTTCAGACTTCAACATCAAGGGTTTGGTGATTTTATGACATTGCATGTTATTTGTTCATCATTCTCTCTTTATTTCATTTCATTATGAAGGGTTTGATTACCAAATTGGGGTTTGACCAAGGAAAACCCCTATATTCTAACCCTTAACACTTTTTCCCTCTTTACATGTGTGTTTTGAAGGTCTTGTATGAAAATTTTTCAAAGAGATAGGTCTTAAAAGTATAATCAAATTTTCAATGATCATTCAAAGTCAACAAAACCCTATTTGGAGCTTGGAGAACACTTTCCCATCAGATTTTCTAGATTTAGATCCGACAACCTGTTAGACAAAAAAGTGCAAATTAGGACCCATAGAGTTGACCCTTGAATTTTTAGAAATCTTCAGGTGGAATAATTTTCCATCTATGGAAAATGAGTCCCACTGCTAGGCTAGAAAAAGTGTTTTCTAAAGTTTTCTATTCCCGACATCTAAAAACTTGTTTCGACAATTTTCACCAGAAACAAGACTAATTCACCATCTGTGGAGAATGAGTCCCAGTGGGCTTCAAAAATGATCTCTAAAGCAATCCAAAACCTCTCAACATTGTCTTTCAACCTCTAGGTACACCTCATTCAGTTTCATTAAGTTCTATTATTGTTTGTTCATGTTTTTAGTTTTTTTTTTGCATATCACAGTGTGTTTTCAAACACTTTGCATTTCTTAGTTTTGCATATCAAATCCATCTATTTTATCATTTATTTTCATTTAGATAATCTCATCTAGGAATATTTCATCCATATTACATTAATATTGAGTGTGAACATAGCCGGTTTTTACCCTATTCCTTTCCTTTTAGGTGAAAGATCCAAGAAGTGAAAGAGATCATTAGGGTACCAAAACCTATGTTTACATTTTGGTGAACCCATCCTTAGAACATTTTTACTTTTAATTTCAAGTAAATTTACATCCTAGGGCTAGCTTGCATCAACATTGCATTAGGTTTTGCATTGTTTTGCATTCTAGGGTTTTCAAAATTGCATTAGTGAAAAGATCATATAGATTTCATTTTTGCATTTCGAATAATTGAAAAACATTGAAATTATGCATCTGCATCATAGTTTTTTATCAAGTAATTTGAAAAGCATAAAATTCATCTTAAATTTTTTGAAAATTTTCAAAAAAATCACCCCTTGACTCATTTGCCACCCTGGGCGAATTAGTCCAGTTGTATATTTTGCACTGTAATTTTTGTCATTTTTAGAGCATTTTGTACATTTTTGTTTTCTCTTATTCATATCTGTCACTATTTCCAGATTTACTATTTCTTGCATTTAGTTTTCTTTCATTCATTTGCATCATGGCTTTTTGCTTTAATAAGTTTTGGATATCATTAAAATCCTTGGTGGACATATCAAATTGTGCCTTTGGAACTGATCCTAATGACCTTGAGCTTCCTCATGCTCCTTCAACTCCTCATGAATTTCCTCCTCATGATGTTGACATCATTGGAGAAGATGATGACAACATGAATAAGTTTTTAAACGAATGCCTTGACAACCTTGAAACCAATGCATCCTTTTATCCATCCATGAAACAATCAAACCTTCCTACTGTATCACCTCCTGATATGTTTGGGTATTTACATTTCGAAACAAATGAAGGACCTAAGTTCCCTCCCTCAGGTGGACCTAGTTCTTCTACACAACCAACTCCTCAACCATTCTATGATAACAAAGTCACTATTACTCCAATCAACCTTGAAGAAACTTATGGAAAAGGTTTTACCATCTTAAGCAAACAAGGATGTGACACAACAACTGAGCATAACATTCATCAATTGTTAGAACAAAATACAAAGGATGAAAACACAACAGGGTTAGGATGGCAAGCCTCCTTTAGAATATTGGAGACTTTGTGATGATGGCATAGTGATCTTTGACTCTCCCCATGACTTGAACATCGTTCTTCCTTGTGAACAACCCTTACATGATAACAATCATAAGGATGATAGGATCCCCATGGGTCATCTTCCTCTTTCAATTCATGAAAAAGGTGAATCTAGTAAACGCAAACGACCTTACAAATTGAAAAAAATAAAGTTTCCTCTCCATCCACCACCTAAATGTGAAAGGAAACTGCAAATGATTTTAAACAAAGGTCTCATCATATTACCACCTATGAATAGGATGGCAATGTTGGAATATGGCTCAAGGAGATTATTGGTATAGCTTCTAGTGTTGTCATTGATGGCAACTTAGGTCACTATTGTGGTCCACAAATCTGAACCTAGTCATACCGACAATTAAAGTTAAGTACAGTGTATTACCATCAGAGAACATGAAGAATAGGGTATCCGGTCAGCATATCGATTTGTACGCCTCAATAGATCATCATTTTGAGTTGTGGATCTTTGTGAGAGATTGTTAAGTATGCATGCTACCTTATTGGTAAGTCTTGTGTTATTGCATTAATCAGTGTATGAGTAAAGTGATCTGGCATGCTATTTTTCTGTTTGTTCATTATGGCCAGCCCAGTTAATGTAGCATGTTGCAGATTTATAAGGGATGATTGTTTATATGCTTTTATGATCGAGAATTTTATTTTGGGTCCCAACCATGTTGTGGATGACTTGTATGGGTACACATTATAAATTGTTCATGATTTGAGTCGACATGTGGAGAATATTATATTTTGTGTGAAGCCAACATATAGTAATTAAATTCTTGCTGGCGGATATATATGCGAGTTCGGTAATTCATTTTGGTGATGAAAATAAGTGTGGAAGTGTGCGAATGTGTGTGAAGAGAAAAAAATATGTGTGTGTGAGTATTAGAAGGGTGACTGAGTTATCTATGCATAGTTTTAGAAGGGTAGAAAAACAGTGAAGGGCAGAATAGAGCAGAGTAGAAATATAGAATCAGTCAGAAGGGCTGAAGATCATCTATTGAGATTCATTGGAATTGAATCCAGGCATTTGGAGATGCTATTTCTCAATTCAACTTTTTGTTGTAATGCAAAAATTTTGTAAGGAAGTGAGCCTTTCTTATTTTGAGCAGTGAGCTCTAGGCAGTGTGCCTAAATGCACGTGCATTTCCTTTTCTTCATACTTTTAATAGAGTATATAAATTGTGGATTAATCTCCACCGTGGTTTTTCCCCTAACAAGGTTTCCACGTAAAAATATTGGTGTTATGGTGCTTTGATTATCTTTCTCATGTGCTTGCATCTTTATTTTTGTTTATGTGTTGTAAATGGTTTAAGATCTTATTTGAAGTTTAAATTTGCTGAACATTGATTCACCCCCCCTCTCAGTTTTCCTTGAGTCCATCAATTGGTAGGAGATCAAGTTCCTCTTTGGAAGCTTAACAAATTGAGGTGGATCTTGAAGTACAATGGACTTTGGTAGTCTTCAACAACAACTTATGGTAGCACTTGATGATCTTGATCAGTCTAAAGAAAAAGTCCTGGAGTTAAAAACAAATCTTGTGGATGTTGAAAAATTTGTTCAATCATTGAAGGATAAAATCAATGAGTCAAGAGAAAAGAGGAAGGAACTGTGTGATTAGTTGAAACAAAAATAAAAGAAAATCTTGGAAGATGTTCACCTGAATCAAACCCTAAAAGAAATAACTGAAGAATGTGAAAAGCTTGCTAGGGACAATGCTACTCTAAAGCTTGAGATGGAATCTGTGGCAATGAAGCTAACTAAGGAGATTGAAGAAAGAAAGAAGAATGAGGAGAATTTGGGCCAGTCTTTGAAAGAGAAATCTGAGAATGCAGTAAAGTTAATAGTGGATTCATTCAGTTGGAGATTGACCTGCAACAATCCAGAAGTAATGAACAAGAGCTTGAAAGACAGATAGTTATTCTTAGAGATGAACTCTCTATTGCAAATGAATACAAGGAGAAGTTTAGGATCAGTTCTGCTAAGCTTGATGAGATGACTAAATGACAGAAGGATGCAAATGATAAGCGAGGTCTTGGATATGAGAAGGAAGAAAGCTCTGGATCTGAACACAAGGATCCCAAACAAAGAAATCAGATGAACAAAGGCAGAAGGTATCCGGTAAGACAAACTAATGCTTAAAATTTTAATGGTTACTGCTTTTCTTGCAATAAATTTGGTCATATGGCTTCTTAGTGTAGAAGAAAAGTAAATTCAAGTAGTCCATCATTTCCCGATCAGTGTTTTAATTGCAAAATTTTTGGTCATAAATCAATTGAATGTAGAAGTATTGTTGTTAGTATAAGGAATGTTAAATGCTATACCTATGGAAGATTTGGAAATGTTTCTAACCAATGCAGATCAAAGGGAAATCAATGGAATGAATGGTCTAGACAAAGAATTCTTGTGTGCTACAACTGCAATAGATTTGGTCACATTGCAAGATTCTGCAGGAACAAAAATATGGATAGAAGAGGTTTGCTATATCAAGGAAGAATTTCGCAGAAAGATGACAAAGGAAAAGGAAAAGTGACTATGGAAGAGATAAGAGATTAGATGAAGAAAATGTGGGTAAAGAAGAGTGAATCTGATAAGCCCGTACCGGAAGCTGCCTCCAATAATCCCTTCGATAATTCCTCTGAAAATTGATTTCAAGCCATCGGCCTAGGGGGAGTCTTTCAAGTAAAATACTTTTCCCCCCTTGTCAGTAGTTGGTAGCAGAATACAGGAAGTTGTCAGTAGTTGTGTCATTAGTCAAAAAATGTATCTGTGATCACTTGTTTTGTAAGTTGAGATCTTGAAGGTCAGTAGATGGGTTCTTCTCTTGATGTCTAAGAGTGCAGTGGAACCAAAACTCCTAGGGAAAAGCATTTATTGCGATAAAAAGGTTAGGTGCATGAAGCTATAAAAGGATATTTGGAACCCCCATTTGTCACTTTGCATTGAAAAAGAATAGTGAAAGAGCCTCTGGAGCAGAATTTTGGAAGGAGTCAAGTTGATTCGGCAGCGAATTCATCAGGTATTCCATTCGCTTGTAGAATTTCTAAATTTGTGTTCAGTAGAATAAAAAAAGAAAAAAAAAACTTTGTTCAGTATGAAAAATGAAGCAAATCAAGGGAATTGTTAGTTTGGATGAATGTAGTAGTAGGAAGATCAGGGATGTAAGAGATATGTTGCTTTCCAGAAAATTGAAGTTGCTCGAAGGAGCGAAACATAGGAGCTTGGACATTTGGAACAAATTTCCTTATTTTGACAAAGCGAAAGTGGTTAAATTCATCTTGAGTAGATTGAATGAAGACACTCTAAATTTGGACAAACCCTATCTTATTTCGAAGGAAGTGATTAGAAATTTAACTAGGTTATGCAATGTTGGAGATATTTCAAAGAAGTCAATTCGAAATAAGGAAGTCGAAACCCTAACCGGTGTAACAGGAGATCAGAAGGATTTGGTAATTTCGGCGATCAAAGATCCATTGACAAGGTACATTACATATGGAATTTCATACAAAATTTTCTTTAGAAACAAGGAAGGATCAATCTCTACAGGCGCAGTTTACATTTCGCATAAGATGATAATGGAGGACCAAGACTTTGACCTGTGTAGTTTGTTGAAAGATCAACTAATGGAGAACGTGCAATTGAAAATGGATGTAGATTATCCTTTGAGGTTTGTCACTTTGATCATATTTATCATGATGTATTTTCTAGATTGCTTTCCGTAGAATGATAATGTTGTATGGAAGGAGAGTGAACCGACCTGTAAGAAATTTTTTAAGCATTTCAATACTCTGGAAAATTGTGAGAAAGCTTATGCAAATTTCTTTAGAGAGTTGTTAGGAAAGTTTGGAGTAGTTGGTATCTCTCTTCCGGTAAAAAAAATTGAAGTTGGATCATCTTCTGGTAAGATGGAGAGGAAGCATAAAAGAGGAATAGAGTTTGCTGATGATACTCCTCTAGTACTCAAGTCTCCAAAATTTGAAGGAAAAGGAAAAGAACAGATAATTGTGGACATACTTGATGAAGAATCTGATGAATACACCCCAAGAGATGAACCGACATCAGTTGAATCAGATGTAATAATAGCAAAAGGAAGCGATGAAGAAGGTGCCTTACTCAAAGCAAAGATATTGCAGATTGTTTAGGAGGAAGATGGAATGCAAAAGATTGTTGACATATGGTTAGATGGACCTTCATATGAGCAAGATTTGATTGAGATTACTCTAGGTAGATACCTTGTGCAGAATAACATTGAACTGGAAAGTTTGCAGAATGTATTCCCTGAAGAGTTGATTGAGTGTATTAAGGAAGTTGTGACCCCTGACTCTAAGGATAAGAAAGAGGAGGAAATAATCTTACATTTGAAGGAGCAGTTTAGGCTATCCCTTACAAAACTGAAAAAGAAAATGAATGTGTTGAGGCAGTGCATCAATTCAGCTAATGACATCTACAATTATTGTCTACGTTGGCCTCATGTTGTTGGAAAATATAAAGACAAGCTAGAGAAAATTGAAAGTGAATTAAATAAAATTGGCCAGGACTACAATATGTTTCAAGACTAGGATGGAGCAGTAAAGAAAATAATTCATGAGTTGCAGGTTGAGCACACAAAGATTCACTTTTCTAGAAACACTCTTATGGAAAATTTATGGAAAGTGAAGGATCAAACTGAATGTAGATTGGAGCAACTGATTGAATTCCTGAGGAAAGGAGAGTTGGAAGAAGCAATTACAATTCTGGAATCCCTCATTTAGATAATCAACTGGACATCAGAAAATAATAGTTTGATAATAATTATTGGGATTGTTGCAGATGCTTGGAAGAAAATCCTTCTGGAGATGAAAGATAAGTATAAAATAATTTTCTGATTTGTGTAGCAGTTGTAGTTTTCCAAATTTTAATCAAGTTTCTATTTAGGAAAGGGGGAGAGAGAGCAATAAAATTTTGTTTTAGCAAAAAGGAAGAAGTGTAGTAAGAATACTAGAAAAAGGGGAGAGAAAGAAGTAAAGTTTTGTCATTGATGTCAAAGGGGGAGAGAATGCAGTGAAAAATTCCTTGACATCCTAAGGGGGAGTAGTGTTTTGTTGTGTTTTGAAATTTTGGAGTTTGATAGCGTATCTCTGGTTTTGTCACTTAGTAATTTTTCACTAAGTGTTTCCATCAATTCCAAAGGGGGAGATTGTTGGCATATGGCTTAGGGAGATTATTGGCATGGCTTCTAGTGTTGTCATTGATGGCAACTGAAGTCACTATTGTGGTCTGCAGATCCAAACCTGGTCATACCGGTAGTTAAAGTTAAGTACAGTGTATTACCGATAGAGAACAGGGTATCCAGACAGCATATCAATTTGTACGCCTCACCGGATCATCATTTTGAGTTGTGGATCTCTGTGAGAGGTTGTTAAGCATGTATGTTACCTTATTGCTAAGTCTTGTGTTATTGCATTAATCGGTGTACGAGTAAAGTGATCTGGCCAGATGTTTCTCTGTTTGTTCATTATGGCCGACCCAGTCAATGTAGCATGTCACAGATGTATAAGGGATGATTGTTTAAATGTTTTTATGTTTAGGAATTTTATTTTGGGTCCCAGCTATGTCGTGGCTGACTTGTATGGGTACATGTTATAAATTGTTCATGATTTGAGCTGACATTTGGAGAATATTATATTTTGTGTGAAGCCGACATATAGTAATTAAATTCTTGTTAGCGGATATATATGCAAGTTTGGTAATTAATTTTGGTGATGAAAATAAGTGTGGAAGTGTGTGAATGTGTGTGAAGAGAAAAAAAATGTGTGTGCGAGTATTAGAAGGGTGATTGAGCGATCTATGCATAGTTTCAGAAGGGCAGAAAAATAGTGAAGGGTAGAATAGAGCAGAGTATAAATACAAAATCAGTTAGAAGGGCTAAGATCATCTATTCAACTTCATTGGAACTGAATCCAGGCATTTGGAGATGCTATTTATCAGTTCAAGTTTTTTTTGTAATGCAAACATTTTGTAAGGCAGTGAACCTTTCTTATTTTGAGCAGTGAGCTCTAAGCAGTGTGCCTGAATGCATGTGCATTCCCTTTTCTTCATACTTTTAATAGAGTATATAAATTGTGGATTAATCTCCACCATGGTTTTTCCCCTAACAGGTTTTCCACGTAAAAATATTGGTGTTATTGTGCTTTGATTATCTTGCTCATGTGCTTGCATCTTTATTTTTGTTTATGTGTTGTAAATGGTTTAAGATCTGATTTGAAGTTTAAATTTACTGAACACTGATTCACCCCCCCTCTCAGTGTTCCCTGAGTCCAACAGGTAATAATTCCTAAAGATTCCAATGTACCCTAATTTAAATACCATCATGTTCTTGGACACCGCAGTGATGAGTGTTGGACATTGAAGGAAATACTGAGTAAGTACCACTTCGATGACACCAACTGCTATCCCATAATCCCATAGTACAGTTTTCCCACTCCTTCACATGCAATAGTTGTAGAATCTTCCATTCTCACTATTGCATGACCTTTCCCATCACCTATCTCGGCTAATTCTTGTCTTTCACTCAGTGGGGGCAAGAAGTTGTTAGCCTTGTCCTAGTAATGCATTTGTCCTTGTCCCCTAGCTATGTTTTTCACCTTCCCCTTATCCTGACTGAGATTGGGAGGTGGATGACTTGTTAGATGGTTGAATTGCATTCACCTTACTAGTATTTTTACATTTTTCTTTTATTTCATGTGATTGCATGTGTGTAATGTGATCCCTCATGACGTGTTGTTTGATGCTCTCTCTCTCTTTGTGCAATTCCTCTATTTGTCCCTTCATTCTTCTATATGTCATACATCGCTTTCAGTTTTCTTTTTCGCTTTTGTTTTGTGTTTTCCTTTTGGGGATGATGCAAAGCATTGAGATGCCCTATGTCTCTTCCATGTTGGCCCAAAAGGCCTTTCTATTTTCCTTTTCGCTTTTGTTTTGTGTTTTCCTTTTTGGGATGATGCAAGGCATTGAGACCAAAATGTCTCCTTCATGTTGACCCACAAGGATTTATTTTTCATCTTTCCTTTTTCTTTTCTCTTTTCACCTTTTGTTTTGTGTTTTCCTTTTGGGGACGATGCAAAGCATTGATACATACTATATCTCTTCCATGTTGACCTAAAATAGATTCTTTTTCTTTTTTTTTCGCTCTCTTTGTGTCATTGTTCCAATTCTATGTGTATTTGGGGAATGATGACATTTTCAAGCTCTTTAATCAAAACATTGCAGCAAAGAACATGCTGACCCCAAATCCATAGATCCCTTATGTGTTTGGTGTTAATTTTTGGGGAAAATTCCTCTTTCTTTTGTTCCTTTTTCACTTGCATGATGCAACCTTACTTGAAAACGTATGACTTGGAATAGGGATTTCCAAGTTGTCTCTCATGTCTTATTTCTTTTTGTATTTTTATCACTACTTTAAAGTACTTGCTCATAGAACGATGTGTAGCAATTCCTTTAAAGTGGGGGCATACATTGGCATTATTCATTTTTCATTTTTCATTTTTCTTGGTTCTTAGAGCAGCCTTCTTGTCTCATATGATGCATTTGTCACTTTGTGGATGACATTGGGTATAGTTTCCTTCATAAACGTGATCTATCTTAGCATATTACATTCCTTTTAGTGGCCTGATGTGACACATTGCATCCCCTAAGTTGTGAATATTTTATTCTTTGATCGGTCTTCTTTTGGAGACATTAGACACAATGTTCCCTAAGTTAAAGACCTCGCATGAACTAAGCAAGACTCCTTTGAACATTATTTTCATGTTGCATGTTGCATTTATATGGCCACCTTGCATAACACAACTTGCATGCCTATGGTGCCATCACATTTTTTCATGATTTCTAAGAATACGAAGCTTTGCTTGTCTCACGAAGCACGAAACATCATTTTCCTTTATGGTTCCTTATTGAAGTTATCGAGAGGTATAAATTTGGTATGGTTGAGCGGGAAGCCCATTACAAGGCATGAATTTTCCCCATAGCCACCTATGTGTTTGTGAGTGCATACCGGTCATGAGTGTATGTTTCTCGCCTTTTGGGCTTTCTCACCCAGCGGAAAACGATGAGTTTCTTTGCCCCAGAGTGAGTATTCATTTTCTTTTTGGATAAACAACTTAGATCTGATCCACAATGGGCTGGACGAACGATCGAAGTTTGATTCGATTCCTTTTCTTTCATCTTCTCTTTCCTTTTCCCCTCTTTCACTTTCATGTGTGTTTTTTGTGCTTATGATTATTTTTCCATGGTATCTTCATCCTAGGGGCTTGATCATCCCTCTTTATTTTTGTTGTCTCATCTTGCTAAGCATTAGTTCAATGGAACCCCTCTTGAAATGCACTGCTCTACTTTAGTGTGAATTTGAAGCAAGTTCATCCTCTCACTAAAGTGGGGGCTAACTATGAACATGGAAAAAGTAACCCTTTACTTTTTCTTGTTTTGTCCCTCCTTGTGCTTAATTGGCTTGAATTTTCCTTGATTTAATGTGACCCATACATTCACATTAGGTCTTGAATATTTATGAATCATTAAGACTTTATGATGTCTTGTAAAAGTGTTGTAACACATTTTCACACTTTTCTAGACTCTTCTTATTATAATTCACCTACATACCCCTTTCTATCACTTACCAAGTCTTTTAAAGTGTTGTAAATTCTTGTGAAAAACTTTCACGCTTTTCTAGACTTGTCATCAATAAATACACCTTTCTTATGCTTTATTTGGCCCCTTTATGCACTTACAGGCCTTAATTAAGTGTATTTTTTAATATAAACCTGACAAACATCATTTAAGACAACTTAATTCTTGACACCCATTTACCATTAGGGGCGAATGAGTCCCTCTTGGTACAAAAATCAAAATAAATTCAAATTACTAGAGGGTTTTTATTTCTTAAGACCTAAGGTCGGCCTGTGATGTTGTAATTTCAGGAAACATGGCATAATTGTGTATAAATATGTGATTTTCTATTCATTTTAACCCCTATTCACCCATTCATTCAAGTATTCATTTATGCATCATAGCATTCAAGCATTCTAACATTCCTCATCATTCAATCAATCATTCAAGCATCTTGGAGTAGCATATCTTCAGACTTCAACATCAAGGGTTTGGTGATTTTATGACATTACATGTTATTTGTTCACCATTCTCTCTTTATTTCACTTCATTATTAAGGGTTTGATTACCAAAATGGGGTTTGACCAAGGAAAACCTTTATACTCTAACCCTTAACACTTTTTCCCTTTTTGCATGTGTGTTTTGCAGGTCTTGTATGCAAATTTTTTAAAGAGATAGGTCTTAAAAGTGTCATCAAATTGTCAAAGATCATTCAAAGTCAACAAAACCCTATTTGGAGCTTGGAGAACACTTTCCCGTCAAATTTTCCAGATTCGGATCCAACAACTTGTCAAGCAGAAAAGTGCAGATCAGGACCCACAAAGTTGACCCTTGACTTTTGAGAAATTTGCAGGTGGACTAATTCACCATCTATGGAAGATGAGTCCGATTTCCAGGTTGGAAAAAGTGTTTTATGAAGTTTTAAGTTCCTGGCATCCTGAAACCTATTTCGACAATTTTCACTAGAAACATGACTAATTTGACATTTGTGACGAATGAGTCCCAGTGGGCTTCAACCCTGATCTCTGCAACATTCCAGAACCTCTCAACATCAACTTTCCACCTCCAAGTGTACCTCATTCAGTTTCATTAAGTTCTATTATTGTTTGTTCATGTTTTTAGTTTTTTTTTTGTATATCACAACGTGTTTTCAAACACTTTGCATTTCTTAGTTTTGCATATCAAATCCATCTATTTTATCAGTTCTTTGCATTTAGATCATCTCATCTAGGCATGTTTCATCCATATTACATTAATCTTGAGTGTTAACATAGCCGATTTTTACCCTATTCCTTTCCTTTTAGGTGAAAGATCCTAGAAGTGAAAGAGATCATTAGGGTATCAAAACTCATGTTTACAGGTGGTATAATATATAATATGTTGTAGGGGAAGGAACCCCCCCACCAGCTAGGGGTTCCTTATTCGAAGGACCCCACCAATAGGCCAGGGCCTTTTAGTGGGCCAAGTTCCCCAACCACCCACTTTCCACCTTTCACCTTGGCTCGGAGGACCCCCAAGGGGAGCCCATCTCGGAGGCGCACTCTAGGCATTTTGTTCAATCAGAAAGAATGGTCTTTCGGTGGGGTGTCGTTAGGCCTACTTTCCCTAATAATCCCAATCCTAACTTCTACCTTTCCCTTACAGGGAGAGAGAGAATGGCCGGTTGGGTTGAGTTAGGATTTGTCCTATTCTACGTGGGGGATTTTAAGTTCTCGTCTCGACCCCAATTTCGGAAACCCAAATGAGGGGGCCGAACAGAAGCTTCAAACTCTAGCCGCATATAGAATTGATGCTTTGACCCCAAGCGAAATTAGACCAGGGGGCGAAGAACTTCATGACATCAGAGGCGGAAATAAATGGAGAAATAGTCAGGCACAATTTCCCGCTTTGACTCAAAGCGTAATTAGATGGGGGGGGGACAATTACATTGATTTGACCATTTCGCCACTTTTCAATTCAATGGCCAACCATATTTTCCTTAGGTGGCAAAACCCCACCGACCATATTCGCCTTGGGTGGGAGGCATGTTATGTATAGAATCATCAGTGATACCATTGTCAGCCTAACTAACTAAAGATCACCGATTATTCCAATCCAATCTGATGAACTTAGGGGGGAATAACTTGGTCAAGTGGGGTCAACCGAGGAGATGCTTTCGATGCCAAACATAGGATTTTTGCCTCTAATAACCTCACTTAGGGGTTGGAAAGCCCAGACGGAACTTTGTGGCCGCTGGAGGGGAAGGCGGCTGGTGTGAAGCGACTATTCTCTACGGTTCGTCAAGATAGGTAATACCATCTTAGGGCATGTAGGCGGCTGAAATATGCATATGAACGCCACTGATAAATCTTGCTGGTGCAATCTTGAGAATGAGTACTTCCTTTGGTTAGCAGGCCCCCCCCGGTGACTAGCTCTGCTTTTGCAGGATCCCCGGTCTTGTAGGAATAACCTAGGGATGGACGGCTTGGTCAGCCTAGGGAGTACCACGGGAAAATGGGTTGGCGAGAGAGTGTCTAGTTTGAAGCAATCATTGGTAGGCCTGGGTGAGTGTCATCTCACCATAGGAAAAAGTATCTTAATAACGCAAGAATGCCCGTCTATGGGTAGAAACTTTTTTCCTGAAACCCTTGACCCATCATCACTCCCGACTATTGAGGGGGACTACCCCCCACTATTGAGGGGGCTGCCGAGCTGCAATCAATGTGGAATTTCAAGAGTATAACAAAAGTATATGGATGATGGGCCATAGCCCCACGCGAGTCAAGGGCGCACAAGGAGTAGTTTACGGCAAGCATGTGCTGGTGTGACTATAGTGAGACTTACCGGCGTTTGATTAGCTAGACTCCGTAGTAGCCTTACCAAGGGTGGGGCAGGTGGTATCGTAGCCAATCGGATGATTGTCATGTCGACTGCACAAGAGAGTGCCCCAAAGTACCCCACCACGCTCAACAACTGCCTGATTCGTAAGGTGTGGACAAAGTTCTAGCTCCCAGTTCTCCACCCTTGTCTTTTCCAACGCAGAAACTACTCTCCGATTGAAAGCAGGTGACGAGAGAGGGTCTGTCCCATACTCCTAGACCTATTGAGGATTTATGGGTGCATAGCCCAAAACTGAGAGAAAGGGTCGAAAGGAGGGGACCATTCCACAAACGTACATTCATTGTGGGGTGAAACTCCCCTAAATGATGCCGGTAAGGGTATAGAGAATACTTTCAAACCAATGTTTAAGCGGATAGTATGGAAGGAATAGTTCGTGCATGGGTTAATTTCCCACCATCCAAACATGGATTGATTGAAGGAATTCAACCATGAATCAAAGGTGGGCCCACAAAGTGGGCTGGGCACCCACTATATTGGGGATCAGGAAACAAGATAGAAAAATCTGCTTAATCAAAACTGTTCAAAAAATAGGTACAGTTGGGCTTTGCTCCTGAAGAACAATAGATAGAGTTATCCCAATCAAGGATAGAAGGAAGAAGGCCCAGGTAAGAAGGTAAGTTAAGAAGGTAGGTAGGTGGTGGCCATTCCAGTCTGGCTAGGCCAGGAGCACTAGAGAAACTAGGTCCTCTGCCCCACTATAATAGATAGAGGTTCCTTGCCCTCGGCCCGATACACCCTGACCTAAGAATGGGGGTATCAAGAAGGCTGAGGCAATTCTCTACTCGCCTCCTCCTCCTCCTCCACCTTCTTATCAGTGGCAACTATGATTATATCCCACCTTAGTTGGTAGGTAGATCAAAGGTAGTTAAGGAGTTAGAGTCAGTGGGAGCTGGAGTGAGTGATCCTTTAACTCCACCTCCCACTTTTCTGTCTATCCTAACTACCTTCCCCCACTCCAGTGGTCTGCCCAAAACTTCCCTGGCACCCTTATCTAACTAGGCTCGGTGCCCTAACATCTCTTACCTGATTTCCAACATACCCTTCCTCCATCCCACTGACTAGACATCGAGATCACCCTCCCACTACAAAGCAGTTAAGGCCAACCCATCCATCCTACCATCCTAAACTTTGAGCAATGGAGTCTCCCGACTTTCCATCCAACTCAACTATCCACCCACCCAACACCAACTACACTATCCAACCAACTTTAACTGCTACTGACTCCATCCATTAACTCTACTGACTAACCTTCAACGAGCTTCACTCACTCTATTAACTAGACTATTATGGTCAAGGGAGATACCATTATTAGACTGCAACAGCTTCCTAGAAAATCCCATTCCCTCCCCTCACAAATGGGCCCCCCTCCTTTGCCTCTACCCTCCAATCTAGCTTTACCCTTAAAGTGGGTTGTCGGGGCCCCCACGTGAGATCTAAGGCAGAAATCTAGAGCTAGATTGGGCTGTATGGAGAAATCCCAATGCTAGCATTTAGCTTTCCACCAAAGCTTTAATTTTATATCTCACGTTGGGTATACCACATAACCAAAGGTGTAAAGTGAGTTGTATGGGCCTTGCCGATAAATGATAGCCAAGCAAGGAGGCCATTGTAGGACTACCCCAAGTAGGGGGTTACCTTTCCTTGGGAGTTGCATTTGCCCTACAGCTAGAAAAGAGAAGGAAGGAGTCGAACCTTCACTCCGCTACGAGCGGCGGAGCCCACTTGGCTAATCTAGAAGGGGATTCCTTCAAGCAGAAAGAAGAAAGAAAGACTCTTTGTTTTTTCCTACCTTCCCTAATAATCCCAATCCTAATTTCTACCTTCCACTAAAAGAGAAGATAGAAGGAAGGTTGGGTTGAGTTAGGATTCCTCACCTTTCACCTTCTACCTGACCCTAAAAGACCAGATAGAAGGAAGGGGCGATTGAGTTAGGATTCCTAACCTTTCCCCATCTCACCTTCTACTTGAACCTAAAAGCTCAGATAGAAGGAAGGTGGGGCCAAGGCCCAATACCACCTGATAGGGGGGTATTGGATAGGCCGAGGGAATTCTCCGATTCCTTGTTTGTTGGGGCCTTGAATTCCATACGTAACATCACCATGAGGTCATGTTACATATAGAATTCATCTATCCATTTACTAACGGTACCATCCGACCTTCCTTCCATCCTTCTATCCAAATGTTGGGTGGCGTGGGCCAGAGCCCCTTTAGGGGCGAAGGGCCTCTCGCCAACTAGTTATTAGAACAAAGATCTTGGTTGTTCCAGCCTTTAAGTAAGAAAGAATATTTGTTGGGTAGGTGACCAATACGCCGTAGGGGAAGGAACCCCCCACCAGCTGGGGGTTCCTTACCCGAAGGCCCCCACCAATAGGCTAGGGCCCTTTAGAGGGCCAAGTTCCCCAACCACCCACTTTCCACCTTTCACCTTGGCCCGGAGGGCCCCCAGGGGGAGCCTGACCCAAAGGCGCACTCTAGGCCTTCCGTCCAATCAGAAAGAATGGTCTTCTAGTGGGGTGTCGTTAGGCCTACTTTCCCTAATAATCCCAATCCTAACTTCTACCTTTCCCTTACAGGGAGAGAGAGAATGGCCGGTTGGGTTGAGTTAGGATTCGTCCTATTCTACATGGGGGATTTTAAGTTCCCATCCCGACCCCAATTTTGGAAACCCGAATGAGGGGGCCGGATGGAAGCTTCAAACTCCAGCCACATACAAAATTGACGTTTTGACCCCAAGCGGAATTAGACTGGGGGGCTAAAGAACTTCATGACATCAGAGAAGGAAATAAATGGAGAAATAGCCGGGCACAATTTCCCACTTTGACTCAAAACAGAATTAGAAGGGGGGAACAATTACATCGATTTGACCATTTCGCCGCTTTTTGATTCAATAGTCAACCATATTTGCCTTAGGTGGCGAAACCCCACCGACCATATTCGCCTTGGGTGGGAGGCATGTTACGTATAGAATCATTGGTGATACCATTGTCGACCTAACTAACTAAAGATCACCGATTATTCCAATCCAATCTGATGAACTTAGGGGGGAATAACTCAATCGAGTGAGGGCACGTAGGCGGGTGAAATATGCATAAGAACACCACTGATAAATCTTGTCGGCGCTATCTGTAAGGAAAATATAGGGAGCATCTAAGAGAAATCTCTACGAACAGTAGTTCCTTCGGTAACTTCAATTTCGATTAGTACCTCAAAGACACGTACAAATATGTCCTAAAGCGGAAACATACACAATTTATTTCCCACATTAATCCTTCTAAGAGAAGCACATGTAAATTCAACAGCAAGCAACAACACAGATGAAAGATAAGACAGAAAACTAGAACACACAGATTTACGTGGGGAAAACCCTTTTGGGTAAAAAACCCCACACTCCAAAGATCGAGGAATTGTATTATTCAACAACTAAAGGTTACAATACAATCCAGGCTCATAGCCTTTTTAGAGATTACATCTTGTTCATTCTGGAATCAATCTGGTAGCAAAATCTCCCTGAGAGATCAACCATGGCATTCATGATCAGGAGAGATTCCAATAGCATAACTTTGCCTCTCTCTTCCTCTACTTCAGCCTCATGGCTTCAGCCTTTCAGCCAGCCACTCGGTCCTCTCTCTATCACTCTCTCTCTCTATCTACACCTTTTTCTCAGAACGTTCAATGCATACATATATGCATTCGTTCTCAATAGCCTCTGTGAATCGGTTTGCTTCCAACTGTCGCATCACAACTATCGAATCATCTAGCTCAACATCATAGATGTTTCCACTTCCTTGCATAGAAGATAATACGTCCAGATCACACCACGTAGGACAATCATCGAAATGGTCAAGGGTGTTCAACCTGTGTTGTCATGTCAGTGAGACACTAACCGTGTCTCCCTGATGCCAACACAACCATCATTCGATATCGCCAAGAGTCATCCCTATGGGCAAGAGGTTACATCGAGTCCAGAGAGCTATCGCTAATACTTTGCCATGTCGCCAAGACCTCACACCAAAGATCACAAGGTATTCTGAAGAGTTCATCAGTCAACAAGACTATCACTCATCGTCCAGACATTACACCGAAGTCTTCAAGTCACATCGACCACAACATTCTCATCGGCGAGGCAATTGCCATTCAATGAGACATCATACCGAAGTTCAAAGGTCATATCGATGTTAGCTTTTCCATCGGAAAGAATACCGCAGTTTGCCAAGACTTCATACTGAAGTCTTCAAGTCATGCTGACGTGAGTATTCCATTTGGTGAGACAATCGTCTTTTGCCAAGACATCACACCGAGCTCTTCATGTTATACCGAAACATCCTAGTCGGCAAGACTTATCGCTTTCGCCAAGAGGTTACACCGAGCCCTTCAAGTCATACCGAAACATCAGTTGGCAAGACTTAGGCTATCGCTGAGACATTATACTGACATTAGGATTCCCATCGGCAAGACAATCCCTCTTCACCAGGACATCACACCGATGCCTTCAAGTCATATCAAAGAGTCCAACCGTCGGTCAGACATTCCACATTCATTGAGACTTCATACCGAAGTCCTTGTGTTTCTCTGATGACCCCATTCACTAGGAGTCTCACCGAAAACACCCGATCACATGTGGCTTTGTTGGCCAGACTTACCGCTGTCGCCAAGAGGTCATAGTGAACCCCTTTCGTTACCCCGATGACTCCATCTATCGGTGAGACATCTCCCTATTGCCAAGACATCACGCCGAAGTCTTTGTGTTACCCCAAATACTTTTATCGATGAGACTTCCGATATTCAATGAGACATCATACCGAAGCATTTGAGTTACTCTGATAACCGCAGTTGCCATGAGTCTCCCCGACATCCGCTAGGAATCAAATCGTCGGCTAGACATCTCCCAGTTGCCAAGAGTTCCTACCGAACCCTTATGTTATCCCGAATGTAACACTGTCAGCGAGACATCTCCATATCACTAAGACTCATTTTGACAGAGGAAAGTCACACCGATTGATGCATCGGCCAGACAAACCAAAGGTCACGCCGATATCGACCAGACTTTCTACCGTCGCCGAGACATCATCCCGACTGTCCAAGGGTACGCCGAAGGTTACCAATTATGCTGATCACCAAGACATTATGGAAGTCACAATGATAGTCAGGTTCAACTAGTAGGTCGGCTAGACATTTCAACAGTCTCACCAAAATTGCTTCACAAGAGGTTTCAGCCTGTGGGATTGAGGCACACAATTCCAACAATCTCCAACTTGACGAAGATCACACAGGCACCTCCAAAGCAACTAGAAACTAAGATCACACTAGCTCCACCAGTTAAGACCCCGCAATACTCAAGACACCCAAACAACAAGATTCCATAGATAACAGTCCACTGGACAATCTGCAACCAAGACCAGACATCCAACTGCAACTCACTATCCAACAAAGAAACTGATCATAGCCTTCCAAGAAACCACATTGACCTCAAACATGCTCTCATGCTCCATCAAGAATTCTACACCAACATCCAAGATGTTCACCATTCAGGCAACAAACCCTGTCATCTTCCAACATGCCACCTGTGGAAGAAAGATTCAAGACAAGGTGAATAAGCACCATTCCAACAAACACAAGCAAAAGATCTCAGTGATACCATCAACAAGATACTGCTACCACTTCACTGTGCTCAGACGCTATACAAAAGCGACATCAACTTCAAAGCCTCAAATAGAGCACAACCATGAAGTCATTCTCCAGAAACAAGAAATAGAACATCAATTAGAACAACAATCAAATTGACTGCTTCCATCCAACTGATAAACCCACGTGACAGAAAAATAGCACCCATAGCTCATGCTATTCCATCCAATCTCACATACCTCATAAGGTATCAACATTAGTAAAATCATACCAAACCATAACCAACTCATTTAACAGCAAATACAAGCTCCAACTGCCAATCAGTCGAAGAAGACAAGACACATACAGGAACTACGACTGCCTGAGTAATCCAGATCTGAAAGATCAAAGGCATCGAAAGTCTACCAATAACAGGACATAGAAAATGTAACCATGTAGTACCAAGGAAATATCCAAAATGATATGCACAACCTGCAACAAACCGCTACAAGAAACATTTCTCTCACCACAAACCTTCACGGCCACAAAGAGAAACTCTGCACATCATATTCCTATAGAGCATCCTTTGACAGACACTTCTAACTACCAACTGTGACAAGAATGATCTCCTTCTCATTCAAAAAGAAAATCAAGCTACTTCATTCCCCATTTCAGGAAATCATCCCATACATTATCTCCTACCAATTCTCATCAATAAATAACATAACACAAAAGCTCAAGGAGATAAAAAAAAATGTACATCTTCCACTATGAATCCTCCAGAACCATTAAACAACAATTCAAGATCCATATCATGAAAGTGAACATAAAACCACATCTAAAAAATATAATGGGCCAAATACCTCTCAGATAAACTGCCGAGTAGACCAAGAGTGGAACAAGAATGCTCTTTCAAGATATGCAAGCCATCATGACTAATCCAAGAGAAATCTCCTCATAGGTCTCTATTGAACTCACATTCAACTAAGGTGTAGGATTCTCGGACTTTCTGCTAAAAGACTCCATCAAGAGTAACAATCAACAACACTTCTCTCATAAGAGAAAAACAACCTCACCTTATTCTTCATGTATCCATGAGTACTAGCAACCAATCATCTCATGCTAAACTTCAACTGCAACTGCACTATCATGAAGTATCAAGCAAATAATCAAAGCACCCAATACACAAAGAATTACCAGACCACTGTCAACGCTCCAATCATCCGAATCAAGAACTTGTCATGACACCATGATCTACATATCCCCTTAGGAGATACCATGCTTCAAGTGACTTCACCATAGTCTCAAGTACAATGCACAATGCTAAAACTCCAGTGCACAACCAAGAGTATACCATGACATAAAGCAAACAAACTCAAAACCAACATCACCTATCAAGCACCACCAACAACTCAGCCAAAGACTCCAAGCGTCCTCCATGGATCCAAGATGTTGCACATCTTCAAATAATGTCCATGCAAATGCGAAAGAACCCTTCTGCAGCAACAAAATCTAAAAGCTCCCCCTTGAAACATCTGCAACACTAAAGAAGACCATTCACCACCATGTGATGAAACCCACAGTCACTGCTAAAGCTCCCACTAAAACGTGACACCCGAGCTCTCCAAGCATCATGACCACCTGCTTCAGGTTCCCATAACCGACTATTCAGGTACTCAAACAATATCCATTCTCTCATCTCAAATCAATCACACCAATGCACAAGTGACCACAGACAAGGCCAACTAACAAGTCTGCATCAACAATGAATCAACCTTGTGGATAAAGATGGTCCACATCCAAGTTATCTCACTGCAGCCAATGGGTAGCTAATCCACCAACCGCATAACTTGTAGATCACAAAAATCAAACATGCAAACCTATCATCGCATTGGAAACTGCAACACTGAGATTTCAAAGAGAATAACCAAGTAGACAACATGACTCAAACACCAGATCATGCCAAACCTGATTTTCCAATCATGTCCATAACGAGCACCATAATCAAGGAACCCACAAGTACCACCACAGGAATGTTGAGTGACAAATCACGTACCAACACTCCCATGCAGAGAAGAAATCACACCTCCTCAAACCATGCACAAAGCATGCATGCAGAACTGCAACTATCTCATCCAGCAACACCCCAAAAGTTAGGCTCTAGAAAATAGCTTATCAACAGCTCCACATAACCACAAGTCTTGCTTAACCATGTAAAACCTGCAAAACCACTGAGCCATGCAAATACAAAACATCCTTAAAAAGGAAACAACAGTTCAAGAAAATCCAGGCCCCTTTCAGGCCAAACCTACAACCACCAACATGTACATGCATCTGAGAAAGAGAGAAAGGCTATTTCAGAAGCTTGCAAATCATCTAATGATTAACTCCATAGCCTTTATGTATTCGAGGTTAATAGGAAACAGTACCTTCCAACACCAAGGAACACCACCTAGCATAAGCACTCTCTTCCATGGCTGAGAAACAAACTAGGCTTCTCCATATTATCAAGGAGCCTCTCACACAGACACCCAATATGAAAGCTTTACAACTACATAGCCACAGAGCAAGAAAATCCACCTCATACACCAAGGTTATACCACTACCAACCAGGAGACACAGATCACAACAAAACAACATGATCAACTCCCTTTTCCATCTCCACCATTCTTCAAGCTGCGTGTTGTCTCTGAATATCACAAGACTTCCACTCACCAAAGGATCAATCAAAGAGATGATTCCTCCAGATTTCCTCTAGCCTAACAAACTGAGAAATCTTCACAGGAGAAATACCCAGAACCAACAACCAGAAGAAGGCTCTGATACCAATTGTAAGGAAAATATAGGGGGCATCTAAGAGAAATCTTTAAGAATAGTAGTGCCTTCGGTAACTTCACTTTCGATTAGTACCTCAAAGACACGTACAACTATGTCCTAAAGCAGAAACAAACATAGTTTATTTCCCACATTAATCCTTCTGAGAGAAGCACATGTAAATTCAACAAGCAACAACACAGATGAAAGATAAGACAGAAAACTAGAACACACAGATTTACGTGGGGAAAACCCTTTCGGGTAAAAAACCCCACACTCCAAAGATCAAGGCATTGTATTATTCAACAACGAAAGGTTACAATACAATCCAGGCTCATAGCCTTTTCAGAGATTACATCTTGTTCATTTTGGAATCAATCTGGTAGAAAACTCTCCCTGAGAGATCAACCATGGCATTCATGATCAGGAGAGATTCCAGTAGCATAACTCTGCCTCTCTCTTCCTTTGCTTCGGCCTCATGGCTTCGGCCTTTCAGCCAGCCACTCGGTCCTCTCTCTATCGCTCTCTCTCTGTCTACACCTTTTTCTCAGAACTTTCAATGCATACATACATGCATTCATTCTCAACATCCTCTGTGAATCGGTTTGCTTCCAACTGTTGGCTCACAACTATTGAATCATCCAGCTCAGCATCATAGATGTTTCCACTTCCTTGCATAGAATATAATACGTCCAGGTCACACCGCGTAGGAAAATCATCCAAACGGTCAAGGGAATTCAACCTGTGTTGTCATGTCGGTGAGACACTAACCGTGTCTCCCCGATGCCAACACAGCCAGCATTCGATATTGCCAAGAGTCATCCCTATCGGCAAGAGGTTACATCGAGTCCAGAGAGCTATCACTAAGACTTTGCCATGTCGCCAAGACCTCACAATGAAGATCAGAAGGTATTCTGAAGAGTTCATCAGTTGGCAAGACTATTGCTCTTCGCCCAGACATTACACCGAAGTCTTCAAGTCACATCGACCTCAACATTCTCATCGGCGAGACAATCGCCATTCGATGAGACATCATACTGAAGTTCAAAGGTCATATCGATGTTAGCTTTTCCATCGGCAAGATGACCGCAGTTTGCCAAGACTTCATACCAAAGTCTTCAAGTCATGCCGACGTGAGTATTCCATTTGGTGAGACAATCGTCTTTCGCCAAGACATCACACCGAGCTCTTCATGTTATACCGAAACATCCCAGTCGGCAAGACTTATTGCTTTCGCCAGGAGGTTACACCGAGCCCTTCAAGTCATACCGAAACATCAGTCAACAAGACTTAGGCTATCGCTGAGACGTTATACCGACATTAGGATTCCCATCGGCAAGACAATCCCTTTTCGCCAAGACATCACATTGATGCCTTCAAGTCATATCGAAGAGTCCAACCATCGGCCAGACATTCCACATTCGCTGAGACTTCATACCGAAGTCCTTGTGTTTCTCCGATGACTCCATTCGCTAGGAGTCTCACCGAAAACACCCGATCACATGTGGCTTTGTTGGCCAGACTTACCGTTGTCGCTAAGAGGTCATAGCGAACCCCTTTTGTTACCCCGATGACTCCATCTGTTGGTGAGACATCTCCCTGTCGCCAAGACTTCATGCCGAAGTCTTTGTGTTACCTCGAAGACTTCTATTAGCGAGACTTCTGATATTCGATGAGACATCATACTAAAGCATTTGAGTTACTCCGATAGCCGCAGTTGCCATGAGTCTCCCCGACATCCGCTAGGAATCAAACCGTCGGCCAGACATCTCCCAATCGCCAAGAGTTCCTACCGAACCCTTATGTTATCCCAAATGTAACACTGTCGGCGAGACATCTCCATATCGCTAAGACTCATTCCGACAGAGGCAAGTCACATTGATTGCTGCATCGGCCAAACAGACCAAAGGTCACGCCGATATCGACCAGACTTTCTACCGTCACCGAGACATCATCTCGACTGTCCAAGGGTACGCCGAAGGTTACTGATTATGCTAATCGCCAAGACATTCTAGAAGTCACAGCGATAGTCAGGATCAACTAGTAGGTCGGCTAGAAATTTTGACAGTCTCACTGAAATTGCTTCACAAGAGGTTTTAGCCTATGGGATTGAGGCACACAATTCCAACACTATCTTGAGAACAAGTACTTCCTTTGGTTGGCAGCCCCCCCCTCGGTGACTAGCTCTGCTTTTGCAGGTTCCCCGGTCTTGCAGGAATAACCTAGGGATGAACGGCTTGGTTAGCCTAGGGAGTACCATGGGAAAATGGGTCGGCGAGAGAGTGCCCAGTTTGAAGCAAGCATTGGTAGGCCTGGGTGAGTGTCGTCTCACCACAGGCGAAAGTATCTTAATAAGGCAAGAATGCCTATCTATGGGTAGAAACTCTGTTCCCGAAACCATAGACATAGTGGACTCCTCGATCCACGGATGTAGCAGTTGTTGGTTCAGAAGCCAGCAAGACCTCCTTCAAAAACTTCTCACTGCAGTCGTTGATGAGTGAGCAGGAGGAGCACCAGTAGCAAAGAGATCGGTAGGAACAGAGATAGAGGCAGTTGAGGCAATCTATTCAGGAGAAGCGGTGGCGGGTATATCGGTCTCAATAGCACATCTTGGCCAGAGACTCCGCTTCTATCTTTAGAGAGTGAAATGAAGACCCTGATCCACCACCAGTGGAAACCCTCTTCTTACTGTTCTTGCATAGGTGGCAGCCAACCGCCCCTCAAATCATTATCGAAACATGCATTACAATTCATAAGTAGAGCCTATTCGATAGCTGCGGTGGGGAGAATCTGTGTCATGTGGAGTAGTGAAGTCGAAGTGTAGAGGTCCCGATCGATCAAAGTGAATGCTTGTACAACCCCACTAGCATCCCATAGAATAGTAGGGCAACATCCCTCTCGTATTGATATCAACACCCTGCAGCAAATGTAGAGGATGGGGATCCATATCCAGAGATATTCTGCCGTATATTGACGATCTGATTGTTCCATCCTCCACATTACCATATCTAGTTCTGGGAAGGGATCCATGACTACCAGTAGCGATGAGTCAACTAATGAATCTGACATCATCATCACCTAGAATAATAGAAAAGAGGCTAGTACGAGCTTCCATTCCATGGGTTACAGGTGCAATGGTAGAGTCCCTAGTAGCAAATCCATATCCGGATCCAGAGGCAACAGACCGAATGCCCAGATTTCGTTCCATAAGACCCATCTCTATAGTCTCCCACCCCCTGGTGAGAGAAGCTCAGGCGAGAGGGGGGCAGACCGAGATGTAGAGCTCAGAGATCGACTCTATCCATCGGTTTCAAAATTGGTTCCAGTCGAGGTAGAGGCAGCCACTGGAAGGGTAGCATACCACCTAGTTACGGAGCCGATAGGGGCGAAGGCAGGAGAGGCAGAGGCAGAGTTGGTTGACTCCACATCCATAGTAGTAGCAAATCCCCAACAGCTAGTTCACCCCTTCTGGTTAGAAGTGGTTGACTCTGGAGAAGGAAAAGACTCGGAAGCCCCTACTATTCTAAGGGCCCTCCTCTCCCTGGCTCTTATCCACCACTTCTTGTTTGTCGCCCACACTTGTTTCGGAGGCCTTTGACCCAACAAAAATTAGAAGGGTGGGGTATATGAGTGAGGAAAAGGCGACGGTTCGAGAGCGAGATCGGAAGGGTTGGGTGGGAATTCTAGTTGGTAGCATGGGTTGGTGGAATGGGGGTAGTAGGGCCTATCGGATTTCGCTAGAATCCTCATCAGTTTACTACCCAGTTTATGAACCAGATGGGGTTTACCCAGGGCCCATTTCCCCATAACTAGTTGATCCCGCATCAATCAATCAATAGGTGGATGCGGGAGAGCGGAGACATCAGCTTCATCCAAAACTATATTCTCCCTCCCAACCCCTACTATTCTATGGCTAGTGCTCGGGTGGGAATAAGAAAGTGGCAGAGCCATAGGAAGCAGAAGAAGCAGGGGTAGCTGCAATGGAGGCAACACAGAAAGAAGCACAGGTGGTAGCAACTATACCACCCATTATTCTAGCTTATACTAGCAAGCGCATTAATGAACTGATTAATAATGGGTGTGGAGGGAGTAATAGTAGGGCTGGGGCTAAAGAGGTATTCATTTCTGAATTGGAGATTTTGATCCAGCAGCGGATACTTACCCGCATTAGATTAGGTAAGGGTTCACCTGCAAAGCTGAATCCAGTGCTTATTGATCCAGTTCCAATTGAACCAACATCCGACGAGCATCCAGGCCTGTTTGAGTACCTACCACTTGGTTGATCCATAACCATCAGCCCCTACTATTCTAAAGGGCAACCTGAGGACCCGGTTGAGAATTGACCTGGAATCACCTTAATGAATGTCGAGGACCTTGCAGAGAAAGGAGCAGAGGTGCAAAATCCGAACGTTGATCGAATGACAAGATCAAAGCCATGCTTCACCGAATACGGATCGAGATGGAGATGGAGACAAAGACCCAGTTGGGGCCCGATGGACTGAGCAGATCCAAGCATGGGTCGGATCGATACCTAGAAACAGTCGGAGCCCCGTTTGAGATATGATCCATTAGATACCCGTCATTGAACCCCACCCTCTGGCACTATTATTGTATGCAACTTCTCATCCCTATCGCTTCTTTCTTCCAATGATACATTCCACTTCCTCTCTCTAGATTTTCTTTCTTCTCCAACTGGCTCCAGCATACGGCATATAGCAGTGCCCTCTATTCTATTCTTCCTCCAGTCGTTGAACCGGCCGACCTGACGACCATTCTTGTTACGGGTGAAGTGGGTTCGGGTGTTAAAGATTGGGATATATGACATAAAATGGTTAAAATATGTGTGATAAAAGGAATTGAAGAATGATATGGATGTTGAATGGTAAATATAATTAGGATCTCACAAGACCAACCAATGTTTGTGTTTCTCATCAATTTTTTAGATTTGTATATGCAAAATTACAAAAACTAGCTAACATTGTTTTAAAACACCCTTAATGAATAAAGGTTACCTAAGTGAAAGTTGTTTGAGGACATGAATTGCGAGGTGTGGAGCTTGAAGGTCCACCAAGAATCTATTTGACATCCAAAGCATGTTATGAGACAAACATTAAAATATAACATTCAATTGTTCAAATGCAGTAATAATATATTTCATACTTGTTGCATACATGTGGACTCAACACCGAGGATGAATAAGGGTTTGTAGGAATGGACCACGTCTCATGAACACTTTGACCCTGAAATTTCATCATATTGATCTACTAATTTAGTGATTTTTAAAATTTTAAAATATAATTTAATAAACAAAATTAAATGAACTTGTTAAATTTTACCTGAGTATCAATGTCGTATGTATTATTCAACAATTCATCTATCATAACCATCACCTCTACAACTGATGTAGGCTATGTAGCTACATCCAGAGCTCTTTGATAATTGTATGTGTAAAAAACACCTCAAGCACCACAATGGTGGGGTGGAGCTTGGGGCCTAAACGTCTCCTCCACATTAGGCTCTACTAGAGGCCTCACACACTGTATAATGGTCTGGGTGAGTGAGCTAATCGAATCTAGCGTGTCCACCTCTACATTGTCCTTAACAATGGAAGGAACAATGAAATTATCCACCATGGGTTTGGCCAAGGGTCTTAGTGCCAACTATGGATTACGTCGTGCACCAGGTCTATCATGTGTGGAGCCCCCACCTCTACCTTGAAAGTCTAAGATGTCAAAATAATTTGGCATCTTATTGATGAAAAACTCACAATAGAGTTTCCTTAAAAATTATTGTGGTACCTCATGGTTATTACATGGAGGCTGCTCAAATACCATCCGCTACTACTCCCAAAATTTATTTTTAATTAATTCATGGTGGCACCAATGGATGGGGAACCTCCTGCATGTATGAGACAAAGGTGTGTTGGTTCTCAAGTTTGTAATTAGGGCACACAAGTCAACTTTGCTAACTTTTTGTTTTTTCACATTTGCATATGACAAACGACTAGCATAAAATTTTCTCAACTCATGCCTCTTATTTGACCAAAAATTTATTTTCTCGCTCATTTCTCCTACACGAGATACAATTGACTTCAACGATTTGGAAATCCCTCTCCTATAAGGGTGGGTTTCAACATGCTCGATTAATCTTCCAATTAATTGTTTAATGTCTCTTTTATTGTTTTCAATTTGATTTAGGATATTTTCTTGTGTTCCTTGAGGATGCCTATGAACTGATGGAGGGGTTTCAGGTTGTTCTTGTATAGGAGGCTCTTCATGAGGGGGTGATTGTGAATTCTGAATGTTTGGAGGTGGAGATTCATTCCTTGAGAATTAGAACAAAGTTTTATTAAAAAACCTATTTCAATTTACATTCTAAATCAAATTCAAAAAAAAAAATACATACCTCTTCACAATCTTTGACCTCTTTGATGTGTTGGCGACATCCTCATGAAGAATTGCAAGCTAAAAGTGCAAAAAATGGAAGAGATTTGGTGAGCGTGAGTTGCAGAGCTGAAAACCTCCAAGCCAAGTCACAGGTGAACAAAATATAAGGTTAGAAATGCGTTTTTTTGTTCTAATAGTACTTTTCTATTTGGCGCATGCCAAATGAGCAAGTCATTTGGCGCATGCCAAATTTGGTGCTTGCCAAATTTTGTGTGCTCCAAATGCTCTTTTTTTTGCATTTTTTTGCATTTTTTTGAATTTGGCATCAAAATTGTGTCACAGATCCATGCACTTATCCAATAATGGGAAATAACTACCAAGTGTCTTTTATTTTCCTTCAAGTTGTCCTCTTAGCCTGGGGTCTTATAAATTATACCATTTGTGGGTCTAATCAATGTTACAACACTAACAATTCAACAAACTTTCCCTCTCAACATGGGGTCTTACAAATGTTGCCCATCATGGGTCTTTGACTCTTTTACAAACATTTCCCTCTAAGGATCTTACACAAACTTGCAGCATAAAAAAGAACTTCAACATAACTAAAAGAAAATGTGAACACTCTCAACACAGTTGCCTCATCTTGGGTCTTAAAATAGAAATATTATTTTAGCAGTACAATGTAAAAGAGAATGAAAAAGTGCAATAGTGACAATAACAGAGTGCCAACACAAAATAAAAGCAATTCAAATGGCATTAACCAACAGATTACTTTGAATTCCTCCCACCATGCACACTATTAATATATCCTTCATTGAATTCACACACTTTACAAATTGTTCTACCCCCTTGGGAGAACCTTTGGGGCCATGATCATGTTTCAAATGCTCTTAAAAAGTTGCTATCATACAAAAACCATCTTTGACTTGTTGCATCATCCTATGAGTGCATGCAATATCCAAAACAAGCATTCCATCTTGCCATAGCTATTGGGTGCATACCAAAACATTTTTGAGGCATGCTATAGCCTTTGAAAACTAAAATGGGGCAATAAATTCCACGCTACAAAACTCAATACATGCTTCATTAACAAACATGCTACCATTTGTGTATTTTATAATGAAATTGCATGGAAAAGTGACAAAAAATTTGTTATCACCTCTTTACTTTAGTTGGATGCTCACACCTCGGTTCCACCATTGGCTTATGGATCCACTATACTCCTCACCTTCTTGTACAAAAGGCGTTAGTTCCTTTTCAATCAATAAGTGGAACACAAACAATAATTTAGAGGAAAGCATGCTAGCTGGCTTTGTAACCACAACCAATGAAATCATTAAACTCGAGCTTAAAGGAAATACTTCTTACGATTACTGAATTGGAGGTGTTGAATCCTCTTTGGGTTGTTTCATGTTAATGGCTTCTTCCTCCAATGGTGGTTCCTCCTCCTTTGGTAACCTCCTCTTCCTTGCTTATGGATAACTCTTCCATAATCAAAATTGCCCAAGTCGTTACAAAATTACCACTAACACTTTTGAAACTACCTTGGTAATTTCAAAAATGCCATTAGCATTTGTGAAACTACTATTATCTAGTAGTTTTTGTCCAACTTTTGGGAAACCATAACTTTTGTATATAGAGTCGAAATGAGGTGATATTTTTTAGAAAGTGCATGATTTTTCAAAAGGAATTTGTATATGTAATATTATTCAAGTTTTGAGGATACCAAAGCTCTTTTTTTTGGCCCAACACCATAATTATAATTATGAGGCTAGTGGTAGCCAAAATGAATCATTGAATCACATTTTGTTTGCCAAAACTTGAATCAAGATGTTCCATATTATCTCAAACCTTCAACAACATTTGTTTCCTTTGACTTTGTACTTCAGGACATTTTTTCCAGATCATAAACTAATAATTGTTGAGCCAACCAAATGCACTCATAAGCATAAGGTTGTTTGTTTGTGAATTGGTTATGTGTTGTATATATAGGTGTAAACACTAAAATTTGACTAATGTATTTCTTTCAAAACATGTCATTTTCGATTGTCTGACTTATCTAATTATTCATCTTCGATATTTAATTAAATTATTTCATTATTTGATCGAATTAGTGATCATTTTCACTTTATCATGATAATTAAATGATTTTTATAATTATTTAATTATTTTTTAATTTCAAATTTCCTCTCAATTCCACTTTAATTAAATAATTGTGAATTATTTGATTAAATTATCTATTTCACTATTATTCATCTATATTAATTAAATAATTAATATTAATTATTCAATTTATTAACTATTCTTCTATTTCAAAGTTTTAATTAAATAATTCATAATTATTTAATTTATCTAATTATTTCTCAATATTATCCAAAAATAAATAAATTCCTTTATTTTATTTATTTATTCCCACCTTGCACATGTAATTAATAATTAATTCATTTAATTATTAATTAACAGTGCATTTCCACCTCATCATTGATTAAGACTTACTCTTAGTCCACTCAATTAAATCCACTTCACTCCCACTTACTTCAAGTTCATTAAGCAATCAATTCAATTTGCTAATCATCAGTCTCAGCTATCACTCAAATCAATCCTCTTAATTGATCCATACGATCAACTAGCTACAATCAAGAGATTAGTTAACTCCCTCTCAATTCCTCTCATCAATTTTAAACCATTAATATTTTCAATCTCTCCTCAGATCTTTGATCGTTGATTGGTGTCACCAAACATCTATAAATTAAACCTTCCTATCATCTATTCCTCCTCCCAAATTGTTGAAGAGAAACTATACTCGTATCATTCTGTGCTTTATGTTGTTGTGCTACCCAAACTTTGAGAGCAAGTACTATTACACTAATCTCCAAGGTCAAAAAAGGAGAACAATGAAGCAAAGCGAAGGATTCACATAGGTTTATGGCATTGTTTTTGAGTGATTCTTTTATGATTTATTGAAATGATCTTTTGTTGAATTTGATTGTGGATTTTGATTGTTTGTTGCTTGTTATTGGTTTTCCTAATCATTTTCCAAGTCATACAATAGGCAATATTGGAATGTAATGTTATTACCTATGTACTCAAGTTTATATGGTATTAAATTCAAGTTTTTGTATGTTGTAAGGAATGTTTTGGAGTTTGTTCAAATTGGATATTGTTGGATAGTCTTCAACAAATTGTTAGGATCCCCATACACAATATGAGAAATATGTGAGATAATAAGAACAATATACAAAATAAGAATACAGATCACACAACACAAGAGATGTCTATAGTCTAAGATGCTCTAATATCCAATATAATTAGAATAAAGGTAGGTCAACATTGTACAATATTCTTAATTTTGTAAAAGCCACTTCATGCCATATCTCAACATGAGATCCCAAATACATTCTATACTCTTCACATATCTTGGACAATTTTTTTTTTTTTAAATGTAGTGATTTGAGCACAAAAAATCAAAAAATCATGTAAATGCATTTCAAATGTAATATGGTAATTGAATAGAAGTATCATTATTTGATTTAACATAAATAACATTTTTTATTGTAAAGCATAAATTCCATGTACAAGGAAAAAGCCCAGAAATTTCTTTTACAAAAACTTGTGTAAAGTAGCAATAAAATTTATGTAAATTGAATTCAATTATTTAAATCGTAAAATATACATGTTATAAAGAATTTAATGTGCTATAAAGAATTTACAAAAACAAACTTAGAAACTCATAATTCCTCAAATTTACTCTTCGAATTTTCCATAAATTCACTCAAATTTGTTCAAGAATGTTCAAATGTTGGTGTGATCTTTTCCCTTGGGCATGTAGGGCTTATAAAAGCAAAAAATATATTTTTAGTGGCCAAAATGTGTATTTTCTACATTTGATTTTCTAGATTGATGCAACATAAGTTTTTCCCTCAAACTCACTGAGTACTTGTGCAAGTCGAAGGTAAAAGAATTCCAAAAACTCTTTTTTGTAGACTTGATGAGTATTTCTTGAAAAAGTTAGCATTAAAAAAGCCCATAATTACTTAGTAACTCATTGAGTATTGGGTGGGTAGTTAAACTATGATGGATGCAATGCCCTTCTTTTGAATGCATCCATGAAATACAAATATTGAATATTCCTTCTTGGTGTAGTGATACCTTGGGGGGTCGAATGAAACAATTACCGAATAGGCTCATAGAACACACAAATGGAAGAAAAACAAGGAAGAAACAAAGGGTCAACAATAGAAACCCAATAAAACTTCAAAAAAAATGAGAAGAATATGAAGGGCCATCAATATGTGAAATCTAGTAGCATTATGCTACCCAATCCTATCCTATATGTATACATGCATAGATTCTTTACAACTATAATCTAGCTATAAGCTCTACCCAAAACCCAAATTGTTCCTCTCACATGGCCAACTTTGCCAACCTAGCCAACTTGTTCAAATGACCAAAAAATTGCATTATATAGTGTGTGTCACTTGTGTTTCCAAATAGGATAAAATTTGATCACAAAAATAAGTGCACAATTAGAAAGGTAGCTCAACTAGTAGGGTGTTGTTTAACAAAAAACAACCCAACCATTCTTTAGTAAATCTGAACTAACATTTTTTTTACTCTAGAATTGACATGCTATTAGAAGATCTCATCGTTTCATATGATAGAATGACCAACTCCTTAACATTTGACATTATCTAATCACTATGAAGGATGAGTGTGGGAAATAGGTTGCATGAAGTATCAATGACTAGTCTTTGATGCACAAGAATTTGCATGTTACAAAAATGCTTGGGAACATGTCAACATGCAATAGAATGTTCAAGACACTAAAAACTACTTAACACAAGAAAATGTGCATAGTTAAGGTAGCATACAACAAACTACCACAAAACATAGCATGCACAAGATAAATTTGCACATGGGAAGCTAAACATCTTTTTTTGGGTGATGCACAATTGCACCAACCCAAGGATTGTGAGCTTGGGACTCACAATATGGACTATGTGAATAACTATTTGACCACCCAAGTTGGATCACTTTAGCTTTAGGAATCCTTTGTACTCACTCCACCACATCTTCTTGCCCAAGTGCATATCCAAAATTTGTGTGATTTCTTCTCATTGTTTTTCTAGTATCTCTTTCCTCCAATTAGGCACATCCATAGGTTGCATATTTGAACCTTCAATTGCATGGTAGGAATATAGATTAGGTACATTGAATATTGATGAGATATCTAACTCTTTCAACAGATTGATCTCATGGGTATTCTAAAATAACCTACATGCAAAATGTGGCATGGATTGATCTTGGGCTTCAACTTGCTACATGTTCCTCTAGGAAATTGCACTTTTCTTAGATGCACCATCACTAACTCCCCCTTAGAGCAAGCCTTAACCCTTCGATGCTCATTGACAAGCAACTTGTACCTTTTGAGCTACTCCAACTACTTCTTGACTTGTGTATGAATCTCCTTTATGTATTGTGTGAATTCCTCAACTTCTGCACTTATTTGCCTTCCTTTGGCTTCTACTCCCAACAAATTTGTGACATTTCATGGGGATGCCCATATGCCAACCAATATATTTGTTGAGTTGTACAAAATATTTGCTTGCACCAACTCATAGTTCCACTACATAAATTTATCTTCTACTAGATATCTAAGTGCATTACTAAGGCTTTAATTGGCAACCTCTATTTATTTGTCTATTTGTGAATGATATGTAGAGATATTTGAGCTACATGCTCAATTTATTCCAAATGGTGCACAAACAAAGGTGCAATCTAACTTCATGTTGCAATCTAACATGATGTTGTATGAAAACCAATGCAATTGAACTAACTCCTTGAAGAAAAAATATGTTGTCTTAGATTAGTCATTTGGCTTTTGATAAGGAACAAACTATTCCATTCTAGAAAATTTTTACACCACTATGAAGATATTTATTGCCCCTCCAAGTGCATGAAAATCCAAGGAAAAAATTCATGGATAATTCCTTCCATGGTCTATCAATATATGTAATGGCTTGTACAACATAGTGTTTAGCACCATTTCCTTCATTGTTTGACAAAGATTGCACCTTTCTATGAGTTGCCCACATCTTTGTGTAAACTTAGTTAGTGATAGGTCTCTTCTCCAACATGGCTTGCATCTTGTTTGTGCCAAAGTGTCCTTCAAGTCTACATCTATGCAACTCTTTGATGAGGTTCTCCCTAATTGAATTTTGTATGATGCACAATTGTTGCCTCCTAAAAAGGTATCCCTCTTGCACAAATTATTCCTTGTACATGCCTTTGTTTCCAACGCAAGGCTTTGTACATGTGTGCCATGTATTTGTGCCATACAAATACTTCATCATCTCCATGCCCACTAGTTTAATTGCCATTTTGGACAAGCTTACCGTTATTAAATTTCATTCCAATAATTTTTCAACCCACTTGTTCAACTTTGCATTAGTTTAGGACTCATTTTGTGCAATGCCTTGATTAGAAAATTGGAACCTGGAATGACATCCATGCAGTGTGAAATGTTGCACATCAATGAAAATCCCTTTTATATTCCTTTGTCAATCACATTTATGATCTTCTTGAGTATAATGGTGACTTCTAACTCCTCAGAGTTACGGGACTTCATCCACTATTTTTACATGGGCTTGATTAGTAGCACATTGGAATCTTGTGAGTCTTCCATCTCCTTGAGAAATTTTTTTGTTGACAACAACAATTTGTCTCTTGTGGATTCCTCTTTTCCCTTTATGGTAAGTAACTTGAATGTTTTCTCATCCTTCTTGATGATGAAGGTGTTCTTGTCAACATCATGTATAGTGCATTGATCAAACTACCACTTTCTTCTTAATAACACATGACAAGCATCCATTGGAATCGCATCACATCATACTTAATTTGCATATCCTCCAATGTGAAATGCAACTTGACATTGCTTTGTGATTGTGAGTTGTTGTCCCATTTGCAACCAAGAGACTTTGTATGGCATGGGCTTCATGACAGCCTTTGGCTCCAACTTTTGCACCATCTCTATGGTTAGTAAATTATTGGTGTTGCCTCCATCACGATCAACTAGTAGCATGTCCCTCCCAACTTGCAATTCATTTGAAATAGGCTCCTTTCCCAACCATAACTCATCATCATTGTGTGCAGGTTTTGATAAAACCTTGCACATCATCAGGTTCTCTCTATCCTTGGGGCTAGCACTTTTTGTTTTGCTATTGATGAACTTGCCTCTTCAACATATGCAGTATGCATGATGTCTAGAAACTCAAACACATGGTGCCTTGCTTGCCCACATTTGAAGCAAGTCTCAATGTCACCATTTTTGTGATAGTGGCTTTTATCTCCATGTTGGTTTGGAGATCTTTTCGCACTTTGCACTCATCACAATGCCACTAATTTTTGTACTCTACATGCTCTTCTTATCCTTGCCCTTACCACTTTTGCATGCACTTTGTTGTCAATGAGACAACTTCTCTTCCACCTAGAGTGTGAGTTGGTGGGCCTCCTTGAATAAATTTACAAGCAAGCACATCTCATGTTGGATGGAGATGTGCAATTCATTTACATACCTTGAGACTTTATTAGTGTTGTATTCCACATGACCAATGCGAATGCATAGTTTATAGAACTACTATTGTACTCCATGAATGTCTCTTTTCTACGTAGGTTTTATAGCTTCTTAGGTAAATCCAAATGGGTAGTGGTTGGTAGAAATTTCCTCTTAATCTTGGCCACTATGTAATTGTCTCATTGCAAGATCTTGTGCTTCTTCTACACGAGTTTTTGCATTGAGTCCCACTACAAGTTAGCATGCCCTTTGAACTTTGTGGTAGCATGCTTGACTATTCTAAGGTCCTTGATTTCTTCAAACTCAAATTATCTCTCCATTTCATTGATCTAGTCAATCAACTCTAATGGATTTAAGTTTCTTGAGTAGCTTGAGAGATCAAGCCTTGGCTTGTTCTTGAACTTCAACAAGGTGATGGTGAATCTTTCCTCTATTGTGATGTTCTCCTCATCACCATTTGCATCTATGACACATCCCTACATGTCACCATCTGCTCTTCCACATTTGTTGATGTCCTCCATTGCCATATGACCTCTTGGCTATGTCGTCTCCATGAGCTTGAGTTGAGCATGAATGGCTCCCAACCCATCAACTAGATCTAAAATGGGGGTTAGTTGTTAGTTTTTTGCACCTCTTTTTCCTACTCTATGAGCCATCTTCGTTAGTTCACTTGCAATGCAACAACACTTTGCACAAAAGCTTTATTAATAGAACTCTTGCAAGCTCACCTCTAGGACTCATAACACACAAAGCCTTGATACTAGATTGGTGTAACAACAACTTGGGGATCAAATGAACAATCATTGAATAGGTGCATAGAGCACACAAATAGAAACAAAACAAGGAAGACACAAAGGGGCAATAATGGAAATAAAATGAAATTGTAGAGAAATTAATGGAAATAATACAAAGGTTTGGAAACATGGCAATATGTGAAACCTAGTTGTGTTATGGTACCCAATATTAGAGTATATGTGTAGAGACTCTTTGCAACTACAATCAAGCTTTAAGTTCTATAAAAAACTGAAACTATTCCTCATAGATGGCCTTTACCAACCTAGCCAAGCTATTAAAACGATTAGGACTTCTCATTATATAGTACATGCCACTTGCATTGCCACATAGGAGTTGATTATTTTGTCCAAATACTTTTGTCAGACAACATGATTTTATCTTGTTTTGTCGGTCATCTATCTAAGAAAGCTCATTCCACTTTTGCCCAAGAGAATAAGCTTCCTTTTTCTTCATTATATTTTCTAAAAGATCCTCATATCACCTTCTTCTTTCCTTAGAAAATTTTAGACCAAGATCAACTATCCAACTATATTTTTCAAAATAGAGTTGTTCAAATTAGAACCACCAATCTCCAACATCAATGTCACCCTTCCCATCACACTTAGGTAGCTCCATTCTACCATAGAGCTGAAAATAAACAATGTTGTGAGATACATCTACACATTTCCTTTCACCTATATATTTAGAATTCAATTTCCTCGCCTAGATTGTAATGTACACAGTTTTTGCTAGGGTCGGACCTTGAAATTTTGTCAAATTTGGATCTTGAAGGTCCACTTGAGAAGGTGACCAAGTTAGAAACAATTCATTATTGTACTAATTGTAAGTGTAAGAGGGTGGTTGGTTACTCTCAAGAAGTTTTTGGAGTTTTTTTTGGGACTATTTATAGAGGGATTCTATTGGGGTCTCACTCGTAGCATAAGTGAACAAAATACATAAGGATTGAGAAAAAAAGGTGGACATAGACCTACAACCATGACTATAGCCAGCCATTCTACTTCATTGTTGGAATTGAAAAGCTAGAAAAATGGATCACCTTTCATAAAGGTACTTTGGTTATTCTTTATAACCACACTAGCTTCTGCCGAGCCAGAATCTTGCTTTGATGCACCATTGAAGTTAAGTTTAAGGAAATCATTGGTAAACTTAGACCATCAAGCATTCTCTTGAACTACTTTTTAGCATTTAAGCCTTTAATATGAAAAATGTAATTGTATGCTGCATATTTTGTTTGTTGCTCTATCAAGTGCTATCAGAGTGGGTTTTAATTAAATACTTGGTAAAGATTAGACCAAAAATTGGGTCTATTGAGTGTTGTATTCAATCAAAAACTATGCCGATGAGTGTGATTGGCAGTATCTGACACCTATTGTTAGTTCATGATGAGTAGAAGGTTAAGATTCTTTTGAGATCATCTGCGAATCTTTAGAACTATTTGTTCTGCTTATGGGGGCGTATGATTGTATGGAGATATATAAGGATGTGCCCATTGGCTATACCTGAGCAGTTTTGGTGGTACTCGACTTGGCTTGTTCCTTGCATGTTGCATTGTTTGGAGTATTTTTATTTGAAGTCTGTTCATTTTTCATTATGGGATCTAGATAATGTGCTAATGAAATTTTATCTCCATGCATAAAAGGTAAAACTCCACATGAAGCAAACTTGATCAGTGAGTGTTGGTGACAGCTAAGCCCTTGTTTATGCAATTTTGTGATAAATACACTCTTTTGAGAATGAAGATAGATCTCATCCATTAATTCATTGAATATTGAAGATAGATATGTCTATGGATCTATCTTCATTCTAATCCATTAATCCGTTTAAGCTACATCCTGTTGGTGGGATTAAGAAGTCTTGACAACTTATAATTCAAGTCGAGCTTCACTTCCCCATTGGTTCTTCTGATTTAAGGACCTTAGTCAATAATGTCATCAAGATTTTTCAAAGCACTGTTATCATATGTTTTAGTGCTATTGATATCAGCAAAAGGCACGATTTACTATGATTTTAGATTCAAATTGAGCACTTTGAAAATATTGAGTTCCAAATGTGATTGGGAATATAGGTTTTATTTCTTGATGGACCATGTTTTAAATAGATTGTACTCAATAAAAAACATTAAGACATGCTTTTTCTTTTTTGGTATCTTTCTACCTCCTGTGCGTTGTAACTATCTAGGCTACTTACATTTGGTGCTTCACATATATCAGAGTTTTATTTGTTGTGAAATGATTTTACTGATGGCAGAAGATTACCGTATTTTGCTTTCAGCATAGATAATAATGAAGCATTTGCAGGAATAAAGTTGTTATATGTTTTGAACTGCTTAGAATGAGGCACTAGAGTTCAGCAATGGTCAAGTTATAGGGGATCAAGTCCTCATTAATATTGTTAAATATAAATTTTGTTTTTCTTCAATTGAACTGTATCCTGCAAGTGGTATTTTATCATGAATACCTCTATTAATTAGAACTCTGTTGAGATTTTGCTTTCCTTTATCTTTATTCCCCCAGTTTTTGATAGGACAGGAAATGCTTTACCATATGTTTGGTACTTGTTGTCAAGCAATAATTCACAATGCATATAATTCTGCAGTTGCTTCAAGAACTAAACACGGGAGGAGTTCTTGCTTCCGGAGGTAGTTTTAATTCGGATGGAAAAGGTATGTGATTTCTTAGTGCTTCAATGTCAACTGAATCTGTATCATTAGTATTTTTGTGAATGTAATCAAACGCTTCCAAATGTTGTATTGCAGATTGGGAGAGAACATCGCTTGCAAAGTCAGTTTATCTTTTCAGATCAGTATTTTTACATCCATTTTTGAAATCATGCAGGGTAAGTAGGGTTTCCACTAGGAGACGTAGAAATTCTAGTGTCTTTACCATAAAAAACAAACCCAGGGGGCTTTCACATCTTCAATATTTGGGGATATAGGTAGTACACCGACTTGAATCATATATCTGATAGACGCTGCATACATTACTTTTGTGGTTGATGTCCATAATCTTTCTCATATTCACTTCTTAGGGTTGTTTTTTCTACTCCATGAATCTGGAGCGAGGCATTCTTTACACTGGTAAAACCTTTCCGGTGGTAGGCTAGGTAGTGAAGAAACTGCAAGGTTAATGTGCTAATGTGATTGTCCCTGCAATTAAACAGACTTTCTTCTGGGATAGTTTGTAATGTAAATGTTTCGGGTGGAACATTCTTGCTATAAATAATATATCTAATGTAGCAGCGTACAGATATTTTCTGCAGCGCCATGTAAAACTTTTTTTTCCATTTGTTATTTTCGACAATCACGCTGGTGAAAAGGAAGTTCCCATGATTCGAGGAAGTATTTTTTAATCTATTTCAAAAGCACATAGGGGAGAGGGGTCTATAGTGGAGCACCCTAACTTTGCGTTTCTCAAAATCTTATATGGAAATTTCAATCATTCTCAATTTTGTATAATAGTTTATTTGGCAACTCACATGTTTCTATATTTCGTTTTAGGGACACATCAGCATGCTTTTTGTGCTCTAAGTCATGTTTTATTGGTGCACTGATGTGGCAGGACACGATTTGTCAGTTTGTATACTTTATGGATAAAAAGTGTTTTGTAATTGGATATTAAGGTGCTCCACTATGGGGCCCACTAAAGACTACTTCTATCCCCACTATTGGACCCCACTCCACTATAGGCCCCTCTCCCCTATGTCCTGGAAAATTCTAAGTGTTTTTTTAATTTATACATTATTAAATAAAACAAATAATCGTTATGTTTTATATATTTTTTGATTTTAAAAAAATAACTTTTAATATTTTGAAAAATAAATAAGTTTTAAAATCGATGTTGTATTTATTAATATGTTTAAATGCATGTAATAAATTAAATTATTAAAAATTGATAATTTTTATAAGTCGTAAATAATATATGTATTAAATATTTTTATTTATTTTTAAAATTTAGTTTAGATTAATAAAATGATATATTTATAATTCGGTATAAATTAATAATTTAAAGTTAAGTTTAATTTTGTCAATTAATGTATTTTGATGTTAATGTTAAATTTTGAGTAAATAGAATAGATAGAGATATTTAATTTTACAATTAGAGAATGAATTTTCTAATGTTTAAGAATAATTAACTTACATTATCAATATAATTTAGTGGTATTTTAGACTTTTGATAATGCAAATTAATTATTTTATACATATATTATTAAAAAATAAATAAAAATATTTTATACATATATTATTAAAAAATAATAAAAATATTTTATACATATATTATTAAAAAATAAATAAAAATATTTTATACATATATTATTAAAAAATAAATAAAAATATTTTATACATATTTTATTAAAAAATAAATAAAAATATTTTATACATACATTATTAAAAAATAAATAAAAATATCTTATACATATATTATTAAAAAATAAATAAAATCTCTTATACATATATTATTAAAAAATAAATAAAAATATCTTATACATATATTATTAAAAAATAAATAAATCTCTTATACATATATTATTAAAAAATAAATAAAAATCTCTTATACATATATTATTAAAAAATAAATAAAATACATAATTATTAAAAAATAAAAAAATCTCTTATACATATATTATTAAAAAATAAATAAAAATCTCTTATACATATATTATTAAAAAATAAATAAAAATCTCTTATACATATATTATTAAAAAATAAAAATATCTTATACATATATTATTAAAAAATAAATAAAAATCTCTTATACATATAAAATTAATAAATAAATAAAAATATCTTATACATATATTATTAAAAAATAAATAAAAATCTTTTATGCAAAAATTAATTATTCTTTTTGTTAAGTAACCATAACTTAGTGCAAGTTTAAAGCGAAGTAAATCCTGCAAATTGCAGTAAGTCTCCCCTGCGAAGCAAATCTAAGTTGATAATGCCAATTCAAATTTCTCCCACTCACGTGACACTCCTACCCGTCAATTTCATGGTCTGCTACTAGTTTTATAAAGTTTAGGTTAATTATTAAACATAGTTTAGAAAATAAATTTAGGATATTATTTTAATTAAAAATATGAAAGGTAAGTTTATTTTGGATTTATTTGTTTTGAATGTAATAATTGGTGTATAAGTTATTTATATATATAGTCACTTTCATCTTGTTTGAGGGGTGGTATTTTCTTTACATGAGCTCCTTTAAAGCCTCCTCTGTTTTTTTTCTCTAATTTACCTTTTAGCTTATTGATATTATTAAGCAATTATCTTAGTTCCTACTTTAGGTGTATATTATACGTTACTCATAGAAATTTGTTCTTGCAAAAATTCAACATAGAGCTTTCATTACAAGGAGTGTGGGTGGAATCATCATCCATACCTATACCATTTTAATGAGTATGATTGTTATTTACTTTCATGTTGATTGATTATTTACTTTTGCATGCATCTTCATAATAGTTCAATCTATGCACAACTTGAATCAAAACTGAAATGGTATGATAATGTAGGGTTGATCATAATTATCATACTAACAAGACTATAAATCAATGGGCGATGAGTCAAAAGTGAAAATCAATGTAGAGAGGGTTTTTTTTAAGAATTTTTTTTTGAAACCAAGCATTAATAATAATAGAAATTTACAAAAGGAAGAGCACCTGAAGGTTGCAAAAGCCAGTCAAACACTATCAATGGTACACAACAACCCATATTGGGCGAAGAACATCACCAAACTTGACATAATGTCAATGACCAACAACACTACATAATACATACATAGACTTTCATAAAAAGCCACCCCTAATGAGCAAGGAACACCTCACAAAACTGTCAAAGCTCTCAGTAAATAACTGCATTAACTTTTGAATTTGAACATGCATTGTAACTGCATAGAACACAAGGAGTCTTTTGCATAGAGTTGAAGTATTTGGTACTTTATCTTATCCAAGTGTTTGTTGATTTTCACCTTTTTTTAGGCACCCCCTGCAATTGAGAACACAACACAACAATTTGGAAAATAATATTAGAGTAAAAATTTAGCATGTCTCCTTCTTGGTGAAAAGTATGATTAGCAAAAAATGATAAGCATCTACTTTTCCATATATTAAGTAAAATCACATGTCTCATAGAATCTGCAACAACATTATTTTGCATGCCAAACCCCAATAAAGCTTCTTTCCAACTCAATTTATGCTCAAAAATTGCTGGAAGAAATTTAAAGATAGTATTCCATTTCCTTTTGGTCCATGAACAGTCCCAAAAGATGTGTTTCAAACTTTCATTATACTGGCTGAAGGGACATTTATCCAGCTACACCAACATGAGTCTCAGCCTGTCACTAACAGATAATTTGAAATGTAACACTTTTCTAGCCAAAATTTGAGCATTAGCCTCAGCTTTTGACCTAACTATCTATGCACTTAGTCTTCTCCAAGTCTTTTCTTTGAAGTTACATTGTCATTTTTAATTAAGCCTTGGATTTAAATGCAAAGAAGGAAGCAAACTTAGGTAGACTATTTTCAAAGGAAAACAACCAAATTGGATTTTGGATAGCCACCACCAATCTTTGAGGGCATCGTAGTGCAAGGGAGTACACAGTTTTATAATAAGGTCCATGGGAACCAAAGCTCTCACAAATATAACAAAGCTTTGAAGCTTATTATTTAAACTAAATTTATTCTTAATACTTTTCCAAACAGCCAAGTCAAGCACATTATAGTCCCACAAGTCTCCAACCTGTTGAATCCCTTTATTAAAAAGGTGGAGTGTCTATCTCAGAAAAACAACAATAAGAGGTTTTCCTTGGTATTGAATCATTTTATTTCACCAAATGGATGATGTAGATGATGCACCAAAACTGAACCCATGCTGTAAAGAAGCACCTTTCCAATTTAAACAATTACATATGAGTTGTCAAGCCTTCCATATGGACTGCAAAGGGAATGAAGCTTTAAGCTGAAAAAAGAAAGGAGCAAGCAAGATTTTATCAATCCATCAAACCAAATGCCATTTATTTTTAACAACTTGTGTGATTTGGTAATGAACCAAAATCTTCCAAGGCTAATCCCCAACCATCACTCTAACTATCCATTTAGCAGCCAAACAAACACCTTGGGTTTTGGGATCTAACAGCCCCAACCCTCCTTTTGATTTAGGTTGAATGGAATGCAGCCACAAAGTTGACTTAAAACCAACATCACCATTCCAATTAGACCAAAGAAACTATCTAATAAGTTTGATAAGGTCTTCATATTATTTTTTTGAAGGCATCCAACATGATGAGTAATACACATGTGAAGCCAAAAATATGCGATTGACAACTTGAATCTTCCCAGCTAAGGGAACAAAATTATTCCCCCAAGAGTAGATCTTATTTTTTAGCTTGGTAAGAAACCATTTCCACATATCAGATAGAGTAACACCTATCCCAAAGGGGATGCCCAAGTAATGAGAAATTTCTCCATGCTTAATTTGTTTCCAATCTTTTGGTATCCAATCCAGAACAAGATCAGTATTCACCATAAGAAATTCAGTTTTATGATGAGCTAATTTAGAACCAAAAACAACACAATAGAGTTCAAGAACCCCCATCACATTATGAATCTCTTCTTCAGAATTTTGAAGAAAAGGCATGCTATCATTAGTGAAATGTGAGTTAAGAAAAACAATATCAGTAGGTATCGAAACCTCCTTATTAATCTCATCTAATTATACTTTTGTAGAAGATACCCAAGTGCGTCAACAACTAGCACATAAAGGAATGGTGATAACAGACAACCCTGTCGGATTGAACATTGCAAAGGAAAGGAGTTAGATAATTCTTTGTTAACAACCGGCTAATCATTAGCATCCTTGAACAACATTTGGATGTGCTTGCAAATCTTAGGACCAAAACCTAGCCAATGCATCATCTTAAGAATGAAACTCCATCGCATTATGTCATAAGTTTATCAAAGTCAAGTTTTACTAATAATGCATTTTGACCTGATTGTTGAGCCCATTCAATAGTTTCCCATGCAAGGATCAAGTTATCAATAATAAATCTCCCTCCCAAGAACCCAGTTTGTTCAAGCCTAATAATCATTTTTACCACCGGTTTAATTCTCGAAGTAATAGCTTTAGCAATAATTTTGTAAGAAGTGTTAAGTAGAGTTATAGGACACCATGCAACAATAGAATCTTTATTCTTCCCTTTCAAAAGGATTTTGATAAGGCCCTTATTAATATTAGGGCCCCAAAGAGCCTTGAGTTAAAGCCTCCAAATACATCAGATATAAATCATCTTTAATGTGTTGCCTCATAGTTTGATAAAATTCCATTGACAACCCATCAATACCAAGGCTCTTATTGTAAGGCATTGAAAAGACTAATTTTCTAAATCTTCCATAGAGAGTTCACGGTCCAAAAAATTACTATACTCAATTTCCACCTTTGTGTGAATAATATCTTTGATCATGTCTTCCAGAATTGGTTGAGCATCTTGCCAATGAGGGTCTTCCTTGAAAATCTTCTCATAAAAATTATGAAATAATTCCTAATCTCTTCTGAGCTGGTATGCACATGACCATAATAATCTTGAATAGCCCCAATTTACTCCTTCTTATGTTTATAGTTAAAAAATTTAAAGAAGTATTTGGAACCTCTATTTCCTTCATTAACCCAATGAAGCTTGGCTCTTATTTTTGCTCCTTTCCCACTATAAGAATCAATTTTTCGAAGATGGCTTTCCAAAGAAGCTATAGCAGATTGTAGGGCAATATTGTTAGGATCAACATTAAGAAGTTTCCTGTGGTGAACAAGTTTCCCTTGTAAAGATTTCTCCTTGCACTTTCACTTCCAAGCTAATCTTTTGCCAAAGGCATGGAGGAACTCATCACAATAAGAAATAGCCAAATTCCACCACTCCCTATAAGACTCCCTTTTACTAGGTTTAGGTATAGAGTTCCAAATACCAACTAAAGCAACCATTCAAGAAGGATTTTTAAGATGGGAAGTATTAAGTTTATAAGGCAGATTTGAATTCCACATTGTTATAATCATTTCCAACAATAGAACAAACAATAGGAAAGTGGTCTGAAGGGGTAGTAGAATAGTCCTCTTTCACACTACCACTAGAGGTTTCATGGATAACATGAAGGTTAGGGGAAATGTAAAATCTGTCAAGTCTACTCAACTTTCTATCATCCCTAATTCTACAACTAGACCATGTGAAAAAATTGTACCCATGATTGGGGCTATTAGTATGAACTGGGTCAAACACTCCCATGGAGTTTCAATGGGACATAACTTGGAATGACTTTTCCAACTTCAATCATTATGGTACTCGACCATATTAAAATCACCTCCTATAACCCAATCTACATTAGGAAGGTTTTTTGACATCCAATCCTACAACTCACATTTGTCTTTTGCTATATTAGGAGCCTAAACTGAGCAAAACCCAATTAGTTAGCCATTGATAAAAGCGAGAGCCTACACACAACTATGTGAGGGGTCCTCACCTTTATCAATGACAAACTTATTAATCCAAGAGGCTAGACCAATAATCGCTCCCCCCTACCTTCACTATGCGACATATGAAGAAAATTAGAATTTTTCCAAACATTGGATAGAGAACAAGCAAGGCGAGAACCAACAAGTTTAACTTCTTGCAAGAAAACAACATCAGGCTTCCACTTGACAATCACATCTTTTACGCCACATTTACAATGAGGGAGAGACATCCCTCTTACATTCCAAGACATAATTTTAAAATTCATGTTAAAGAGGAGAGTGTGGGATTGTCCTCTTGTAGCAAAACATCATAACGGTTAGCAACCACAACGGAGTGATCAAGAGCATCCAAAACAGAATTAGAAGGGGATGAAGGCCTTGATCTTTGTCTTGAAGGAGTCTGGGTACAAGTGTCCAACTCAGCGTTAGAAGTAGCAAGGGATCCAGACCTTTGTCTCACATAAGGAGGTGGAGGAAGAGAAGAATGATTAACAAAATTGATGATAGGTTGTGAGGGAGAGTGGTGAAACCCATGATTATCAATTAAACCACTCTTCCTCGCAAACAAACTTGACGGTTCTTTCCTTTTCCTAAACATCTTCCAACCATCCTCCATAACAACATCTTTAAAAAAAGGGATGTAATCATAATCCTTATTGTTTTATGTATCTAATGGTGACTTAGTTGATCTTTGCACTTGGGTTAAGTCTTTAGGCAAAGAAGGAACTAAGGGTTGATTCCTAACTAGTTGTTGACTGGAATAGTTTGAAACTTGAGGCTGTGTCATTTTGTTCCTTCTACCTAGACAATCCCTTATCAAGTGGCCTTTTTAACGTCAGTAAAAGCAATCATTGGGCTTGTTTAAGTAAACTAAGGGCTGAAGAAACTCAAAACCTAGACCAATGAGCTTAATATTTTTTGCTAATTCATTGTTTAAATCCATCTCTACACAAACCCTAAGATGTACCCTTAAGCTAGAAAACTTACAAACATTATTTTTACACCAAATAACATTACTAGTTGAGCCACAATATCCCTCAAAAAGGATCTAAAGGCAAGATTCAAAAATGGGAGTTCTACCCACATAGGGTTTTGTGATCTAGAAGGCCCTTCAGGATGAAAATACAAAGTCCATGCCTGTAAATAAAAAGCTTGCCCACATATGATCCATGCTCCATATTGAGAGGGTTAATTGGGCACAAAAAAATATTAGGTGTTGAGACATAATTATAACAAATCCCCTATTCATACAAAATGAGCTAATGGTTAGTTAATATGAAATCAAATGGTAAAACTTAAAATAAGTGATGTGAGAGCTAAAGTAAGTAATGTTGGTAGACATAAAAGGTAAGTGTAAAAAGCTAAAATAATTAATGTAAGGAGATCTTAAAGGTCAAAAGTCATAAAAGGCTAAAATAACTAATGTAAAGAGATATTGAAAGTCAAAAGTCATAAAATTATGAAATATGATTCTCGTCAATGAAGAGTCTTTTAAGTATTATATGATTTTGTATGAGTTAATAATAAAAATACGTAAAATTAATGAGTGTAAATATAAATGATGTTTTTATGAAATATTTTTTCTCATATAAATATCTATTTATTCATTTTTTAGTTTGTAAATAAATTTTAAATAGTTATTAATACTCTGAAAATATTATATGTAAAGTAATGATTCAATATTTATCTTTTGTTGTTGTGTTCTAATTAGTTGAACACTTTATTTTTATTGAAAAAATTAATAGTTAATTTGTTAATAAGAGATCATTTTGTAATTATTAGATTGAACACATATTAGAATAAAAGATTATCCGATTCTATTGCTTAAACATAGTACAATTAGCTAGTTGTATAGAAAAATGAATAAATCAGTTGAAGTCTCATTTGAATTAAAATTTTCAATATAATTTAAAATATTGTTCAAATTTATATTTGAAATAGTATAATCTATTGTGTATTACCATTATTGTTATTGCTGCAATATATATATTCAATTGTTTTATACATATTTTTGTCACATTGATAGTTTTGTGTTTTGTGTTTTTTTTAAATTGATTTTGTTTTATAATTGGTGTTAAACTAACAATTTAAATGATACTTATGTCTGTTTTGACTAATTACAATTGTGATAGTAATTGTAAAAATAGTTGTAGTAATTGTAAAAATAGTTGTGTTATGGTAGCTCCAATATGTATCAATATAAAGTATTTTCATGGTGAAGATTCTTAATATTTGGCATGTGGTCAAAAAGTATTTGAGTAAGTGTATTTATTTTGTGTAGTCATAAGAATATGTTGTGGTGGCTTTCAAACTTAGTCATTGCACGTATATGTTAAAGTCTCATTTGAAAATATGATCTAATTTATTTTTGATATAGTATGATCTATAGTAATAATAATGTAATTAATTGTTGTTGGTTCAAAGTATATTTACTGTTGTAATTTGTAATTGCTTTATATAATTTCTTGTCATGATAACTTTTGTGTTTGTTCGGTAATTGTTTTTTTTAATACATGTGGCAATTCCATGCACATTATAGTTAGTAATGCAAGAGAATGTTGTAATGTATTAACAATGCCTTTGTTGGAGACATGTCTTGTAAGTATCAGACATTGGCTTGCAACAAATTGTAATAATGCAAAATGTCTTCTATGTATACTTCTAGGCTACAAGTATTGAAGATGAAATTAAAATAGTTGAGCATTAAAAATATATTCAATATAATTAAACTTATTGTAGCAAATTACGTTTCAATTGTTGTTGGTATAATATATATTTTCAATTATAATTTGTAATTGCATTATACACATTTATGTCATAATATTTTTTTTGCTTGTTCTTTGGAATTGTTTTTGTTTTGTAACTAGTATTTAATACAACAGTTTCAATGACACTTAGAGTTATGTCTATTTTTGACTAACTATGCATCAACACTTTTTATAGTAATTGTAAAGGCAATTGTGTTATGGTCAATCTAATTTGTATTAATATAGGATATTTCATAGTGAAGGTTCTTAATGTTTAGCCAAGTGTGTTCAATAAGTGTTTGTGTATGTCTTTATATTGTGTAGTAAGAAAAACATGCAATGACCATTCATATGGTTTTCTAAGATTCTAGCTTTCAAGTTTGGTTGTTGTATGTTTATTTTAAAATCTCCTATAAAATTTAAACTTATATTCAGTATAGTATGATCTACAATAGTAATTATGCTATCAACTATTGTTATCCATATAAAATATACATTTATAATTGCTTTATACATTTTTTGGTCATGATAGCTTTTGCACTTCCTCCATTAGAATAGGTTTTGTTTTGTAATTGTTGTTTCTTTTGACACATGATATTTCCATGCATATTGTAGTTGGTAATGTAAGATAAATGTTATAATATATCAAAAATACCTTTGTTGGAAGCATACATCTCTTGCAAGTATTGGACATTGACTTGCATTAAATCATAATCATCCAAAATGTCTTATATGTGTGCTTCTAGACTGCAAGTATTAAAAGATAAAATTGAAAGTCATTTTGACAATTCAATAGAATAATATTTACTTTCTAAATTCTAATTTGCTTCATTTCACAAATAGAACATTTCATTTCAATTTTTTAGATAATGATTTTTATTTTTTTGTTATGAGAACATTTAACAAAACAAATTTCTTACACATGCCACGACTATATAAATCAAACTATGTTTACATATTTTGTGTGGATCAAATGTAATTCCATCAAAAGTCCATGTTTCTTGCACATGCTAATTGAATTAGGAATTTCTTACAGTTTTTTTTTATGTCTCATTTTTCACATGTTGTAAATAGTTTAGCTATTTGTAAAATAAGAGTCCAATCATGATGTTCTTTGTATATAATAGTGCAATTTTTTGGCTTGATGTTTTCTAGTGCTAGTTTCATAGAATTCTACCTATATGATATTAATTTCAAATGTTTGAGTGCATGCTTTAAGTATACCATTCATTAATCTATCTTGCACACCATATTTTCAGAGAATATCTCAACTAACATTTTTGGTTTCAAAACTATTTTTGATGGTAATGTTATTGTACAAGCATAGTGTCCAATACTACTTGTGTCAATTTCAGCATTTGCAAATTAATAATAATAAAATCTCTAGAAATAATTGAAAGCATTTTTTATTATGCATTTTCACATCTTTATTATTGCAATTGATATATGTAATTTTTCATGCAAACTCTTATGTATCAACTTATATAATTAGGGGAGAGGGCCTAATAATGGGGTACCCTATCTTACGATTTCCATATGGAGAGCCACATGAGATGAATACCAATTTTTTTTTTTTGATGTAGTGATGTAGCAAACTTAAAATATTCTATTCAAGGGTGTTCAAGTCAACAACCACATGGAGGACGATGTTGAGAGGGGACCCCACAATTCCTTATGCTTTTAAAAGTTGATCGAAGGTGGACCATGTGAATCCCCACCATGTTGTAGGATCAAACAATGGATGGACACATTTAATTCCAAAATATTAACATTTATCCCATGCCACCTCACACTCCATTGCCACCCCATCACATTTACTTCGAACTTCATTAGTTCTTAGTGTTTAGAATGTCGTTAGGTCTTGAAATGATGTAGCCTTAAATATTGCATACTACAAGATTTATCTTCCATCATCACTTCATTATCGACTATCTTATTTATGAAAGATCGTTTGCTTTGGAATTGGAAGTTGTTCATTTTTGCTAACCTTCAGCCATGGCTTCTAGGTGTTTTCTCGGTGTTAACACAAGAGGTTCATGGGCCTACATTTGGAGGTGAGGTTATTAAACCTTGCTAAGGAAATGAACCAATTTTTAAAACCTTTGTATATATATTTTTTAATTTTTGAAAAGACATTTATTCACTTCACTTCTATGTATTGATTTAAATGGAAGGTGAGGTCGTCATACACTACTTCATCTTTATTTGTTTGGTTTTTGTATATTTGTTAATCAACTCTAGTCCTTTGTATGGTTTTAAATGGAATGTGATATTGTCTACATTACTTTGGGATCTATATATTTTTTAATCAACTTTAGTCCTGTGTATGTCTGTAAATAGAATGTGAGGTCATCATACATTACTTTGTCTCAATTTTTTTGGGTTAATTATTTTTTTAATTTATTATAATCTTGAAAGGAACTCTATTTTTTTTTGATTGATTAAGCAGGGAGAGGGCCTTGACCCAAACAAATTAATACAACATTATGAGAATAGTAGGTGGCAAGAAACAACAAAAAAAGGAAGCCCACCAAACTTCCCCCCTCCCACAAGCAAAAAGCCTAACCAATACCCATTCAATCAAACATTGCAGTTCTACCAACATTATCAAAAAACTTTATCCCACTATCAACAACATCCATCTTACTTAACTTAATAAACCTATTAATAAATTTCAAATTGTCCATGTTGAAACTAAAAATACTATCAGTCCTACAGACAGTATATAAAAGGCCCCAACGACCATTAACCAAAGTTTGAAAGATAACATAATTGACCATCTAAACAAAAACAAAGAGCAAGAACATGAAGCATCATTGTTATGCTTCCTCAATTAGTTTCCATGCTATCAACAGGTCCTCCACTATTTCCTTCACTGCTTCCTTTGGCTCCATCTTCCCAGCCAAGTCCTCCTTCTCATATGTTGCTTTTTTCTTTTGTTGTTTTTTAATTTTGCCTTCTAGAAATAGTGGCCATTATAACCTTCTTCATAACAACATCGACCACAGAGCATAAGCTTTTAATAGCCTTTTCCAGGGTTTGAATTATGTTGTCTTTATCTTGTTCTTGCATTGCTTCCTCTAAAACTTGTAGTCTTTCCTCAATCTTTCTCTTCTCAATGATTTCAATAACTTGTATTATACCATCCTTATCCTTCCCTTTCCTCCAATTTTTTGACCCTCTCATTACCATCATCTTCAACGTTTTCTTCCTCCTTGTCTTCTAATTTCGTCCTCTCTTGACTGTCCATAGCATTACCACCGTCCTCCTCCTGACTCATCTCTTGTTGCAAGTCCTCATCCTTATCCTCATTCTCATTTTCATCATCACTTTCCACTTTTGAATCTTCCTCCTCCACCGAATCCTCGCCCAAGCTATCTGGGACCTCTTTCGTGGAAGTCATTCTCTTCCATCACCTCTTTTTCTTTATTGCGGACTTTGGGTGCTTTTCTCCTCAGGGCTCTGCAAATTTTTGTTACTGTCTTGAACTTTTGACGCCGCCAAAGTCATTCTTTTAGACCTTCTCCCACCCGGGTTAGATCCACTCGCCTCATTATCATCAGGAATGGTAATCATATCTGGTTCCTCCCCCAATTCGCGCAACAACAGTTTCCTCTTCTTTTTAGCCCCCAGGTCCATGGAGTCGTCCCTTCGCTTTTTAGGTGTAATAACCAACAGATCCTTCCACAAAGCCTCATTAGGTTTAGTAGATTTCTTGTTAGGTTTTTTGGCCGCGGGGTGGGGAGTGTCTTTAATAAACTCAATTTTCACCGAGCTTTTGGGTTTGGGTTTTCAATCAATTTGAGGGTAGGGTTTCTTTGGAGAGCATTGGCTAAAACAAACTTGCAAATGGCTCTAATGAGTCCCTAGTGTAAAGGCAGGTTGGCTCTGTGAGTTAAACTCTGATTCAACTCTATTTTTTCGTAGAATGTCTAGTTCAATTCTTCATGTACTTCATCACTTTAGTCCTTCATATGGCTATAAATAGAAGTTGAGGTTGTCATACATAGCTTTGTCTTTGTTGTTTTGGCTTCTATATTTTTATTATTGAACTATTATAGGGCTAGTTTCTTTCAGTCTTTTGGATAGTGCTAGGTCTTGAAACAATGGAGCCTTCAATGTTGCATATTGTAACATTATTCTTCTATCACCAATTCATTATTGACCCTCTTTTTCATGAAAGATCATTTGGTTTCACAACATAAACTATTCACTTTTGATCTCCTTTGGCCATGGTTTCTAGGGGATTTCTAGGCATCAATGAGAGGGAATTGGTTTACATTTGTATATGAGTTATTAAACCTTAGTAAGGCAATGAACCAGAGGTTTAATATCATCTTCTATGGTTGAACAAATGTAAACTCTAAACTCCAGGTCTATAAGGTTTGCATTTGGAGGTGAGGTTATTAAAACTTGATAAGGCAATGAACCATCACTTTCTAGAACTTTTGTATCTTTGAATTTAGTATTTTAAATTGATTTTCTTCACTTCATTCTTCTCTATGGCTATAATAGAAGGTAGGGTTATCATACATTGCTTGGCCATTGGTTTTTAGGTTTTGTATATTTGATACATTGGTTTATTTTGGTTCTTTGTGATTGCTATAATCTTAAAATGCACCCTATTTGTTTGTAGAATGTTGTGTTCAATGCTTGGTCTCTAGTTTTTTAGGTTTTGTATATTTGTTACTTTTCCTAGTTTATTTTTGTTCTTTGTGATTGTTATATTCTTTAAATGCATATTCATTCATGGAATGTTGAGTTGAATGCTCCATCTCTATTTTTTTGGATTTTGTATATTTGTTATCAAACTACCATAAGCCTAGTTTATTTTGATTATTTGTAATTATTATAATTTTTTTCTCAAACTTTATATTGAAATGAGGAAAAAGTTATTAAAATTGCAAAACTAATCTTGAAGGGTTTTTGTTCTAGAAATTTGTGCTTTCAATTATGAAGTTATTTTTAGACACTTTTGCTTCAAATTTATTATGTTTTTGAACATATTTATTA